>JAWPHD010000032.1:0-457500 GCA_037043455.1 Cyrtodaria siliqua
GTGATCGGACCCAGTCTCTAATACTCTTCTCTGTTAACACACTTACTTGTTTGAAGAAATATTCAAGGTAGGCAAATGTTGGTCGGTGTTCAGGTGCACTGTTCCAGCATTTCAGCATGATTTCGTAGCAGGTGTCGTCACATGGTAATGGCCATCTGTGGGTTTCGGCATACGGTATCCTTTATCAACTATTTCCAACGACTGTTATCTGTCATGCCTGAAATTGATTTATATAGATAAATAAAACACTGACCATTTACCATAATAGTATAAAGAAGCCAAGTAATATCAGAATATGACATATTAAATATATGAATGTTAGTTCATCGTAAATGAGAATGTTGCAGCATTTAGGTTCTTGTTTTTTCCTTTAATAACTTCTAATGTTACATTTACAGTGCGTAGTTTGACGTTTAGAAACAATAGTTTAGGCATTTGTTTTACGTCAGTCTTTATAAAAAAAACGACGAGAAATATATGCTAAATACAATTCATGTAAATACATACGCATACATTTCAACATTTACACAGCAGTCCCTATCAGCACCGACCAACATCATTTGATGACCAGAATGCAAATCTTCGGGTGGAAACTATATATGTACACACTTGAATAAGCTGGCGTTTAATCGATAAGAAAGGTCTGAAGAGCTGAGAAGAGACCATGCTGAGACCATGCTGAGACGAGACTATGCTGAGACCATGCTGAAGACCATGCTTAATAAGGTGTGTTAGTCTTTGTCCTATGAGTTTGGAAATAACTTGTTGCCCAGCTCTCAAGACGCAGTGAAAGCGTGAGATAGGGTTCAAAGGGGCATGCATTTCGTGAATGTTAGTTAAATTTAGATCTATATTCTTATTATTTAGAACTATACTCGTACAGTTCATATGGTCATCTTATTTAGTAAACAGCTGCGCCTGCAATTGTTTTTTTTCTTCAGTTTGGGCTTATTTTTTGTTCGAGAATCTGAATGTGAAGTCGAACCATGTTGTCTTTTCGATTAGAAATCAAAAAACACTAACAGTTAGATGATTATGTGGATACTCTCTATGGTCACCCTTTTGACATACATTGCTACAGATAAGCGACTTTTTACGAGTATGTGGCTATGTCATTCGCAAATAAACTGAAGCGCTGCGGACATTCTTAATAATAAAAACAATCGCCGAAAGAAAAAGAAATTGATAAAATGTTTAGAATGCTTGAGAACTCAGAACGTATGCGTCTGAGCGTAATTTAACCCCAAAATGCGCGTGTCTCACGCCCAATGCGTGATGCGTGAGACTTGATAGGTATGTTGTTGTTTCTGTCATGCCACAGGTATCTAGAGGACTGCCAATAAGTGATTTCCTAAAATGATGGCTAATTCTCAAATATTATACATTTTATAACTTTATTTCAATTTTATGTTGACTTTAGTTATACGTTGTATAAGTTTTTCAGCTTATATAAGTTGAACGATTATGGGGGAAAAAATCTAATAAGAAGTTGGGAGTAAGATTATTTTTCATTTTGTTAAACAATATAAGTTTATTTCTTTTACGTCAACATATTCCTTTGTTGTGCCGTCATACAATTTGACTACTACAATGTTTTGTAACGCCAGTTACGATTCCTGCTACTTCAGTTTGAATGGGTTCAATAGAACTACTTTGTTCGTGTTTACAGTTGCACCAGACGACATGAACATATTCTAGCCTAATAACTGTCTTATAAAGGATATGTTTATGTGCTGTAAAGGTTTTCAATTAAGAATACATTTCAGGCTTCGAAGAAAACCAATACGTTGCCACGTTCGGTTAGGTATCGACCAGTTTGATTTCGGTGGGTGTGGGTGAGGGGGGTGGGTGTCAATGGAACTACTTTGTTCATCATGGTGTGTATAGGTTGCACCAGACGACATTAACATATTCTAGCCTAATAACTGTCTTATAAAGGACAGGTGTATGTGATATAAAGGTTTTAAATTAAGAGTACATTTGATGCTTCGAAGAAAGCCAATACGTTGCCACGTTCGGTTAGGTACCGACCAGTTTGATTTCGGTTGGGGTGGGGGTGGGCGGGGATTGGGATTTTTCGTGAAAAAATATTCTGGCCCTTGAATTATTGAAACAAAATATCCTGGCTCTGACTTGAGGGAAAAAAATAAACAGTCCCTCAAATTGTTGAAAAAAAGAAAATCCAACCTTCTCTCACATTCTTGGAAAAAAAAGGATAAATGTAGATCTACTCCATCAGCCACTGGATTCAGCATGGAGATGTTTAACCACAATCTGGCTACATCCACAACTTCTGCTCAGGTGTTTATCGAAATTTGCAGTTGAAATGAGTTTAGATGACAGTGAAAGTATTCATGGTTGTAGTAAATGTTATATACATAGATCATGGTAGTAATACATGTGGTATTCATTAGTTTTGGTAGTTATTAATGTGATAACTGTGGTATACACTGGCAATGGTGGTAGTAAATGCGTTGCATAAAGTGTTATAAAGTGGTCATGGTAGTAATTTGCTATGCATTGGTCATGGTAGTAACGAATGTGAAATGGATATAAAGTCATGGTTATAATTAATGTGGTATACATAAGTCATGGTTGTAATAAGGCCATTATGATTTTTTATATAAATTCGTTTTATGAACCCTTCTACCACAAAACGAAATTAGGTATTTTATTTTTTGTAGGGACTTTGATAGTTTATTGTTTGTGTTACCGCCTCCCAGAGTTTAATAGAACATTTCATTCTCTTCCTTTCAAATAAAATAATCTATGCTTTACCAAATTTTTATTTTTATTTTTTACCCTTCCTCCTACAGCAATTCTCTGTCTTGATGGTTCGTAAAACAAAAATAAAAAGTAATGACCAAAATGTGTTTACATTGGTCGTGGTAGTATGTAAATATTGCAATCCTGTGAGTGTGACTGTGAACATTTGTCAACCTTCTAAGGTTATTTGTTTTATTATACTGAACAATATGTTTGAAAAAGATATTTGGTTCTGCTAAATATTCCTTTGAAATAAAACATGAGAAAACATTGTTACCTCTGTCTGTTCAAAATCACTATGTTCAGCATCTAGAAAAGAATTTTTTGCGGATGGTTCTTTGTGTTCTTTCGGAATCTTCAGCCCTGAACTCATGAGTCAACTTTTCAAATAATCTTCAGAAAGTTGTGCCATTTTAGTAAAAGTTCATTGATTTTCATCATTCGCGAATGTATACATAATCCTACACTGTTCATCATAGGACATCCCAATACATATAAACTTGCTTTGACTAAACAATCATAAGACAATACAAAATATATGGGGTGACATTACAAAAAAGACAATCATTCAGTGACTTACTCCATGGAGACATTACAAGCGATATGAGATATTACAAAAATGGGAAAATAACAGTCTATGGAAAATTAACATGAGTGTTTGACATTCATTATTAATAAATATGGTATCATTGGTCATGGTAGTAACACATGTGGTATGCATAGCTCATGGTAGTAATACACGGGGTATTCAGTGGTCATGGTAGTAATGAATGGGTTATTCAGTGGTCATGGTTGTAATAAATGCTTCAGCTACATGCAATGCCAGGTTACAGACAAAGCTATGCGCTATATGCCAGTGTTAATAAGAATGGTATGGAACATGGCAGACATTTCCCAGTACAAGACAATCCCCTACACCACCAAACAAAACATCCAACCAATACTAAATTTAGAAGAGCAAAAGGGGGCTCACCTAGAACGCAGACAAGGACAAGCATAACTAAATATTAAAACCAGCACATGGAGTTCCATCCACCAAATATGGAACGATCCATATTAAACAAGAGCTGTAGAAATGGTAGCATGCTCCACTATTCAAAGTCAATTTTAAACAAGGTCACTGAAACTTCTGTCTCACCAACCATGGTGCTAGTTCATTTATAAGGTCAAGTCTTAATTGTGGAAGTTAGTTGGTGGTGAGATGAGGTTGTAGGGGTACGGGGAGGGGTGGTCAGTAAACATATATACCAAATAGCAAAGCAAGATGTTCAATACCCCAGAAAGAATATGAACTTGAAGAGGGTGCGGAGGGGTAGTGATGTGTTACTGAATAGGAAAGAAACATAATACAATACAATATTTTCGTTGGGGGAGTCTAGGGTGGAGAGTATGTGTTTTTGTGTGTGGGGAGGAGTGTGGGTGTGTGAGGAGGGGTTGGAAGAAAACAGGATGCAGACATGGTAACCGAAGAGAAACCCAAATGAATAGAACAAATATTTGTCTATTTATCTGTGGTGATGGTGATGGTAGTGTAGGAGAGTGGGGTTTATGGGGCTAATGACATTTACAGGATTGCCATTGTAATTGGATGTATGCAGCGAGTTTCATTGAAATATATGAAGCTGCTTAACAAACTTTGACTGAAACTTTAAGTTGAAAGAAAAATATAATCTTGCTAAAATGAAATAAAAAGTTATGAAACATGTGTCTGTAAGTGTCCTTGATGACTCTGATGACACTTGTCAAGCTCCTTTGACAGAGATATATGGCTAGTGGGGATTGAAATAAATGGACTTGCCAACAAATAAAATAAAAGAGATTCGAAGTCGAAAGGGGCTACATCTTTTCTAAAATACAATACAGAAAATATTTATCCAGAAAAAGTGCCATTATATTCCTAAAATGCAATACAGAGTCATGAAACATTTGTCTACTAGCATCCATGCTTTATTGAAGTTGTATTAATAATTAACAATCACCCATTGAAATACAAGGACTTGCCTGAACATTTTAACCATAATTCTGAAGTCGAAAAAGGAACATAACTTTGTTTAAATACAAAACAGAGTTAATATGGAACATGTATCTTGCCTTGCAGGGTCTTCCACAGAAATTATTGAAGGAATAGGGTCAATTCAATTTTAATGTTATGGGATGGCTGTGCGAGGGATTACCTTTCGGGTGACCAATATTTTCATGATTTATTTAGATGAAATTTGAAGTATATTTTAACTGTAAATGAAAGGATTTTTAAGAAATATAACCTACAAGGAGCTATTCATAGACAGGTATAATGCATTTTGCAGGTTTATTAGTGTTTTTAAGGGATAGGGCAGAGTGATAAAAAATAGGGGGTTAATTAAGTAGTAGGGGAAAATTAGATTTTAGAATTAAAGGATTGGGGGAATATGCTCTTAAATTGCCTGTGGAAGACTTTGCCTTGATATTCCAAACTTTACTAAATTTTTGTTGATATACGACTTTCAGTTGTTAAAATATATGGTCTTGTCAAAAAAAGAACTTAAACCAGAAATTCAAAGTAAGACAATGGCATGCCTTTCCTTAAATGCAATACAGAGTTATGGAACTTGTGTCTACCAGTGTCCTTGATGGTACTGATGACATATTTCAATTTTCACTGACCAGTGGTTGCTGAAAAAATCGACTTGGCCAACGTACAACTGAAAACGAACTACGACGCAGAAGTAGAATAGATCTACAACAGCTCTTCTTATTCTACGAATAGTAAAACTTACAAAAAAAAACATTCTGGCTTTCAAGCTGGCGAAAAAGATAAATCTGGCCGGTGTACTAGGCGAAATAAAAATCCCGGCTTTAAA
The DNA here is from genome assembly GCA_037043455.1 of Cyrtodaria siliqua. Lineage (NCBI taxonomy): Eukaryota > Metazoa > Mollusca > Bivalvia > Adapedonta > Hiatellidae > Cyrtodaria > Cyrtodaria siliqua. Next base: position 5,607 of record JAWPHD010000032.1, read on the forward strand.
GAAATGCAAAACAAATATTCTGGCTGAAAGGAAAATCCCAGGCCCCTCCCCCCCCCCCCCCCCCACCCACCCACTCCAGAAATCAAAACGGTCGGTCCCTTAGTAAAAAGTGGTATATGTATGATCTTATGATTTGCCATTTGCTGTCATTGGATATTGTTACGCCTAAGATTTACATCGTTTGACTTCCTGTATATTAACCTTAATCCTGAGTAAGATAAGATGTACTGGATGTGAAGTTTTGTTTCAGTGTGGTTAAAATCCACCAACCATTGCTTGGACCAGGAATTGATTTTATCTAGGTCAGAGTTTAATGTGCCACATGTAGGTTATCAACAATCTAGTATAAAATGGTGTTATCAGCGAAACGTCTTTCGTTGAAGTCGATTTCGGTAACAATATCATTAATATACATAAAAAAGTATCGGACCTAACGTAGCACCTTATGGAACACCGGCTGTGGTTTTAATCCAGTTTGTTAAGTACGACGTGTTGATTTCTGTTAGATAAATATAAAAAAAGAAATCAAGATGCTTTCCAGTCACATCAACTGATATAAGTTAAAAAAAAGTAAGCCTTCAAAAGCTCTAGATATATCGAAAAATACTATTCGGATTTTATTGCCTTCGTCGTTGAATAACCACTTGAATACTCATCTACAATATATTTACTTATACAACTTCTTAGTGAAATAAGTAGATAGCTACTTGGATGGTAAGGTCGGCTTTTTTGAATGAGGAGTAACGTTGGCTTGTTTCCATGTGGATGGAAAGTATGTAGCCTAATAGAGACAATGTTAACATATATAGGCAATAGGATTGAGAGTTCCACAGTCTTCTGTAAGGAGTTTTGGGCTGATCAAATATGGCCTAGAAGCATTTGATTCATCTAGATTACTAAGAATGTTTTAAACGTCTTGGGATGTAATCGTTATATCAGATGTTCAGATGAATAGTATTAAACTGGATATATTATCATTTGCAATAAGTGTTTGTCCTCAGAGAATTGAATACAGAAAAAAGTTGTTTCGCTCTGTATATTGGTTATAATTTTTTAGTGAGTTAAAACCAGTCTTTATACAGTTTGTTTGCGAACTATTTAGTTTATCAGTAAATGCGTTGTAATACTCGGCTTTGTCTTTTCGAATGTCTTTGGTTACTTTGTTACCTTTTTTTTATAGATCACCTGAGCAGAAGGCTCAATATGATCAATTGGGATCAGTCTTCAAACGACATCTTCTCTGAAACCGCCTTGCCAATTTTGACCAAATTTCACTTGGATGATACTGAGGTCAATGCCTTTCAAAGTTGTACAAAACAGGTCAATGCGACATCAAAAATGGCCGACATTACCATTTAAATAGAAAACCTTAAAAATATCTTCTCAAGAACCGCTCGACACATTTCAAATTTTTTATTTTAAAATGATCGCCAATGCATGGACTATCAATTTTGTTCAAATGAAGTCCCTAGGGTAAAAAATGACCGTGCCCTGTGGGTCCAAAATTTGTATATGGAGATTTTGCAAGTTTTTCATAGACTTATACAGGAAAAAAACTAAAAGATCTTCTTCTCTGTAACCACAAGGCACAGAGCTCTCATATATTAGATGTAGCATTAGTTTATGATCCTTTAGCAAGTTTGTTCAAATGGTGACCCTGGGGTCAAATTTGGCCACGCCCCTGTGTCACAGTTTTACATTGATTTATATAGGGAAAATTTTAAAAAATCTACTTTTCTGAAACTACAAGAGCCAGAAGTTTAATATGTTGCATATGCTTTAAGCTTATGGCCCTCAGCCAAGAAAGATACAAATATCGGACAGGGAAAGCAGCATTCAATGACGACAGTCAACCACTAAACACAAAAACAAACACGCAAACAGACAAACGAGAAGGCAAAAGTAATAAAAAATGCAAACAACATCACAAACACAAAAGGGTTGACAATAGAGCTACCGCATTGGAACGCTCAGTGGCAACAAAAACAACTCTACCAAGTTTGTTCAAATGGCGACCCGGGAGTCACGTTTGACCCCGCCCCAGGGATCACATATTTTAATAAGTGTGAGGTTTCGTGCACCCTAGAACCTGGTTTAAACCCCCAGCGGCTTTTTTTCCCACTGACCGTTCCAAGGCGGTAGCCTTATTGTCAATCCTTTTGTGTTTGTGATGTATTATCTTGCCTTTTTGTTTATCTTTAATGTTGTTCGCCGCTTCTGTGTGTGTCTATGGTTGACTCTCGTCCTTGAATGCTACTGTTCCTGTTCGATTTATTATCTCAGAAACCGATTGGTCAATTTTGAAACACTTCACATAGATGATCCTTAGGTGAATGGTTGCCACATTTGTTAAAATTAACTCAACATGCAAGATGGCCGCCACAGAAAAAAACGTTTAATTACTTCTAGTACACTGAGAACCTAGGGCCGTATGTTCAAATCCCACAGGACTTTTATTTAATTCTTCATTTTTATAAGTGCTTCCTCTTTGGGTGCGCTTTTCTTTTGTTTAATTTTTCTAAAGTTTGTATATACATGTATAAATAGTTTGCATGATCTTGTCTTGTTGTGCCCTCAATGGTTTATTATATTGTTGCTCTGGCTTCAACCAAGTCATTTAGTACATTATTTGTGCCTTTCTAGGCTATTGTTTTTTTGTATTGATATATACACGAGCATATTTGTGTCTTACTTATATTGCCTATTAATGCTGCCATGTTGGTGAGAGAAAAGTTCATGACGGGGATTTCTTTATTTACACTGTCCCGTTTTATTTGTTTTCTAGGCTATTGTTTATTGTATTTATAGATACACAAGCATCTTTGGGTTTTACTTATACTTAAGAAATAATAAATAATTTTATCGTTGAATAAAATACAGTTAAGAGTAGTATTTAAATCACGAGTGCGTTAGCACGTATTTATTATTTCGATTCTAACACAACAATAACACCTTTGTTTACGCTGTTGTGGGGGCACTACATATTATATCGGAGGCCAAGGTAATCAGGCTGCTATGTTTACAGGATGTTCCATTGGGCGCCCCCCCATATGCAAAATTCTGCGCGGTACAGTATGTTTAAATATACTAGTAGTCACGTGACACACAATTAAGTCTTTGCTTACGTAATATAGCTTGCACTGTATGACGTCAAACGTTCTCAGCTTGTTCAAGATGCTTAGTTATGTTATGTGTACCAGTAGGGGAGCAGCCTTGATATTTTCCTACATCTTTCAAATATCGCAACCACGCTTGACAACGAATAGTAGTACGTCATCTTTCGGCAACGTCAAAACAAAAAATGTCCGCCATTTTGAATTTTTTTAAACACATAATTTGGAAAATTGTGACAATTTTTGTTCATGAAATTTCATTTCCGTTTAAATTACGTGATTTTTGGCTGTACCGATTTTTTTTAGAAGCTTTATTGCGTGATAAATGCACACCCGCCTTGTAAAATGTCGAAGCGAGGGGCGATAACTCTAAAAGATGCCATTTTTAGAATACGTTTAAAATGACAACAACCGTGTGTTTTTTGTTAAATAAAATACGAGCAGATACTTGAATTGTTGTTTTAGCTCAAATATTACATGAATTTTGCTGCATGTCACGAAAAGCATGTTATTTCTTTATCAAAAGTACACGAAAATACGAATTGTTTGACTCCACTGTAATTTTGACTCGACTGTCCTCGCAAGAACTGCAGGCGCGTATTCGATGGAGCGGGTAGTATTGGACACCCTCTCATATGTGGAAAGTGTACGTAACAATTGCTACTGTTCAAAATAGGAGTTAGGGTAGAGAGAAGGAGGGGAAGGGCATCTGAGCTGAGATTTAAAAGGATGCGCCCCATCCCCATCCCACCCCAACTAAAATCACGAACGTCTGTTTTTGAAAGCTCTTGCAGGCATACATTCTTAAACATACTCAGATAATATATTTGTTGCTATGCTTTTGACCAGACTGTCCAGTGTCTAATTGTCGTCCGCAACTTGGCGCAGTCAGGAGCGCAGCGGATTTGTAACCGGAGGTGGTGCCTCTGAGTTTTGTTGGTGTGTTCTTGGGCAAGACACTTTCCCTTAGCCTCGTCCGTCGGATGGGGACGTAAACCGGGTGGTCCTGCGTATAGGTCTATCATCCGAGCATGTTAACGAACCATAGGAATCTATTCGATAATAAGAGTAGGGCACGGTTCCCGGATTCCTATGTATCCTTTCCCTCTCTCTGGGGCGGCTCTAAATAACCTGTACTTTGTTGATGAGCCGTTAAATATTCAATTCAATTCATCCGCAACTGCACTCAGCACTGTCATATGTACTGTAGCTGTCCCATGCTAGTATCATGAATCAACCGTGGAATATATCACCCACACATAAAAGGGTTTGAGGGCCCCATCTTACTTGTATTAGTTTAAATATAGACCATTTGTCAGTTGAAACCTAAGATGAATTTTTTATCAGACAGAAACACTGTCGTAATATTTATACTGATAGCATCGAAGGAAAGTAAAGAAGGCCATTTTTTTTACTATATATGTTTAAAGTTGAATTGTGTTTTATGTCATTATAGCACATTTTAGGCCATATTTCCTGGGTAGAACCAGTACTGTGTACTTTCTTAATCTGTAAGAATCGACACTTTCTCACCTATAAGTTGAGCTCCCAGTGGGAATTGAACCCGCAGCGGTGAGAGGTAAAAATAAAAATGTATACAAATATAAAAAAGGCAACCGAACATCTTCATAACTCAATATGCCCATGGGACTTGAATGACCGCACTGAAAATAATCTGTTGAAAATTGTACAATGCAAGAATATATATTCATGAATAAATTTTATTTTGATGCAAAATCGATATGCTCCTCTAGACATCATAGATAAAGATCATGTAAAGTTTCGAAAAGATTGGTTAACAATTGTGGAAGGATATAGACGCACAGATAACACCATATGCCGCCTCACCATTCGATGGTAAACAAGAAACATTTCATGACTAAGTAAAAAATATGTAACAAGTCAGATATCAAAATGAATTATATATTTGATATAAAACATTTTATTTCAAATATTTACATCAAAACATCCCAAATATAAAGGGTATTACATAACAAATTAAATTGCATCATACAATAATTGTTTTTATTTATTAAAGGGACACGCAGCATTTATCAAGTATTTATCAAGCATTAAAATTTGCACCTCGATTGATTAATAAATAATTTATTTTCACTTTACACCCGCTTGCATATATTTAAATTATAAGTTATAACATTTTGGAGTTTTAAAAAAAAGAAAATTGCTGCATGTCCCTTTAATATGCGCACCTCTCAGCCTGTATTGTTTATATGGTGCAAGTCATTTTGAACATATGTGGGGTTATATATATACATGTATCTGTTTGTTGTTTTTTTGGTGAGGAAGACCATCCATTTTTCTTCTGGGTAGAACCAGTAATATACACCTCCTGCCATCTGTTATCCCACAAACTTTTATATAATCCAATACAATTCAGAAAACATCATTTTAATCCAATAAAGAAATTGGGCACGGCCGGTCAGATTAACAGAAACACATTTATATTTTCGTATAAGCCCTTATTTTGAGCCACTCCAATGAACTGTCCAGTTAATGTCGCCATCGATCCACCTCTGTCAACAGTCAGACATGCATGTTGATATGATAGTGTGCTGGCTGAACTGGTGATCCTCTTACTAGACATATTTTTCTTGAAGTTGATGCTAGTACTGTCCGTATGAGGTATTGCTGATTCATGATTCATAAAAAAAAAAAAAAAATATTGTACACCATCGTGTTATACTATTCTTGTTCGTTTAAGTATTTCTGATTCTGTTGTTAATGTTGTAAAAAGTTATATGTGACTACTTGTTTCAATAAAATCCTCCCATATATATTGTGATTTCATTAACTATTTTCTAACTCCCAGCATCTCAGGACTCCAGGCTCTGAAAATAAAAATGACATACATGATATTTTGTTTCAACTTAAATAGGTAACAATTTGTAGAATTATTAATTACCACATTACCGGTATACCTTATTTAGAGCTGCCCCACATGACACATAGGAATTCGAGAACCTGTCTTACTCTTACTAATGTATATATTTCTATGGTTGTTTATCGTGCTCGGAGGATAGACTCCCCAGTTTCAATCCCAATCCAACAAAAGAGGCTGAGGAACAAACAAGGCTGAGGGAAGGTGTATTGCGCGAAAACACAGACGAAACTCAGTGGTGCATGTGTGACTTGAACCGGAAGCTCCAGATTGCTATCGTCCGCCGTGCTATTGCTGGGCCATGCCAGCACATTATGTTAAGTCGGGGTATTGGTTAAGTTTAATATTTTAGATGTAATACAAGGACCTTTTTATTTTGTTTGTTTAATTTTACATACGTACTAAGCACAATATGACCTATTTATGTGTCGATGTGCTGTAAAACACCATTTTTATTTTTAGTATAAAAAGTCTGAGACTAAGTGCAGGACTGGTGCACAATGCCACATATTTTGCAACGAACATACATTGATAAATTTATAGATTTTTTGAAGCTGCGCTTACCTACACACTGGCTTATACAAGACTCTTGATGTAGTTATTCTGTGAGACTTGGAAACTTGACTTGAATCTGGCTGTAGTAATACTGCACACTGCCTCTAGCTAACTTAGCAGACCTGAAAAAAAAACAAGTCATATATGATATTGTTTTATTTGTTTTTAATATTAATAACTTTGTCCAACTTTCTCACACAGAGTCACAGGTGGCATTCATGAACAAATAGTATTTTCAAGGCTTACATTTTCATCAATTATTCATCACTCATGTGTTCTAAAAAATGATCAGAATTAAGTTAATATATATGAACCACCACCGTTTTACATGTTTCAACGTTAAACACTTGTCATACAGAAATTAAAAGTGAATTTACTTACATAGGCTACAGTACAGACAATGCCATGACCCATTTCAGGCATTTGCTGGTGTGATTCACTTTTCAATTTTAATTCTCTACATTGTCTACTGTCATAGATCTATTTGTTTGTAGTTTGTAAATTACGCACTCATGCAAAACTTGGAATTATATACGATCGTGATTGTAACACTGTTTTAATTCCACTCCTGTGCAAATAATCCATCGGTCTATCGGGCATTATTCGATATATCTGTGTTTACACACATCAGCATAATTTGACCTTTGAATGTGTGTGAGCTATTTTTAGCACATTCCTTAGATATTTATAACCGTTCAGTTCAATTCACAATATTTAGTTTATGTGACTGTGTGACATTATGATGTTAGTTTGTCCATTTGTTGCGTGCGGCTGAGTGGCCCTGTGCTGGGTGTTTTTCTGTGTCGCCGCCATTTTGAATAGGTTCTGAAAGAGTGAAATGCAGGTACCAACTTTTAAAACGGTCACGAAAAAGGTTTATTCAGAAAAGGTAGAACTGGTTATGATCTTCGACTCCTGACAATTTCAACAATATTTAGGAATATACAATTTTTGTGACCGTTTTGAAACATTGGCAATTTCGAAGAAGATAAAAACTTTTTTTTTTCGATCTTCGCATTTGTTCCGCGATTTTCGACTATAATATCTCTATAAAACCTGTCAACACGATTGTTTGGTGAATCTCCGACATAATAATTTACTTCTGATATGATTTGTTTTCTCTGTCATCTAGCCTAAGCTTTAAACAAGTTTTTTTTTAAATAGTACTATAAAATCCGCGCATCTGCACGTGCTCGCAAAATGGGAACTACGTTGCCTCCAATCCCAATTATTTATGTTTGAGTTATGCGGTTCGGCACGTGAAATGACTTGTCTGCTCCCCTACTGTACTGATATGATGTGTTTATATCGGGGTGTGAGCAAGGATTGAAAGCATGGCAAGTTTGTTGTAATTAACATTTCATTAAAATTACTGTTGAATTTGTCTTCGTGACGTAATTATACCAAGTGACGTCATGTAACGTGGCGCTTCCAACGGATGAAATATACGCTAGGAATTAATGGAACAGCCGTATTTTATCGTAGAATAACATACAGTTGTCACACTTCTTTGTGTATATGAAAAGAAATATAAAATATTCGGACGGGGAAAGTAGCATTCAAGGAGGACAGTCAACCACAAAACACAGAAACGAACACGCAAACAGACATACAAGAGGGCAAAAGCAATAATAAATGCAAACGACATCCTAAACACAAAAGGGTTGACAATAGGGCTACCGCCTTGGAACGGCCAGTGGCAAAGTAGGCACTGGGGGTTTAAACCGGTTCTAGGGTGCACCAAACCTCACACTTACCCTACTGTCATCCCATTAAAACAGGACAGTGTAAATAAAAAAACCTCGCCATGATCTAATCTCTAACATCAAAGGCAGCAACAATAGGCAATATAAGTAAAACACAAATATGCTCGAAATATTATACAAAAAAACAATAACCTAGAAAGCCACAATGAAGGTACTCAATGACTTGGCAGAAGCCAGAGCAGTAAGAAAATTAACCATTAAGGGCACGACAAGAAAGATCATAGACACACATCAAACGCCACCGTTCCAATGGGCTTTAGGTAGGTGTCATCATAGGGTCCACAGTCTGTCCGGTCATCGTACAATTAAAGAGAAAAGCATAGTGGCGAACTGTAAAAGGGTCCACCACCAAGCATGCAGTACGCTGCAAAATGATAGGGTCATAACCTCTTTTGATAAACTTTTTAACAAGTTTAACAAAGATAGTATGAAGTGATCATGACCACGTATCTTACGAAGTTTATAAATCACATCACCATAGAAGTCAGGTTGTGATAGTCCTTGTCGCAGAAGAGTCCTTAAACTACTTTTATATTTGGAAAGAAGATCAGGGTCACGATAATAAAATTTTGCAAAGGTTTTACGAAGTTTATGGTAACGGTAACCCTGATTGAGTAACTTTTTAGTTATACAAATATTACGAATATTAAAGTCCTCAACTCGAGTACAAGCTCTAGAAAAACGAATAAGTTGGGACACATACACTCCATAAGAAGTTGCTCGGGGAACATCCCCATCCAAGTGGGGATAATTAACAATGTCAAAATTAAAATCATCTCTCTTGTCATAGATTTTGCTAATTATTTTACCATTTTCAAACGAGAGATCTAAATCAAGAAAAGAAGCGTTATTATCAGATATATTAGCTTTGTTAAGCTGAAGTTCTTCAGGATAAATATAATAAACCATAGTTGGAAAGAAAGGGTTGTCAATGTTCAATATGTCATCCAGATACCTAGAGGTGTCATTAAAGGCTTCAATAACATCTGCCTGGGTATCTGGTGAAAGACTCAACATGAAATCCCTTTCATAGCACAATAAGAACAAATCTGCGATAAGTGGTGCACAGTTCGTACCCATAGGGATACCAACAATTTGTCTATAAACGGTGGTTCCATACCTGACGAAAATATTATCTAATAGGAAGATGAGTGCTTCAAAAACTTCATAGCAAGTCAACATAGTATAATTGTCTAAACTGCCGTTAGTAAAAAAGGCTTTTATATTATTACATGCCAAAAATGTAGCGAATGTTTATTGAATAAGAGAAATAAGCTTGTCTTTAATAAGGTGATGTGGTAAGGTTGTATATAGTGTAGAAAAGTCATAAGTGCTTATTGATGAACATTTTATCAAGAACTTCTCCTGAATATTTTATAGACCAAAATAAATTAATCAAAGAGTTTTCATAAGTTTTATCACAATATAGTTTAACGTGATATTTAACGGCAGTAAGTCAAGAAGTTAAAAGTTTGGAGATGTTTGTTGTGGTGCAGGCACTAGAATTCGAAATAAATCGAGCCTTATAAGGATTTTTATGTAATTTAGGAATCCAGTACATAGTAGGCAGTTTATTTTGTTTATCGTTTACACCAGCCTTGAAAGTAGTGCACCAAGTAATATGTGCGGAAACAACATCATCCTCAGTAGAATTAACTTGAGTATACGAATTGGTGCTGCCGAGTTCCAGAGATAAAACATTGACGTAATGTAGGCGTCAAACAATAATTACATTATAAACTGCTTTATCTGCAGGAACTAAAACAAATTTATTATGAAATTCCTGAATTTTAAATTACGAAAGGAAAACCTACGTCTTGGAGGAAGTAAAGAGGGGTTAGGAGCTCTAGAATTCGAAATAAAGCGAGCCTTATAAGGATTTTTATGTAATTTAGGAATCCAGTACATAGTAGACAGTTTATTTTGTTTATCGTTAACACCAGCCTTGAAAGTAGTGCACCAAGTGATATCTGCGGAAACAACATCATCCTCAGTAGAATAAACTGGAGTATACGAGTTGGTGCTGCCGAGTTCCAGAGATAAAACATTGAGGTAATGTAGGCGTCAAACAATAATTACATTATAATCTGCTTTATCTGCAGGAACTAAATTTATTATGAAATTCCTGAATTTTAAATTACGAAAGGAAAACCTACGTCTTGGAGGAAGTAAAGAAGGGTTAGGGGTTAGCATTATAAAAGTTAATACGTGTATCAATAATTTTCAGAATTGACTTTTTCCAAGTAGAAAGTGAGTTTGGGTCCGCATGTTCTCTACGACACCATTTGATACTAAAATCTTCAATGGAGTGGGCGATCTGGGCACGACAGGCATTAAAATCAATAGTTGAAGGTAATCTATATTTAGGACCTTTCGAAAACAAATGCCGAATACGTTTATCAATAATATCAAAATCACCAGTGATGACATGACCTGCTGGAGCATAGCAACATTTTGATGTGTTGCATTCACATTCCTTAGAAGTATTATGTACTATATCAAGGTCAGAAACTATTTTGTTGTAGTTGAAAATAATATTTCTAATAGGCTTTTTATACTTATAACAAATTACAGGACTTTCGGAAATTTTGAAATATTTTGGGATAGAATCAGCTACATGAGTATCTCCAAAAATACTAGGCATGTCAATGAAATCAATACCTTTATTAATTTATAGTAGTTTTAGAAAATGTCTGACGTGATCAGACTCCTTGTCAATATGGGGTCGGAGAACATGTTGTGTATAGCTTTGAACTATACAAGGGATCTGTACGAATGAAAATTGTGTCGGCTTCCTCGTCGATCAACTTTAGTGATGAAATGGACAAAGAGGTAAGCCGTGAAAGCATAGACGCGCAGGTCGTGTTAGAATGCCTATTAATGCTGCCTTGCTGGTTAGAGATAGTTCATGGCGGGGATTTCTTTATTTACACTGTCCCGTTTTAATATGATGTCAGTAGGATAACTGTGAGGTTTGGAGCCTCCGAGAACCTGGTTTAAACTCACAGCGACCTTTTTTGCCACTGACCATTCCAAGGCGGTAGCCCTATTGTCAACCCTTTTGTGTTTGTGAAGTCATATGCCTTTATTCCTTATTAGCATTGCTATTCATGTTTGTCTTTTTGCGTGTTTGTGTCTGTGCTCTGTGAAAGCTGCATTTCCTTTTATACCTATTTTTACATAGACTTGTATAGGGAAAACTTAAAAAATATACTCCTCTGAAACCACAAGACACGGAGCTCTCATATACTGCATGCAGTATCAGCTTATGGTCCCCTACGAAATTGTTTAAATAGTGACCCTAGGGTCATATATGTCTCCACCCTGGGGGTCACAATTTTACATAGATAATCTTTAAAAAACGTTCTTCTCAGAAATTGCGGGGTCAATTTTGACCAAACTTCATGGATGATTCTTAGGTGAATATTTTTCAAATAGTTAAAACTAGGTCAATGCGACATCCAAGATGGCCGCCGTAGAAAACATTTTTTAAATACTTATTATACACTGGGAACCTAGTGCAGTGGGTTCAAATCCCACTGGAGGTAAACTCTTTAACCAGGTTTTCCTAGAGCGTGAGGGCGGGCGTGTGTGCGGCGTCAAACTCTTAGTTTTCGTTCAAAGTTGAGAATGAGATATTGGAACAAAACTTTTATATGGAATAGGAAGCTTGGGATTACATTTGGGGGTCACTGAGGTCAAAGTCAATGTCACTATTACTAAAATAGACAAACGGTTTCTTCTCAATAACTTTAGGAAAAAACAAGATATTAGAATGAAACTTGCTGTGTAGGTAGCTTATATGAAAAGGATGTTTGGGATTGCATTTGGGTTCACTGCGGGTCAAGGTTAAGGTCATTGTTTCTAAAAATAGAAAAAACTTTTCCGCTTAGTTGGGAATGAGATATTGGAATGAAACTGGCCTTTTGTTACTTCATTTTCATCTTACCGGTACTCTAACAGCATTTCAAATGGAAAACCTGGTTTTCGTGGAATTTCTACGTCGTTTCTTGTTTTTTTAATTCTCCATTTTTATTATTGTTTCCTGTTTGTTTTTTAAAGAAAATACGTCTTTCTTATGTTTACTTTTGTTGTCTTATATTAAGCTTTCTTACGCTGCTATTTCATAAATAGTGATGGTTCGGCCATGTCGCTTCCATACAGCTGACCTCTATCTTATCTGTCTTATCTAACAGGCCATTGAATAGCGGATACTAAGTATAAATATTATGGTAAAAATATATCAGCAGTGCAAGAAAATGTGGAAACAAAAAAAAATCAGTTGAGAAAAAAATGGGAAAATAAATCTGTTTTACAAACAAAGTGAAAACATACATCCGTTATATACTAAATAAAGCGAAGAAAAATACATTCAAAACAAGAGTACCAAGATGGCCCTGAATCGCTCACTTTCTTGTCTTTGCAAAGATAAAATAAAAGCTTACAATTTCATAGAACTATATCCTGCAGTCGATGACAAGCCATCGCAAATGCTCGTGCCCGCCTTAAAGCGCTCATGCCAAGTAACTGTAATTTTATAATTGCAAGTCCCCATGGTTGGGGATGGACGCCGGGACCAAAACTAGTTGGCTGATACAAGTAGCATCCTTCTGTTCATGCCCATTAAGTGTATATATGGTTATAAGGTAGTGATCTCAACAGTTTCCAGGGGCTCTGTCCCAGGGGTGGGGATGGAACCCAGGGCCGATGCTGGTTCGATGGTTATATCCGTCTGTTCATGCCCAGTAAATGTATACATGGCTATAGGGTGTAGATATCTACAGTTTCCAAGTTATGCCCCAGGGATAATCCCAAGTGATGGGAATATACCCCATGACTAATGCTGGTTGGATGGTTTTATCCATATATTTATTCCAAGAAAATGTATATTTGGTTATAGGGTGGCGATCTCATAGGATTCCACTTCATGATCCAATGGCTAATTCCCCAGGGGTGAGGACGGACCCCGAGGCCGATGCTGGTTTGATGGTTGAATCCGTATATTCATGCCAAGTAAGTATATGTATGGTTATAGGGTAGGGATCTAATGGATTATGACCTATAGTTATGACCTATAGGCTATGTCCCAAAGGTTGTGGAAGGACCGCGGGGCCGATGCTGTCTGGATAGTTGTATCCGTCTGCTCAGAAAACATGTGACATCTGGGGTGCGGCCAAATTTGCCCACCTGGTCTGATTTGAACAAAGTTGAAAGAGGACCATCAGCTTATGGTACATACACATAATAGTAAAGGACCATACGCTTATGCTACTTTTAAGATATGAGAGCTCGTTAAATTGTGGTCTCTGAGGAGAAGATTATTTTTAGATACTGATATCAAACATGAAATATTCAATCTCCGTCTCTTGTAGTTTCAGAGAAGATTTTTAAACTTTCCATATATAAGTTTATGTTAAATATGACTCTGGGGTGAGGCCTAATTTGAACCCAGGATAACATTTGAACAAACTTGATAAAGGATCATAAGATTATGGTTATCGCAAAATAATAAGCCTCTGCCTATTGCAGTTTCGGAGAAGGAGATGTTTTAAAAGTTTCCCTATATACGTCTATGTAAAACAAGTGACCCCTTGGGTGGTGCCAAATTTGGCCCCAGGTTCACCATGTGGACAAACATGGTAGAGGACCATACGCTTATGATAAATGTAAAAATAGTAAACCTCTGGCTCTTGTAGTTTTAGAAAAGAAGTTTTTTAAGTAGATATAAAAGACGAAATGGAAATGTAGAATTAAGAATCACAGTCAACCAAACACGATAAAAACAAACATCAATTATAAAGACAAATAAAAGTCAAGATATGACATCATAAATACAAAAGGGTTGACAATAGGGCTACCACCTCGGAAAGGTCAGTAGTGAAAGAATTTTAAATCCAGGTTCTAGAGTGCACCAATCCTCATTCTTACTCTAATGTCATCTCAATAAAACGGGACGGCGTAAAAAAAGATATCACTGCCAGGTTATATTCTCCAACAAACAATGTAGCATTAATAAGCAATATGACACATAAATGATCATGTATATATGAATATAAAAGGCAAAAGCCTAGAAAACCGCAAAGCAAGTACTCAGTGACTTGGCAGAAGTCAGTGCAACAAGAGAACAAACCATTAAGGCTACGACCAGACAAGATTTAAGACAAGCATCAGACGCTACCGTCCTTTGAGGATTTAGGTCAACGTTATTATAGGGTCCGTCATCATACGTCTATGTTAGATTTGACCCCAGAGTCACCATTTGAACAAACTTGGTAGAAGACCGTAAGATGATGCTACATGTAATATATGCGAGCGAAGTGCAGGGTTCGACACTAACGCAGGTCCGCTGGCCCCAGTCTACCTGATTGTCGGAAGGACCATCACTTTCCTAAAGATTGGTGGCCCATCGGGCCTGCTATTTTAAATTAAGGACATTAAAAACATAAATGATGTATATTCATCTCATGTAGTAGGATTATACATATAGGACCGTCAATCGTTCGCATGATTGACTTTGTGTAACGGGTTAAAAATGAGGAAAATTCTCAAAAATGTCCCTCTGCGACCTAAATAACAAAAGACAAAGTGTTAGAAGGACCACCAGTTTTCAAACACAGGAAGTCTTGCACGCTTCCTACTTACAACAGTTTGTGTCGAACCCTGATGTGGCATGTGGTTTCAAAGAAGATTTTAAAAATGTTTTCCCTATATAAAAAAAGAATATGATAATGGACCTTTGGAAACGGCCGAGCACGACACATACGAAATATTGCAGTCTCGGTTTGATTGAGACTGTTCATGAGTGGTAGTAAAATATGCTAGCTACCCTCACGCCCTCTAGCCCCGGGTTGAGCAGAACTCAATATTCATAAAATCAACAGCACAAATTTTTAAGCATCCCGAAGATGGCATGCATATGGCGGTGGACATGGAGGTATCCTTCTTTAATGTATTACCCATGTCGAACGGCATATGGTCCCATTATCTAATAAAATGAAATGCCCCGAAGAGCGAAATAAACATAATGGAATTTAGTTGGGAGCAGCGGTTATACAGCCTGCGTATAAAAAGCAGACAACATATCCTTTGAGTCGTTAAACAATACCTTTTATCGCCCGGAGTAGTGGAACCACCGAATCAAAAATTAAGTAAGAAAACAAAAGAAATTGAAAATGTACCACCGATAACTAACTATAAGTATCGGGCTCAGCGATCTCCAAAGATCGAATGAATAACAGTACTGATTGCAAGCGCGGGGAGTCTAGGCACAACAGGCTTAATCTCTATATTGTTGTCAAAATCTGTTTCGTGGTTCTTGAGAAAAAGATATTTTCAGGTTTTGAACAAATATGGTAATGGCGGCCATCTTGGATGTTGCATTGACCTACTTTTATGAAAGTCACCGATATCAGTATTTTTGAAATTTGGTCTAATTGGCAAAACGAACTCTGTGGAAAAGTCGTTTGAATCAAAGGTAACCGACGGACAACGGACGGACGATGGACTAGAAAAGCGATCCCAATAGGTCACCTTTGGGCTCAGGTGAGCTAATAAAATAGAGAAAATACATCATTGATGCAAAATAAAGTGGCAAATAAAAATTACTATATTACATCAGTAATGTAAACTCATGGTTATGTAGAGAAAAAAAGTAAAGTGGAAAAAAATACACAGGTCGTTCAAAATAAAATGAAAACAATATATAAGGTTTTCAACATTAAGTAGAAAAATTACATCAGCTGTACAACATAAAGCGGAGTAAATGCGTAAGTTTTGCAGAATAAAGTGGAGAGATACATCCATTTTGCAACATAAAGAGGAAAATAAAACATCCATTGTGCAAAGTTAAGTGAAATAAATAAGTTGTGCAAGATATAGTTGAGAAAATCAGTTGAAGAAAACAGATCAGTTGTGCAACATAAAGTGGATTATAATTAATTAGAATTATCATCATGACACGATGAAATCCAACTGATCAAAAGAATTGTCAAAAATTAAATTTTGTTTTAAATACAGAAAAAGTAATTAAGAAGTATAAACTACTAATATAGCACCTTTATATGGCTCTTTCCCAAACGTCATAAGCTCGTACAACAACACACCAAATGACCACACATCAGACTTCGTGCTAAACTTGAAGTTAGTAAATATCTCTGGAGCAGTCCACTTTATAACAACAGAGAACCCTAAAACAAAACAAGATGTTGATTGGTGAATTATTAACAAAGGTGTGATATAAACTCAACGAATGGTTAAATGAACCAAAACAAACCCAGATGAGATACCATTTGCCCTCGCAGTGGAAAGGTCCTCTCATACTCCTTACATCAGTGTTTTCTTCTTAACATTTTATATTCGAGGCATAAACTCGCAGCGATGTTGCATTTAGAATACACTTTATCATTTGTAACACAAGCAAGGTTTTACGCAAGCCTACAATAGCTGCCGAGAGACAAGAAGTTAACATAATAATATATCAATTCACGGATCTTAAAACAATATTGAACAAAATAAATGTTGTCACGGAGACACAAACACGACACGGCCGTTTTTTCTTACATTCTTCCCGATTTTTACCATCAGTTCTTCCTACCAAACGTTTTAAATCAATGTGGACGACCTAGCTTTTTTCTGTTCAAATACCTTGACATGCCTTACATATGTATTACAAATCAACCTTGTAACAAGACGTGCTACAAGTACACATCAGCACAGAAATACAATTGTTCACATGTAAGTGATACTTGTGCGTTAGCGTGTGCATTACAACACATACAAACTGTTCACTGGGAATCAAAGTGAATCAAAGGACGGACTGAAGGTCCTTGAGAGTCGCCAAGATTGAACAGTGTCTGTCTTCTTGGTGAGGTTAAAGGTTATGTTAAATTGTACAGGTATTGCGTATTAAAATGAAATGTTGCTGCTTAGAACATGAGATTATTTTTTGTACGGGAGTAAGCGAGCTGAATTGATACATGCGTTGTTAGGTACTTGTGAAGAACGTGTGTCTGTATTGGTTCAACCCAGCAAAGCATGGTCAGGTTAAAAGGAAATATAAAAAGATCGGACAGGGAAAGTAGCATTCAAGGAGGACAGTCAACTGGCGTACTTAAGAGACTGGCGTACATAACGGAAATACTGTTGATAAATCAGACACTCGCGCATTTGTTCAAAGGAAATAACACAGATCGATTGAACTGCTGGTTTTTTTTAATTGAATTAGGTTTTATGCCGCACCAACACATGAAAGGTTATATGGCGCCTAACAGGAATGAACATGCCTGGCTCATCCTCCATGTACATCAAGATAAAATATGGAGAATGGGCTTAGAACCTTCTCACCTGCAGAACTGCAGAGTTGCTGTAAATTCTATTGTAGACACTCCATTTACACTGGAGCCACTTTTATTGTTTTTCTGCCACTGTTCTAGTGAATTGAGCGAGATGGCACCTGAAACAATGCACTGGTCATGATGAAGACCTTTAATGAGCATGAACAAAAAATGATAAAGTGAACATGAATTTTGGGGGGTTCTACCCCTCTGCTTATTCCTCCAGCGGGATCTGCAGTGGTGCTATTTCTTGCCCCGAGACCACACGGAGCCTGCTGGTTTTATGTTCAAGTCGAAAATTGTAAGGCTGTTCATTTTGACAAGATGGTATATTCCTGACAGAGATACTGAATTTAGTGTTTCATCGTTATGCCAGCAAGGAAGCATTTTGTCTTTGTATCTATAGACATCAGGGTGGTATGAAAGAAACAGAAATGTAGTTATGTTGTTCAACTTTTTATTTTAATTGCGAGTACTTGGAGCATGCAAATTGTAAGCAGAAATCAAAATAACTGGTGGATAAACATATTCTTGTGAATATTGGTATATAGCTTTATACTTTATATCTGTTCCTATACATATATATATTTTGTTTCCACCAACATGTATTTGTAAAGGACAGTTTTCTTATTTGATTATGTAAAAAAAAAAAAAAATATCCGAAATTATGTACCACTCGAACTACTATGACACCGCTCTTTTACGGCCCGAAAATTTCACAAACATTCAATCGAGCCCTGGGCATCGGGCTATCCTACTTTTCGAGCACTGTATGTTCCAATAGATTTCCATTGATACACTGTGAGATAATTATTTTTATTGAATTCCAGCAAGGAAAAAAACACTACATTGGTAAATGCCGAAACATTTGAATTTTACCGTAATGCAAAGATTGCCGTGTGTCCCTTTTAACTATTTTATTTGTTTACCTTGTTGTTGGTAGTAGAACTGAGCACTTCTTGACAATTTCTTTCATCAACTTTTGTATTTATTTGTAGTAGATGCTATACTATTTCTCAAAATACTAGGCACAATAACTACAATATTTACGGACATTAATTTCCCAATTTGATGGTAAAGCTCATTATCTAGGTCACGCTGTAGGCCACGCATGAGCGGCATATTTCGCTTGCTGGTTTAGAAATTGGGGCAAAAAATGTGTTAATTGCTTATTTTTTGTAAATGATTGTATATTTTCAAATTTATGGTTCTGAATGAATGGATAATTATCGAGTTTCTGATGCACTATCGAATGAAATGAATTAATATTAAAGAGATGTTCGACATCCGGGTAACTACGCTATTGAAACTTTCCATTCATAAAATATTAATGCGTGTATTATTGCGCATAGTATTTCAGTACATTTTCAACAAAGACACGTATATACTGTATACAATGACAAATATTCACAATCAGTAGTTATATTATTCGGTATATATAATGTCAGTCACCTTATGAAATTAAGTTATACTTGAGGCATTAAGAAGAACTACATTCTCGAAGCGCATTCTCGAAGTGCGTAAAGCTCCTCGTCCGAAAACTGGTGTATTAATGCGCATAATATTTCGGTAAATCTACAAACAATACACGTTTATACTGTCAGTGAAGTAATAAGAGGTGAATGGTGACCACTAATGGAGATAAAGCGCAGCTGACTGAAATCTCGTATAGCTTCGAGAAGTGGAAGGAATCTCGATTTAGCGGTAAAATTTTCTGAACATCCGCCATTTTGTTTCTATCGGTGAAGTGCTCCGCCCCGTGAAATTGTAAAATATTCGACTGTTTTGGATTAACAAGTCATCCTACTTCGCAGAAAATGTTTGTTGTTATATTACTTATTGTTGATATTGACATGTTGGGTATTTTTAAGTTATTTTACAGTGAATTGATTGATATAAAATGAATTTCACATACTAATGGTCGGCCCTGTTGGCTGAAGTTTTGTTAAACAGAGATGTGGAGATGGCGCAAATCCGTTATACATTTTTTTGTTTAAGTTAATTCCTCAAAAATAAACAGCTCGCTGTCGAGAACTATGATTGAAGAATGTAGTGTATACTTTTTATTATACAAAACCCTTAATTTTTATCTAATAATTTGTCTTGAAGACTGCATATATCTCGATCAACATGGCCGAGTCTAGCCAACGTCGATGAAATGCCATCCTGTTGGACTCCTCTATAAATTTTTTTATTTTAGTTAATTCCTCGAAAATAAACAGCTCGCTGTCTAGAAATATGATTGAAGAATGAAGTGCTCACTTTTTATTATGCAACAACCTTAATTTTGTCTAATAATGTGTCTTAAGACTGTATAGATATCGCCCAAAATGGCCATACATCCCGATTCTAGCCAACGCCGATGAAATGCCATCTTGTTGGATTTCGTTATACATTTTTTAATTTTAGTTAATTCCTCGAATAAAAACAACTCGCTGTCGAGAAATATGATTGAAGAATGTAGTAGTACACTTTTTGTTTATGTAAACGCTTAAATTATGTTTTAAAGACTCTTAGTCAACCGATCATTGTTGGTGCTCTTTTGCGTAATTAAATATCCTTTCCAACGAAAGTTTAATAGTTTATTTGCGTCTCATTGTTTACAATCAAATATGCATAGATATATACATTATTTTATACATAGAACATGATTGTAAGCACCATTCTAAAGAATTATAGGAGACGAATGTCAACGTTTAATGTCTGTATCAATTAAGAGCTTTCGAATGCGTTTCACCATAAGCGTCCTGGAGATGGTAATTTATACTATAAGGTCTCATAGCTCATATGACCTACATAGATATATAACCATGTAAAAAAAACAACAATTAACTGAAGAGTTGCTAATGTTGGATCATGACAGGCTTGGTTTATTGCGATCAAAAGATATAAGGTTTCCTCAATCATAACGGCCAATTAGCCACGGGGTACATACAAACAGCAATTAGCAACGGGGTACCGTATGTACCCCGTGGCTAATTGTCTGTCCCAAGCAGGATATTTGGTTAGATCAAAAAGGCCATAAATCACAAACACTGGCCACCCGTGGTGTGTTGACATCAGATATATACACAATAATTGTGTAACAGATATATACACAATACTTGTGTAATATTTTTTAATTTTATTTATATCGTGCATTTATCAGTGAAACTAAAACGCATTCGAAGTTGATGATTATGTTCATTCGGATTTGTCAAAAAAAAAGTATATAAAAAAAAAACGCGTATGTGTGTTAAATGTTTCATTTTTATTTAAAAAATATTTTAGTTAAACAATAATATTACGCCGTTTTAATACGACAATATTAGGAAAATATAACCAATGCTAAACTGACGTATCTACACTGCTAAAACCCAACTCAACTTACGCGTTTTAATTACATTTCTCATGTATCTTTTTTTTATATACAACATTACCTTATTCGGTCTTGCGAGTTACTTTGTCATATGTTACAAGATATTTAAAAGTTCCGACTACACGATTTTTAGTATTTTATAAAAATAAAAAAATAAAAAAATAATAATTAGACCTAATAATAATTACTTCCTTTCAGTAAGTGACAATCTTCACCTGAAAATGGCTTACTTTCTATTTATAGATGGTATAGAAGTTAAACGTCAAAATAGCAACGAAGTTGTGACAATTTCATCTTTATTACAATTAGATTAACGCTAATCTGATTACCTGTACAATAAACCCATTCCGCTATATCCAACACATTGGACGCTTATCTTTCTCGTTTTAGCCATACGAGATTATGCGAGATTCGATTATGTACCCATTTACTCTCTTATTACTTCACTGATACTGTATACAATTACAATTATTTCATTATTTCACAATCAGTAGTTTTATTACTCGGTATACATAACGTTCATGTCAGTCACCTTATCAAATTAAGTTGTATTTGAGGCAGTTAAAGGGGACTACATGTAAAGGACCTGTTGCTACCTTACCATTAGCAATAATGAAAACCATAATAATGAAAATTAAAGAAAAAGGAAATCTGCAGGCTTGAACCATACCTTCCTCGGAACTAACACGACACCTCAATCAACTGCGCTATAGAGGCTAGTGAATGTTTCGTCACTAATACACATATAATAATAATAATTACATGCTACATTTCGTTAGATTGGTTTGCGAAAACGTCATTTCAGCAAGTGAAATGGTAACCTTTCAACATTACAAATTATGTGTTTGTACCATTCAAGTTTTTCAGACGAGTTCTCTAGGAATTCAAGTTGTAAAGCATGCTTATCGCCACTTACATGAGTCACAGTCTGATAACCATAGACAGATAGTAAACCCATATAAGGATCAATAACACGTGTATTGAATGTGATTAAAACATAGTGTTAGAAGTATGCAATAACGGAAAGCAGTAAATTATTATGCATCAGTATGTCCTTGGCTGTTATTGATATTACCTTCACTGTGCTCAGCGGTATTTGTTGAACAATTTTGGTTTGCTTTCTAAGTTTGCAATTGGCAAACCATATTTATTTTTGCTTCTAGGACAGTTTTTCACATTTATGGCAGATCCGTGTTAACACCTTTAAGTTAATACATTATTCGATGAAAACAGTTACAATGTAACCTATAAGCATTAAGAAATGAAAGAAACTGTTCACCGCAGCTACCTACACTGTATGTGCAATGAAAATGATCATATATACACTCCACATGGTAACCCTGAATTACGATATCACACACATAGCGACACATGTGCATATATACGTTAATACAACATGGCACCCATACCACAAATACATTGTATATAGTATTGTGTACGAGGTGCGCCAGACCAAAGTCTGTCTCTTTGTTTGCGTTGCGGTTTATCTCCAAGATGTTTAGCTAGGGGACCAAAACCCAGGTTTTAAGACCCAATCTAGACACGCCGGACAAAAACACCAAACTTTCCTCAAATGTGTGTTTTATATTTCACCATATTTTTAAAAAGGTCCCCAAAGGTTCGTAAATTTCTAAATGTATTATTTTGGGTCAACAATTTGAAAAGATAACAAAAACTGCTGATTTCTGGAATAATTAAAAAAAAAATATTTAAAATGTATATTTATTATTTTATTTACCCATTTAAGTGTATTGATTTATTTTAATGAAATAATAAATAAATAAACGGATAAATACGGGTATTTTGGCAAAAAATTAAAAAAAGAGTTTAACAATGGTTAAAATAAAGTACTAAACCTGCTGATTTCTGGAATAGTTGAATAAAAATATTTCTTTAGTTTATCGCTTATTTTCGTTTACCATATTAGGGATAATGATAATTTATACATTTCGTCTTGTTTTTAAAAGGGTCCCGAAAGGTTCATGAATCCCTAAATGTATTTTTTTTAGGATGAAACATAACTAAAAATGTTGATTTCTGTAATAGACATATATTTTAAATGCTTATTCATTATTTTATTTATTATTATGAAATGTCAGAATATCCTAATTTCCTATATACGTGTAACAGTACAGGTATGGCCTGTATGTGTATGAGTGTGAGCCACTTGAAGCCTTCTGACTCTATGTATTCGTCAGTAAAATATGGAGATGTAGCTTATGGTATGGCCTTATTATTTTGAGTGTGAGTAGCTTAAAGCCGTCTGACACTATGTGGGTGTATACTTAAGTGTCAGATGACAGGTATGGATTGTATTTATATGAGTGTTGGTGGCTTTAATCTCACTGTATCAATGTTCTGTACACTAAGTGGAGTAACATGATAGGTATGGCCTAAATATATATCAGTATGGGCTACTTGAAGACTTCTGAAGCTATGTTCTGTACAATACACGGGTGTATACTTATGTGTAAATTGACATGTATGGCCTATATGTGTATGAGTATTGGCTACTTGAAGCATTCTGACTCTATATTCCATATATAACTTGGGTGTGGGCTTACATGTAACCAGGACTGGCGTGTATGGTTTGGATCTTACATTTAACATGACATGAAAGGCCTGTATCTGTATGAGTGTGGCAACTTGAAGCCTTCTGTATCTACAAGTATGTTCTTTACAATACGTGTGTAACACGACTAGAATGACATGTATGTGTATGAGTGTATGTATGTTGAAGCCCGCTTCTTCTTGTTTCTGTACAATATGTGAGTGTATACTTAAATGTAACATCTTAGTAACATGCATAGTCTGTATATGTTTGGGTGTGGACAGCTTGAAACCTTCTGCATCTATGTTTCGTACAATATGTGGCTCTAGCTTGAAGCCCGCTGGCGCTACGTTCTGTACACTATATGTGTGTGCGCAACTTGAAGCCTTCTGCATCTATGTTCTTTATATGTGTTAACATGACATTTATGGCGTGTATTTGTTTGGGTGTGGGCAACTTGAAGCCCACTGCCTCTTTGTTTCGCACACTATATGGGTATATGCATATGCGTTAGCTGATAGGTATGACCTTTATCTGTTTGAGTTAGGGCAACTTGAAGCCCACTGTTCCTTTGAACAATATGTGGGTATATACTTTCTTGTAAAAAGACGGGTATGGCCAGTATTTGAAGGAGTGTGGGTAACTTGAAGCACACTGCCTCTAAGTTCTGTAGATTAACATGACATGTATGGCTGTTTGTGTGACTTGAAGACACTGCTTCTGTGTTCCATACAATACATGGGGTATATCCGTGCATGTAACATGAAAGGTATTGGCCTGTATCTGTATGGGTTTGAGTCATTTGAGACATTTTCTTCTATGTTCTGAGCACTCATACGTGTTACATAAGTATGGCCTGTATGAGACTGTGTGGGTGTGGGCAACTTAAAGCCAGCTGTCCTATGTTCTGTACATATGTGAATGAATACTTGCCTCAGAGGTGTATCATAATGCAATTTGGAAGAATGACTTTTAAAATGCTAAATAGGAGTCTTAACCTAAACAAAAAAAAAAACATTTAATATTATAGAGGAGCTTAAATCTAGACCAAAAACAAATTAAAAACATATCCATGTACAAATGGTCTTTGGTTTAAGCCATAATTAAGAATATATTGCTACATTTTGCAGTGTGCTAAAAATAGTTAACTTGGTGGGAGGGCGGACATTTAATATATTATACAGAAGCTTACATCTAAGCCAAAAACAGAATAAAACATTTCTGTGTAAATCTTCTTTGGATTAAGCCATAATTAAGAATATATTGCTGTATTGAAATGTGCTAAAAATAGTAACAGCATGACCTGTGACATCGGGGACCATTTTCGATTTTCAAGTTAGACTACCATCCACTATCACAAAAAGTTTGATGCTTTTGTCCACTCTATCCATACCCGACCATTTTGGTTCATTTTGGTTCCAGCTAATTTGCCCTCCAGTTTACATGTACCCATCCCCATGGTATCCCTAACAATGTACATACTGCCTTGAGGAGGTATAAATACACCGTCCTTCATGAGTTGAGTCCGACGTAAGCCCGATATTTTGACGTGGTTACGTTCTCCCACCAAGATGTTTCCCGCTCGCAAGTCAGTGTGTACATAGTTTTTACAACCCAGATATGCCATCCCTTCAGCAATCTACAAGTAAACACATATAATTTTGGCTTAAGACTACATATGTCTCAACAGTGTATGATTAATCATAGTAAAGATGTATGACCAGTGTATAATCAAGTCATTAAAAAGTATTATATCCACATCGGGTGTTGATAATAAAGCATGTTTAAATATATTCTGATCTGAAATGCAATCTACAAGTAAACATACTAACTATAATGGTAAATATATCTAAACCGTGTTTGATTGATCTGTTGCATATAACCTAATTGTAGATCTATTGATCGTATTAAACATGTATAACTAGTGTATAGTCCAGTCTTTAAAAAGAGCTACATCCACATCTGGGGTTGATAATAAAGCATGTCTTAACAGTGTATGATTTGTATTTTTATAATGCATCCACAAGGAGTTTAATATTAATATGTCCAAGCAGAACATTATTTAGTAATTAGTGCAATATTTCCAGCGTTATTTGACAGAAACATGTCTAAAAAGTGTACGCATGTGTCTTAGTAGAACTTCATCGCCATTTTTAGCGTCAGTAATAGTTTTAAATCCAAACCGTGACTTACAAGTGAACGTAATGTTCAGTATTACAATACTTGTTAAATAGTGCTACATCTCCATTCTGGGTTGACAGAAATATGTCAGAACCGTGCATAATTAAGAACCTCAAGCGCGCTTCATCATAATGTTGAGTTGATATTAAACATGCCTAATATGCTGTCCTTTCATAGAAAACGGCCAGATTCCTATCGACCGCCTAGAGTTTGAGTTTGTGACTCATAACAACCGGCAAATATTCGTCTATACCATTAAATAACATGAAGTTTCATGTGACATAAAACACCGGCTGTAGAGTTGTATCACTTGTCATTAGGGTATTACGAGCGTTTACTTGAGGTATGTACTAGCATACTTATGGAAGATCGTATTTACACGTTAAATACTAATTTAACTCATATATCATTATCCAACCAGAATAATGTTAATAGTTTCTATTCAAGAATGATTTCATTAAACTGTTTAAGTATCAATATGCTTCATTTGACAATGAACACTGCTAAACATGTACGGTTATGCATAACATTTGGGGATCAATTCACCAACTTTTGGGTTTTAAATGGTTTAGTCGATTACCTTAATGTTCATAAAATCCGGCAAATATTCGCCTATTCAAACACATAATATAAATTTTCAGTGGACATAAAACAGCGGTTGTATGGTTGTATAACACGTCGTCAGGGTATTACCAGCGGTTACTTTAAGTATGTACTAGCACAACCCACCCACTGTTGGTTTTTGTTATATTTTAGTCGACTTTATTAATAGAATCCCGCAAATATTCGCCTATTCAATAAAATACTATAAAGTTTCAGGGGACATAAAACAGAGGTTATATGGTTGTGTTACTTGTCGTCATGGTATGTACTAGCACACTTATGCAATATCTTATCTTATATACATAAGATCTCTTATCAGATCCAAGCTGGACTACGGCTCAATAGTATATGGATCGACTCGCAAGTCGTACTTGCAGATTCTCGAACCTATACATAATCAAGGATTACGACTCGCCTTAGGTGCCTTTCGTACATCACCAGCCGAAAGTCTATATGTTGAAGCCAATGAACCATCACTGTCTCATAGACGAGACAAATTAGCTCTTCAATACGCCATTAAATTAAAGTCTAACCCTTCAAACCCTACTTTCGATAATGTTTTTAATCCTAGTTGTGAACCTCTTTTTGATCGAAAACCGAAGGCCATTCGACCATTTGGTCTTCGGATTAAACCAAAATTAAGAGACACTGAAATCGACCTAAATTTGATTGCCAAGTACAAAGTACCACAAATTCCACCGTGGACTTTGGAAACTCCAACAATTATTTTTGATCTTTGTAATAATAACAAATCCAATACAGACCCTTCTGTCTTTCAGAGCAAATTTAATGAAATTATATCGAAATACAGTGACTTTCAACATATCTACACAGATGGCTCTAAGGATGGAGATAAGGTAGCTGCAGCAGCTGTTCACAAACACAGCATAAAGAGCCGCCTGCCTGACAAGGCCTCTATCTTTTCAGCTGAACTTAAAGCAATTGAAATTGCCTTAAATTATATTCAGGAATCTGATGATGACCATTTTGTAATCTTTTCTGATTCCCTTTCATCTCTTCAAGCACTGGGTAATATGAAACATGATAACCCAGTTGTGCTTCAACTTTTAGAAAA
This sequence comes from Cyrtodaria siliqua, assembly GCA_037043455.1. Classification (NCBI taxonomy): domain Eukaryota; kingdom Metazoa; phylum Mollusca; class Bivalvia; order Adapedonta; family Hiatellidae; genus Cyrtodaria; species Cyrtodaria siliqua. Next base: position 33,040 of record JAWPHD010000032.1, read on the forward strand.
GTACAATTCTCTTATAATTGATAATGTTATTATTTTCTGCTGGCTTCAAAGCCATGTAGGAATACGTGGTAATGATAGAGGTGATAGTGCTGCCAAGGCAGCATTAGATTTACATATATCTAATACCAAATTACCTTATACTGATTTTAAAAGCTGTATCAACACATATATTCGTAACTCTTGGCAAGCCACTTGGGAATTTGTCAGTTAACAATAAACTCCATTCAATTAAACCATTACTCGGAGAATGGCGCTCTTCTAGTAGACCCATTCGTCGAGAGGAAGTTGTCCTAGCTCGGTGCAGAATAGGGCATACACGTTATACTCATTCATATTTATTACAAGGCGAGCCATTACCAGAATGTATGCCCTGCTTTGCACCGTTAACGGTCAATCACATATTGCTGGAATGTGTAGACTTTGATCCTATGCGTCAAAGGTACTTCAATGTTAATACTATGACCGAGTTATTTAATACTATAGATTTTAGTCTAGTTTTAGATTTCCTTAAGGAAATCAGACTTTATAAATCAGTATAATATGTTCTTGTATATAATTATTTTTTTATATACCCGTTTTCGGGCATTCGTTGATTTACATATATAGTTTATATTACTACTTTATCATCCCTTATTTTTTAATAGTTTGATCCTGATATATTTACATTAATTTTTAATTAATACTTCATTTATTCATATTTTGTCAGTTTTGCGCACAATATGACCTATTTATGTGTCGACATGCCGTAAAACAACATTCATACATTCATTCATTATATACATACATGTTAAAAATAAGTCGCGTATCATTATCAAACCAGATTTTTATATTTAACACTAAATAATCGTTTCATTATACTGTTTAAGACTCAATATGCTTCATTTGACAATGAACACTGCTTAAAATGCAATGTTATACATGAACTTGGGTGGGGTGGTCAATTTACCCCACCCACTGTTTGTTTTTGTTGTAGTTTAGTCGAATTAATATTCGTAAAATCCGGCAAATATTCGCCTATACCATCAACTATCACAAACTTGCAGGTGACATAAAACAGCGGTTGTATGGTCGTATCACATGTGGTTAGGGTATTACCAGCGGTTACCAGCGGTTACTTTAAGTATGTAGAAGCACATTTATGGAATATTTTATATACATGTTAAATACAAATATAACTCACATAGCATTATAACACCGGAATAATGTTTTCTATTAAAGATGGTTCCATTGTACTGTTTACGTATCAATATGGTTCGTTTGACAATGAACACTGCTTAAAATTCACTGTTATGCATTAAATTGCAGGGGTTGTCAATTTACCCCACCCACTGTTGTTTTTTGTTATGGTTTTGTTTCTCTCAGATATACTAGCATACTTATGGAATATCTTAAATGTTAAACACCGACATGATGTTGATATTTTCTATTATTTAATGATTTCATTATATTGATTACGTATCAATATGCGTCGTTTGTCAATGAATTCTACTGAAAACTCACTGTTATGCATACAACTGATGACTCTCTCAATGCCTACGAACAAGCCATGATAAATGCTTAAGTGTAATACATAGACTACTGTACTAAAAGCATTACGTGGCTCTTTGCTTCTCATGGAAGAAAATGCATTCGATGACAGAGATAAATGTCAGTATGCTTTATTCTTAGTTACAGAAACAAAACGCTCTTCCCCATGCAAAACAACACTGCAAATTCAGATAAACGTCGACAGCCAGAGCCATTGTAGATTCTCAAAAACTACATGTTTGGTTGAGTTGGGGTTTTACGGTGCACCAACAAAAAATGCCATATGGAGCCAATAGGTATGAACATTCCAGGCCCACTCTCCATTTACATCTAGATAACATGGGCTTAGAACCTTCTCACCTGCAGAACTGCAGAGATACTGCAAATTCTGTTATAAACACTCCCAATTTTCGCTGGAGCAACGATCATAGTTTTCTGTCGCTAGCACCTTAAACTATATAGGGGTGTTGATGAAATCATGGCTAAAATGAACTTTAATTCCGGCGTAGGGTAGTGGGGGTGGGGGGAGGGGGGAAATAAGATTTTACATCTCTACCTGGATAAGCATTGGCCCTATTCTTTCCCGGGAACCACACGGTGCCTACATGGTTGGAATGCCAATCTTATGCCATTATTAACTTAACAACTACAGCACTAAAACAATTACAGCAGTTACATACATGTGGATACAAATCAAATTTAACAAGTAACTGCAGTTGTGGTAAAAAACACTATGTTGCAACGACATTGTTTCAAATTTAGAAGAGTGGACGAGCAATATATACCGGTTTAAATGCTATCATGGCCACACATTTACCAGGAAGTAAACAGAAACATTTCAACATAATTTAATTATCTAGAAAAATATGATTATCAGTCGTTAAAACGTTGACAGGAATTAAGAGAACTGAACGAGAACCAGTTGAATTCAATTGCATTTTACTGCACATTATAACACGCACATAAATATCGGTACAAAAAGACAAACCATTCAAGAAAACGTAGTAAACAAAAAAGAATTTTAGATATCGTCGAACACAACAAATATAAAAGAAAAGAGGGCCATCATGGCCCTATATGGCTCACCTGAGTATTGGCTCATTGTCAAACTTCTCCGAAAGCTTATGGTCATATCAAATATGTGCACGTTTGGTTAAGATTGCTCAAGAAATATGGCCTCTTAACAAGACTTAAAATATCACTGAAGGTGATTAATATCCCCGCAACACCGCTTTCAATTGCAAACACTGCATATAAAGAGACAAATTTGACTCATATAACCTCTGACTTTTAAATAAGTTTCATAAAGATTGAATAATAAAATAATAAACAATGGAAATTTTGGATATTTTGAACAATGAAAGGGCCATAACTCCGGCGTTACCAGTGGGATCTGGGGGAAAAAGTAACAATTATAAAAAATAATAATTGTGACACAAAACACTTTAGTTAATTTCATACACTAACAATCAACCTTAAAATAATAAGGGGAGTCAACGGAGTATGTTTTTGTTACACGTATCTAAAAGAAATATAAAAAGATCGGACAGGTAAAGTAGCATTCAAGGAGGACAGCCAACCACAAAACAGAAACAAACATGGAAACAGACAAACAAGAAGACTTGTTTCCCATTAACTGCTACTTATAACAATACAATGTAGAGGTATAGCGATTACTGATTAAGTTGCACGATATATGCAAGGTCACCCCGGTTTTAATTTCCTTAAATCCTAATACTAAATCGAAACATGATATGCTGAGTGTGTAACGGGTAGACGGAATAAATTGCATTCTTATGATTCGAACAATACTTATTAACGATATTTATTGTATCTGGAGTTTATATCTTTCTACTAAATGTGTTACGAGATATTATATATACATTTTAACACTAATAGGCCTTGAGCCAGGACCCACAATTTTCGATATTGCTACCAACTCAGGTGGCAAATTCTATCATTAGTTTTTGAAAAGCGCAATGTATGACATTTTTCCATGATAGCAATCTGGAACGGGTGGCTTATACAGTTGATTCGAACAATAATAGGTGTATCATTGTAGCCTTGGCATTAGAATTTGGATGTTCATTTTTGCACATTATTATTATTTTTTTATATTTGTTAATTTACTTTTAAAATATGCAACTAAGTTTATAATTCATATTAGTTTAATACAGAATAAATAAGCTTTGTTTCAGCATTGCATTCTGCTTAAATCACTATTTTGCTTAAAATTGGAAGTCAGATTACCAAACCCACTATTGACACATTTTTTATGCATTAAGGTTAGTATTTTTTGTTTTACATTATATGTATAAAATTGTAAGAATCAGTAATTCATAACTATTATACGATGATTTAATTATTAAATTACGTTCAGGCCTTTGCTTGCATATTTAAGTTCAGCAAGCCTGAAAAGAGGATACACGAATCAAACAGGAAGTGTAAATCTTCCTCAGAATAATTGCAACATCACTATTATTTTATTTTTCTGATATATGCATTTATTGCACAAAAGACACAAACAGTTCAAAGGATTCTAGAAAAGGGAAATGTGACTGTTTCCGCTTTTTATAAGTCCATTTTAAGTGTATGCGTTATTCAATACTTATTATTATTAAGACATTTTGAATATATATTACACATAAAGGCACGAAGCAATAGTTAACACATGGAAACACAAAATCCAATTAGATGTCTATTTTAATGCCTTTTATTGCAATTTATGTCTATTTTAAAGATGCTTAACACCAGCTTGAATTATCTCACCCACATAAATCACAATACAGAAGTATGGATATTAAATTGAAAACTATTACATGCATTTGCATGGAAAACATCGAAGAAGCTTAAGGGTAATACATAGACTACTGTACTAACTACTCACCGTGGCAACTATTTGTTAGAATTGGCACAGTTGTTACGATAGCACCACCTTCATAACATATTCTTTGCATTACATTATAGTCATAACCTATTTGTGAGCATGCTGAAATAGTGCAAACTGAATATCAGTTACCTAAAACAGATCGACACTTTATTGCTCATGACGGGGATAGTTGTACAATGACAAAGACTATCTCACAGGGGCCTATGTACTGCATTAAACTGTCCCTCATTGATATTAATATTAGAATTTACTTATTTTTTGTTGTTGATAAAAGGTATACTTTTACCTTTAATTTTATTTTTGAGAAGAAAACAAAAGAAACAGAATTGAATGAATTGGATGTTGTTAAACGGATTATCAACACATTATATGTTATTAAGACCCGCTCATTGCGGGGGAAACTATACTCTGGAATCTGGGAATCTGTAATAATCTTAATAACACATAACTTACTATAGTTCTTTAACTTAAAGGAGGGTGACTGAGTTGAAATGCATACATCTAAAATGCTAAATATTTATTATTTTAATGATACGGTTACATCCAAATGGCTGGGGTTCACAACAGTCATTCTTTTCTATTTCTAAATTTGTTTATGTGTGTGTTGTTCTAAGGGAATATACTCCCTCCGCCAATGTACCAAGAGAAGAATCTCTAAATGACACGGTAGTATGTCTGGACTGTCACGAGTTGCAACAGGTCTGTAAATATAGATATAAAAATCGAACAGGAAAAGTAGCATTCAAGGGCGACAGTCAATCACAAACACACACAGAAACAAAGAACAACTTTAAAGATTAATAAATGCCAAATAAGACATCACAAACACAAAAGGGTTGACAATTGGGCTACCGTCTTGGAACGGTCAATGACAAAAAAGGCCGCTGCGGGTTTAAACCAGGTTCTAGGGTGCACCAAACCTCACACTTACCTACCCTACTGTCAACCCAATACAACGGGACAGTGTAAATAAAGAAATCCCCGCCATGAACTATTCTCTAACCAACAAGGCAGCATTAGTAGGCAATATAAGTAAAACACAAAGATGCTCGTGTATATATAAATACAAAAAACAAAAGACTAGAAAGCCACAAAGAAGGTACTCAATGACTTAGCAGAAGCCAGAGCAGCAAGAGAATAAACCATTGAGGGCACGACATGACAAGACTGCAGACAAACGTCAAGCCTAATATTGATTGGTAATATCAATTAATGGCAAAGTCTTTGGAATAATAAAAGACAATTAGTAGTACTCATATCACATCCCGTTTATATAATAGTTAATAGTATTACTTAAAATTACAATATTGAAGTTAGAATTAAGTATTTTTATATATACATTTACAAAAACATTTACGTGTATCGTTTACTATCTTATCTGGGTGTTGACTTTATTGTTAAAGATTTCCTATTGGTGGGATCTACTTTTGCTTACACTGTCTTGTCAAGAAGGTTTAATAGCGAGGTTGTGTACACATAACATCAATTTAAGTAAACCAATAGGCCGTATTGCCTACTGACCTTTTCAATTCGCGTATCCTGTATTCACCACTCTTTATGTGTGTATACTGTCGCATTTATTGACTATCTAATTTGATTTTTTTTATTTAGTTTGTTGTACTGTGCAATTACCTTTGAATGCTGTGGTTATATAGGACTATTTTTCTTATTTTATGTATATATATAGATGCTGACAATGCTGCTGACAAAGATACAATAGTCAATGTATTTTTTCCCACGCTTCATATGAATACACAATTGGCCCATAAATTGTTTGCCATGACAATGCAGCGGTCTCCTTTGTGGTTTTAGTGGGTGGATTTATAAAATATGCGACTTCTAAACATCGTTAAAATAGACATTTACTTACGATAATAGTTTCAATTGTATTAAATAATTTAGGTCTTTATAATGTATACCTCATCAAAAGTCCCATTCTTGATAAATATTGCGGTTCTTAAACATAACTCTGAAGTGATTTTATAAAACAAAGAAAAAAGTGTACAACAGTTACTGCTGCAAATCATAAACAAGAGGCCAAAGGGCGTCGGCTCGGCCTCGCCTCAAAGGGCTCACATGTTAAAGAGACAATTACAACAGTAATTTCCTAATATAACTCTATGTAAAACTGTGACTGGGGTCAAATTGATCCCAGTATCACCATTTGAACAAACTAGTTAAATAACCATAAGCTAATACTGCATGCAAAATATTAGACACTTAGCTCATGTAGATTCGCAGATTTTTAAAGGCTTTTCTTTAATGGCTTTACTCAATGTAATAGTGTGACCCACAGAGCAGGACCAAACTTGAGTCAATTAAGGGTCACCCTTTTAAGAGTCTTAGTAGAGACCCATTCGCTTATGTTACGTGCAACATATTAGACGTCTATCTCTGGTAATTGCAGAAAAGGTTTGTTTTTAAAAGATTGTCCCATATAACTCTTTGGGGCGGGACCAAATATGAGCCCAAGGTCACCATTTTAGACGTCTAGCTCTTGTAGTTCTAGAAAAGGTTTGTTTTTAAAATATTGTCATTATTACATATATAATACTATGTAAATATGTGGCCCCTGGGGCGGGGCCACCTATGACCCCAGGGTCAACATTTTAATTTACTTTTGTAGCAGGCCATAAGCTGATGCCATAAGCAACAGATTAGACCTCTAGCACTTAAGGTTTCATAGAAAACGATTTTTTAAAGAAACCTGTTTTTTATTTAAAAGGGAGAGATATCTCTAATAACAGGAAACAGCTACCCTGTTGGCACTGCTATCATGGATTTTGTTCTTTCTCTACAATGTACTCAATAACATGGTGCCAGTAATAATTTGCCACCTGAGATGGTAGCGAAAAATTGTCTGCCTCATGGTCTATAGGGAATAAATGTTAACTCTAGTGGACACCACCAAAGGATAATTTGATCTTTAACGAATAATAAAATTAGATATAAAAATCGAAAAGGAAAAGTAGCATTCAAGAACAATAGTCAACCACAAACATACAGAGAAACAAACAACAACTTTAAAGAATAATAAAATGCCAAATAAGACATCGCAAACACAAAAGGGTTGACAATAGGGCTACCGCCTTGGAACGGTCAGTGGCAAAAAATATCGTTAGGGGTTTAAACCAGGTTCTAGGGTGCACCAAACCTCACACTTATCCTACTGTCATCCCAATAAAACGGGACAGTGTAAATAAAGAAATCCCCGCCAGGAACTATCCTCTAACCAACGAATTCTCTAAAGAATACATTGAACTCTAACGGAATAAATTGCATTTAAATTTAATATTATGTTTAATGCCAATGAATAAATTGAACACTAATCATCCATACCACCTATGTATGACGTCTACACGTATCACATATATAATTCAACTTTGTTAGTGTGTTATGGATAAACGGAATACATTGCATTATTGTGATTCAAACGATACCTTCTTTATCTTGAATATATATCGTTCTACCTAACACATTACGCGATAGACAGATTTAATTGCATTTAATTTTAATATTGATCTTAAAACCAAATTAGGAAAACGGAAAAAAAACTTTTCAATTATGGACTGATATTCAAGACACACATTTCTAGGAGAAGTTAGGTGAATACATCCCATTCATAACAGGATTCAATAATGATAGATAGAAATTAATAATATGCTTGACCCTACTACCGTATGAAATAATAAAATACAACTCAAAATACTAGTCTTAGGACGTTATGATGATTAAGACAATTGCTGCAATATGGATAAAACATAATATACTTAACATGTATGACACGGCCACACAAATGTCATTGTGTTTTTAATTAAAATCATGGGGTTCCTTTTACATTCAGTTCGGACCGTTCATAAGATAGTGTGTAATGGAAAAAATTCTGGAATTTAAAGTGAAACTAGTTTGGATTATTATTTTAAAAGGTAAATAACAATTTTATAAATGCACCAAATTTGATCTATGCTGAATATCATATTTTCATAATTGAATAGCACCAATACAGTAATATATATGAGTTTGACAGAATATATATAATTTAAGGAGCTCAGCCAACGCCAGCTATTGTCGTCATTTTTAAAAATGGCTTTGATAATACTGAAGCGACAAATGTAATAGGTTCTATTTTAGTTGAGCGCTCAAACTTAATAGATTATTGTTGGTACAAAAGATAAACAATTACTACAAACATGACGCATACAATATATTTTATTTTATATAATATATATGTATAATATGCAGTCAATATTTGATGTAACCACTATATACATTTTGAAGTAAAATAAAGATATGCGCTTTACACATTTTTCGTATTTCCAAGTATATCCAGTACTTTAAAGTCAGAGTTTAAATGGTATTATATTGTCTATTGCATAACTGAGACTAACTATGCATACGATATAACAGTAATATGGACTAGTGACAGAATTTATCTTCACCGTGAAGTGTTTGATTTCTAGATGAACGTAGCATATAATTTGAGAGGTTAGCGACAAATAACAAAACGGTTGGCGTTAAAGACAATGCAATTGTTGTATCGGATCTACGTAAGTTGGTTCTTACATCATAAAATAAAAAAAATAAAAAATACACAACCTGTGTAAGTTTGGTTAAGATTTTCTATCAAGGGGCCGTAACTCCGTCAAAAATCAACGAACAGAAAAAAACGGAATATGCACAGCTAGACATCATACTGGTCAATTCTTCCTGCTAGATAAAAAACAACACAAAAAAAAACACATAAAAAACAACATAAAATAACAAAATAAAAAAAACAAAAAAACAAGAGGCCCAAGAGGGCATGTGAACGCTAAAAATAAAGTTTATGTATAAGGGGCCATAACTCTGTCAAAAAACTGTAAACCGGAATGCGACGATGATATGTACAACTAGGCTTGGCGCTGATCATCCCTGCCAAGTTTCATGGACACTCGGCCAGAGGTTCATGAGAACTAGTCTGTACACAGTTAGTGTATTTAAACCTTCACGGGGTCATAACTCCGCCAAAATACATTCAACTAGAACACGGCCATGAAATGTGCAAATAGGCTCGGTACTGATCATCCTGCCAAGATTCGTTGAAATCCGGCCAGGGGATCAGGAGAATTGGTATCGACAATGTTTGTGTTTTAAAACCTTAAAAGGGCCAAAAATCATTCAACCAGAAAAAGAAAATACCAGGTGCAACTAGGCTTGGTACTGATCATCCCCGCCAAGATTAGTTGAAATCCGGAAAGGAGTTCAAAAGAGATTAATCTGGATAAAGTTTGTATATTAAAACCTTTTAAAGGCCATAACTCTGCCAAAAACCATTCAACCGAAATATGGCGATGAAATGCGCAACTAGGCTTGATACTGATCATCCTTGTCAAGTTTCATTGAAATCCGTCCAGGGGTTCAGGAGAACTAGCCTGGAAAATGTTTGTATATCAACAACCTTTAAAGGGCCATAACTCCGCCAAACATATGCAAACCGGAACGCGTCCACGATATGTACAACTAGGCTTGGTGCTGATCATCCCTGCAAAGTTTCGTTGAAATCCGGGGAGGAGTTCAGAAGAACTAGTCCAGACAAATATTGTGTTATTATACCTCTGCCAAAAAACAATCAACCGGAACACGGCAATGATATGCACAAATAGACTTGGAATAGATCATCCTAAAAAGTTTCGTTTAAATCTGGCCAGTGGTTCAGGAGAACTAGTCAGGACAACGTTTGTGTATTAAAACCTTTAAATGGCCATAACTTCGCCAAAATCAATCAACCGGAACACGGTGACGATATGTACAACTAGGCTTGGTACTGATCATTTCTGCAAAGTTTCACTGAAATCCGGCCAAATGAAGGCCCTTTCGTGTTAATGAGGCAAAAAATAGCATTGTTTAACTAAATCAAGGGCCATAACTCCGATGTTATTAATCCGATTTGGTTGCTTTTCGAACTTGTCCAAGCTTTTATTGATAGTAATATTCTGATAAAGTTTGGTTAAGAATGGATGGAAAATGAAGACCCTCGCGTCTTTAACGAGGCAAATACGGTAATTTTAACGGACTCAAGGGTCATAACTCTGGTGTTACTGGTCAGATCTGACTGTTTTTTAAAACGTCCGAACTTTCGTTGACATCAACAATCTTGTAAAGTTTTGAAAAGATCAGATGAAAAATGAGGGCCCTATCGCGTAAACGAGGCAAAATATAGTTATTTTAACTAAATCAAGGACCATAACAATTTAAACTATTAACCACTGACCATAGAATGCTATGAAAATACCACATTGCAGGTTCCATATTCACCGGTATATGCATTCCATCTTCGGGATTACAATTACATTTCTGAGCTGTCATTGATATTAGCAAACTGCTAAGGTTTGGTAAAGATTGGATGACAAATAAAGGTATATCGCCTTAACGAGGCAAAATATAGCATTTTTAACTATGAAAGCCCTATTGTCTTAACGAAACAAAAGTTAAGGACAAACGACGGACGAACGACGGGCGACAGACAACTCGGCATCCCATAAGCTCTGCTGGCCTTCGGTCAATTTAGCTAAAAAACTTGTTTAAGTTTGGTTAAGATTGATAAAGAAATGTGGCCTGTATCGTATTAACAACATGTAAAATTGCATTTTTTGCTAATTCAGGGGTCATAACTCTGGTGTTACTGGTCCGATCTGGCCCATTATCGAACTTTTCCGAGATTTTATGGTCATATACAATCTTTGCAAGTTTGGTTAATATTGTTTAACTAATGTGGACTATATCGTGTAAAAAAGCTAAATGTTCACGACAGATGACGGACGACGGACGAAGAGTGGTCACAATAGCTCACCTGCTCAGGTGAGCTAAAAATGCAGCATAGGTTTGATTTTCGACTGTTCGTGAACGTTAGTGAAAAATGCTAGCTTTCGTTCACGCCCTCTAGCCCCGGGTGGAGCAGAGCTCTATTATTAAAATTTAGCCAACTAAATTTAGAAAAATTTAGCCATCCCGAAGATGGTATGCATATACCGGTGAACATGGGACCTGCAATGTGATATTTTCATAGCATTCTATGGTCGGTGGTTAATAGTTTAATTTTCGAACAAAATGGTTTTCAAAAAACGAGTTAACAATGGTCTAAATAAACAACATAGAACGAATATATATTTTTCAGAAATAATAAATAGAGTTTTCTTTGCTTAATTTTCTGGACAAAACAGGAAATAATTAGTGATATATATATGGAATAGTTAGATAGACCATAACCAATAGCCAAAACACAATTTAGTTACAACACGTTTTAAAAAAGGAAGTTATCTCACTTTGTCTAAAAAATAGTTTTGTTCAGTCTAAAACAATACCTCTATGAAAAATTCCTAAATATGTCGGAGACAATATTTTCTGCAGTATATACACAACTTTTGTAGATAGCAGTTTTTGATTTTCCACCAAATTACCTCCCTTTGAAGTTTTGATATCATCCATAACAGATTATTACTTGCCAACTTTAAAACTCTATTACTGTTATAGGGATGTTTTGATTTGAATTAAGTGTGCTTACAAACATCAAACATTGTTTAAAATAAAACTCTGTTTAAAGTAGCTATCCTGACAACAACAGCCACATTTTACAACTTACAACAATAGGTTATATAACTAATATACACAATATATACGACTATAACCAGCCAGACCCTAACCCCAACACTGGAGCGTCGAAATAATAGTTACCAACTCATTTTCAATCGCTGTTATTTTAAGAACCCATGAAACAATATATACTTTTAATTGGCACATATACATTATTATAAGACCTGAACATCTGGATGGAGTTTTTGATAAGCAATTTTGCAATGCATTTTTAGCCGTTATTTGGCGGGATAGTTCCTTTAAGCTTTTATACTCACTCAAAAACCGGCATATGGAAATACCAGCATTAACAGTTGGTACTGTTTATTTTTGTACAGTATATAACGTTTCCACCAAAAGCTGCAGTTATTGCAAATGTTGAGTGTGACGCATCTGTTTTTTCTTATTCTAAGATATATAATTTATGAGTTACCACCCTAAAATGGTAACACAAAGACCCGAAGTACACTCAGCAAATGAAACACACCAAATAAGTATTGTGCTCCAATTTTCGTACTATTGACAATTTAAATGTTGAGTTACGTTTCAATCAAACTGAGACTGCAAACATTTATTATATTTGTCGTGTTCAGTGATTTCCAGTTTTCTCCTTTTATACTCTTTTGCTAGTGAGCATGTCATACAGAGATGATTAAGGGTTATCGGTGGTACATTTTCAATTTCTTTTGTTTTCTTACTTAATTTTTGATTCGGTGGTTCCACTACTCCGGCTGATAAAAGGCTCTTGGTATTGTTTAACCACTCATAGGATATGTTGTCTGCTTTTTATACGCAGGCTTCATAACCGCTGCTCCCAACTAAATTCCATTATGTTTATTTCGCTCTTCGGGGCATTTCATTTTATAAGATACTGGAACCATACGCCGTACGACACGGGGAATACATTAAAGAAGGATAGCTCCATGTCCATCGCCATATGCATTCCATCTTCGGGATGGTTTAAATTGTTGTGCTGTTGATTTTATGAATATTGAGTTCTGCTCAACCCGGGGCTAGAGGGCGTGAGCGGTAGCTAGCATTTTTCACTACCACTCATGAACAGTCTCAATCAAACCGAGACTGCAATATTTCGTATGTGTCGTGCTCGGCCGTTTCCAAAGGTCCATTATCATACTCTTTTTTAATATTGCTATATCTAATTGTGGCTTGATGGTAAACATGTGGATTAGTCCTAATTAGTTTAATATCCATTGTGACTTTTTGTATGATGGTTTACGTCATTTTCAACACATGTAAGGTTATATGAAGGTATTTGTTTGTGGTGGAGGCATACCAACCAATTTTCATGGGGAGAATCAGTACTGTACACCTCCTGCCATCCATAAGAATCGACACTTCCTCACTTATAAGTCGAACTCCCAGTGGGATTCGAACCAGCAGCGGTTAGAGGCGAAGGTTTACAACGCAAAGTCGTTAACCATTCGGCAACGGAGGCCCATTGTGACTTGATATTTTAAACAGTTTTACTCAGTAATTAAATAGTGCTACATCTTCACACAGGATTGAAAGGCTAAACAATGTATTATTATGATCCTAAATTATGGTTCATCATTGATATTTATAAGGTGGTAATGTTGCTGTAACAGCGGACACTAAATCCGTAGGGGAACGACCGTAAAATAATGTTGTCCTGCTTTACGAAAATAATGATCAACAAATTATATCTACTTACAATAAATACTGATAAAGGAGATCCTCTGGAAGCAAAAATCACAACCATGAGCATAAAGTAGCAGACCCGGTTTTATTAAGTCTTTTCATGACAGGTTATGCAAGAAGCAACACCTCTCTCGCCCGATAGCACCGGCTTAAGTGGAATTCTACCTCCGAGCCACCTATATTAGCCTCGGTGGTCCCAAAGGACCAGTAAAAAATAACACTGCTTAGCCTTAGTGTTAGAAATGCGTCAAAATATCAACACATAGCGGAGGAGTAGTCGTCCTTAGCATAAGGTCATAGCCAGCCTTAATTTAGCAAAAACCTGCTCCTTCTTGTTTTAGAAATGAGGCAAAATGAGTCTGCGAACGACATAAACAAATTGCATTGAACACTACGATTCATTTGGTACCATTCAGAAGGCTATAAGTCACTTTGTTTTCGTGATATGAAGTAAATCAGCCGTAGAGAGTTGCAACATATATTTCATTTTATAAAAGTTTTCATTACCTTTATAATAATATACCAATGTGACAACCATCTTGGATCACCGGTTGCAAGGATAACACAATTCTTAAAGAAAACCACCAAAGAAATATTGTTGTCTAGTTTCATTCAAATATTGAATCGAGTAGACGACCTTCTGATTTACAGTCCGCGTTCTGACCTCTGAGCAAGTGGAGTTCTTGAGAACAGGGTATTTCAGTACCATTTATTATAATGAAAAAGTAGCCTTTAAAAAGTTTGAACACCCCTCAAGGTATATCAATATATACAGACGGTCAATGAAACCGAACCATTAACTCCGTATGTTTATGCCGTAGGATTATTAGCAAACCATTTGTAATAAAACCAATATTTCCTAATATTTTTTTAAGTATTGACATGATTAATAATGAGTTATGTTCAACCCGGGGCTAGAGGGCGTGGACGGTAGCAAACACGTTTCACTACCGTTCATGAACAATCTCAATCAAACCGAGACATACTGCAATATGTTTTGTATTTAACGTGTTCGAGGATTCCAAATATTTTCCTTTCATACATTTTAAGCGTAGGTTCTACCTGCGCCTATTGCCATCATCATCATCGTTATTTTCAAAATGGAGACACGCCATTATAGTTTAGCCACATCTAGCGACACTTTTGAGATAGTGTTGTGCAGTACTAGTCTATATCATCTGCGACGCTTGCTTGGTTTCAAGACAAACGTTTGTATCTACAATCAATCTAGTGCAGTATAGTCTCGATTATTTCTATGCTGGTTTCCCGCAACACATTATGGGCATAAAGCAGATTATCGTACAAGACAACAAATCAGTTGCTGGCGTTGACTGACTGAAAATAATATAATCACATACATTTGACATACCGATATAACCATCGTCGGATACCCCCGTGTGATTTGTTCCGTTACTCTCCACCATCAAATGAATGGAGTATAACGTAATCAATCAAACGTGGGTTTCGACGATGCGATATAACGTTCCGTGTTGGTCTAGATGTTAGTATAGCTGTCCCAAGTGCACGTTTTGATGTCAATACACGATATCAAGAGTTTGATTCCAGGTGCAAGAAAAAACATATTACTTGCCTTTTTTATTAAATAAATCAATAAGATTTAAGTAGATCGGTATAAATTTGTTTTAAATCCGTTATTTGTAATAATAGGAAAATTGTTCCTTAGTGGTTTTGTTCGAATTCAAAGAACTTTCATATAAATGAACAAATATATCATGATCACAACTGTTTTTTTGCAATAAACAGTGTTGGGTCGGTGTGTGTGTGTGTGTGTGTGTGACTCACCATGTCGAACATTAATCTTGTATATGTTTCCATGTTTCTCAAATTATTCAGATATTTTCTCTTTACGACGGCTGGCGTGGCTCAGTGAATAGCGCTTTGACTCGTAACTTTAATAGACATGTACGATATAATTAAAAAAATACTGTACAGCACTTTTTCTTGGTTGTTTTTTAAGTGTTAAGCATAATCTCTCGTTTTTTGCCCCCATTAAATAACTTCCTTAAATTTAAGGTTTATGGTCCCTCCACAAATTAAACCAAAATGATACCCTAATGATATAGGCACAATACAGTCTGGACTTTCTTTCTATTTCAGTAATACCGAACAAGTATATCATAATGTGCACTACTATAGTTATTTGCTGCATTCTGCCTTTTCTCTGTACTATTTGGTTATTTCCTTTAAATGCCAAATTGTCTGCGGCGACTTGATGCTCTGCATCAGTTTTTCTTTTACAGATGAACTAAAATTAACGACGATCGAGGTTAGAAAACTTGCTTCAACATTTTGACTTGTAGTTTTTTTCTTTAAATCGAGCGATTTCTTTTAGTATTCGGGTTAATATGCTTCTTTGATTTATTAACAATTGATAGATGATTCTTTTCACTTCGAAATTATGCGGAATGATAAAGAATAATTATTATAATGATAGCCACTGTCGAATCTACAACGAAACTCTCAGATGGCGGCGCCCGTCGTAAAACCGGTATTCCTCAATACATTTTCCACGATATGGAGAAATGACTTTTTGTCACCAGTGTCAACTAGAACTATCACTGAAGGTGACAAGCATGGTTTACGCAAGCGTAAAATAGCTGCCGAGAGAAAATAGCATTATTTCTGGGTAGGAACTGGGAACAAAGTTTAACATAATAACAGACCAAGTCACGGATGTTAAAACAGTATTCAAAAAAAGAGTTGCCACGGAGACGTAAACACGCCTTGACTGGTTTCTTTACCAGACACTTTCTTCCCAATTTGTGCTACCAAACATTTTGAATCAAGGTGGGAGATTCCTTACAAATTGATTACATATTCACCTTTGTAGCACGACGTGCTAAAGTACACAGCAGCACAGAAATACAATTACTCACATGTATGGGATGCGTTTGCGTGTTGCATTACAACACAAATAAACTGTTCATTACTACCATGTGTAATTATAAGATTGCGTTATCAAAGTGAAAAAAATCAAATAAACTATTCATTACTACCTTACCATGTGCAATTACTCAAACAATATAAGAGTCGCTGCCGTTCCGGCAGCGAATAAAAACCCCCGCAAACAATTATTTAGTAAGATCAATGGCAATAATGTGCATGGAATTGAGCGAGCAGCACCAAAATTGTGTTAAGCACATGTACACTGTACAAAAAGTTCACTCCACAATATTGCATATGTTGAATATATGCAAGGGTAATAACTCTGCATGAAATTGACCGAGACGAACTGAAATTGTGTCACACACATCTACACTTCATGTTGATCATATATACACAGTTTCAATTGAATATATTAAAACTGTAGAAGTAGTTCGCTCCAAAAGATTGCATACGCTGAATATATAGCAATTTTAAATAAGTGCAGATCAAGGACAATAATTCTGCATGGAATTGACTGAGCTGCACCACCATTTTGTCACACACATGTACACTTCATGTTCATTACAAAGGAACGGTAGCAAGCACTTTTCACTACCGTTCATGAACAGTCTCAATCAAACCGAGACTGCAAATGTTTTTTATATTTAACGTGTTCGACGATTCCCAAATTTCTCCTTTAAAGCTGTACAGTCCCTATTTTAACTGATAATAACTCATAAATATGAATGAGTCACTGGTGAAGTAGTTTCAAATCAACGAACACCCCAAAAGTCGGTATATAAGGAAAAATCGATACGTAAAATTTCACATTTTTATTTAGCCTCTGTACAGGTAACATCGATAAATATACAGATCCAGAATATATGTGATAAAAAAATGGTTGCCCGGAACGGGATTTGAACCACAGCCTTGCACTTGTAAGATTTGAAAGATGTACGCTAAACCTCTAGACCACTGCTATTTATTGATATTTTTAACACTCAATAGGCATTACTTAATAACATGAGCTCGCACACAAACTCATCAAGCGCTAAATAACAAGTCGATATATGGTTGATTTGAGACGAAGTATTCGTTTCATATTGATAAGATACAGTATTACACCTGGCAATGCTAATTTACACGTGCGACAATATGGACTGCATATTTATTGATCCATCTTTAGTTGCGTTCAAATATGTTAAGTTATTTTGCCTAATAATATATGGTAGTTAGTATACTATTTTCTCAAGTATAGTTCAGTGGATAGAGCACAGGACTTGAAATCAGAAGGTCGTGTGTTCGAGCCCCGAAAGAAGCTAACTTTTTTTTCGGTAAAAATTAATGTAACCTCTGTATAGGTACGATGTGCACTGGTCGATGTACAGTAAATGATTTCATGCGCTATATTTGCTCGCTTAAATACCCGATTTCGACATGAGCTGGTGAACAAATAAAGACACGCCTACAAAGAAGAAATCGATTGATATAAGGGTTCTGTAGCTTTAAATTCATACATTTTTTGAATTGTGATACCCAAGTTACACAGGCTTTATAACCTCTGCTCCCAACTAAATTCCATTTAGTTTACTTAGCCCATTGTTTTCTCGTTTAGATCAAAGCATTTTGTTAGAAATTGTGACCATACACCGCTGGCCATGGAATAGTATGAAAATACCACATAGAAGGTTCCATATTCACCGTCATATGCATACAATCTTCGGGATTGCTAAAAAGTTCGTACTACTGACATTTTAAATATTGGGTTCTGCTCAACCCGGGGCTAGAGGGCGTAAACGGTAGCTAGTATTGGCCACTACCGCTCATCAATCAAACCGAGACTGCTATATTGTTTATATTTATCGTATTCGGTGATTTCCAAATTTTTCCTTTCATACTCTTTTTATTGGTAGGCTTTTTATAGCAAGCAGTTAAGGCAGTTATTTACCTTTTCATTTAACATTATGTACTAATAATCCTACGGGATAATCATAAAAAGAAGACGGTTCAAGTAAAATTCAATCGGCATTAAACTGTCTCGGAATAAATTCCAGTTGATTTTACTGGCCTTTTTATTGTTTCACTTCTGACAGTATTATGCCATGACTGTTGTGAAAATGATTTAGTTGCGCGAAGTAACTGAAGAAACCCGGAGATGCACGTGCATTTCATAACACCAAAGTGGAACGCACTAAATCAAGACATGCACGTAAACGAATGTTAAATGTCGACTCGTTATATGGATTATATCATGTTTTGTCCACAAGGCCTCAAATTCTAACTTTTAAAAGGATTTGTTTTGTGATGCGTTTTCATTGACCGTCAGTATATTGTATATCACCATGTGGCACATATTCAAGAACCTTGTTTTATGAAAAAACTATATTTTATCAAAGGAAACAAGGGTTCCGTCTCATCTTTATTCAGACTTTTTTAAATTTAATAATAAGTGTGTGCGCAGGTGTGCGCTAGTAATTTTGTAACGCATATTTAGTGTTAGAAATGCTAAATGTGAAAATAAAGAAATCCCCGCCATGATCTTATCTCTAACCAACAAGGCAGCATCAATAGGCAATATAAGTAAAAAACACAAATATGCTCGTGTTAATATAATACAAAAAAACAATAGCCTAGAAAGCCACAATGAAGGTACTCAGTGACTTGGCAGAAGACAGAGCAACAAGAGAATAAACCATTAAGGGCACGACAAGAAACCCACCTATATTGGGATAGCTGATCTTAAAAGACAAGTAAAACATAACACTACTGCTTCGTAGCACTAGGAGACATTTTACAGCCGCCACACTGCACTAAATGAACGCTAGTGGTTAGTGTGAATATTAATAAATACTGAAAAAGGAAATCTTTTGGAAGCAACAAACACAACCAAGAGAATAAAAGAAGAAGCAACTAGCACAGTCTTCAATCGGTATTCTACTTCAAATCCACTTATATTGGGATAGATGATCAGTAAAGGACCAGTAAAAACTAACACTAATGAAATGCCCTATTTATTTATGTTACCATTACTCAGGCTAGATAAAAAGGTAATAGTTTACACATTGATTTATGGCTTATATACATGTATATACCAACGTTTTGGATGTTCGTCGAACTGAGAGAAACTAGTTCATCCGTGACTCGTTCATATTCATGAGTAAACACCATTTAAAGCATATTGTATACAATCATAACGTTTGTCAACTTGAATAACGGCGACCGTTTTGGATCACAATTGGAGACCAAAATTATAAATATAAAAGGGCTTGTCTCCCAAGAAGCATTGTTGTCCAATTTCATTAAAGTATTCAGAAGAGAAAGGTTTTTGCCTTTATTATTCTTTGTTACATAGTCTTCACTGTGACGTCCCCGTGGCGGACATCTTGAAGATGTGCGGAAGACCGAAAACGCGCTATTTGACTGTTTATTACCTAACGATTAATTCTAAAAAAAGAATCTATGTGCGCTTCTAGAGAAGATTTGTTTCAAGTTTAACATTTTATAGTAAAGGCGTGCATCTTGAATATCTGATCGACCTGTTTTTTTCCCTACTGTATAGTTGGCTCTCTATAAGAAGCATCAGTATAAAAAATAAATACACCTGTCTAGGACGTTTCAAAGAAATTGATGCTAATGCCAAAGCCGACGCCGACACAGATTAAAACAGGAGTCATTAAATAATGCTTTATTACTATTTTGATGTGACAGAAATCATGTCTAAATTTATTTGATTAAGGTTTTCAATAGGGCTTGATAGTTAACATGTCTAAATATATTGTGTATGCTTGAATATTGAAATAGTCTCCACCCATGATTGACCATAGGCCGCAGGCAATGACATGGCATGAAAATACTACATTGAAGGTTCCATATTCACAGTCATATGCGTATCTTCGGGATGGCTAAAATGTTCGTACTATTGACATTTTAAATATTGAGTTTTGCTCAACCCGGGGATTGAGGGCGTGGACGGTAGCTAAAGATTTCCGCTACCGTCCATCTCAATCAAAATGAGAAGACTGCAGTCAATATTGTATTTATCGTGTTCGGCGATTTCCAAATTTCTCCTTTCATTACGTTCTTAAGGTGTGTTACACTCCATTGTGGCTGGGTATTAAACAGTTATAAGCTGTTTATGAATGAGTTCTTAAAATACATATCTTACAAGATTAAGTAGTTCACAAAAGGTGCTACATTGGCATTGTGGTTTAATCGTAAATAGTCCAACAAGAAACACCAATAATGGTGCGAACGCCGGATTTCTAACTTTTACTGCACAAATCTAACATGAAAAGGGCGGTACTATTAAAGGCCTGAAAGAGTAATGGTGCTTGTAACACATATGATAAACGTATATGACAAATTTCAAGGTTTTCTTTCAATGTGTTTTTGTAATATGACAACAGTTAAAATGTCAAACATCTAAGTGGAAAAGATGGATAATGCTAATAAAATGCGTGCCATATTTATGATACTTGTCAGATATGGCTGTGTAATATAATGATGATCATGTATGCCAAGTTTCACAGTTTTCTGCCATTATTTGTTTGGAATATGAATGTACATTCAAAATTGTAACCCAAACTATAAATGAAAAAAAGGGATAAATTTGGTAAAATGCACAATGTAAATTGGATAAATCCTCTTTGAAACAATAATTGGATCATCAAACAATATGAATTTGCAATAAAACCTGGCATTGTTCATGTATGTTTAAAACAAGAGGCCCAAGAGAGCCTGTGGACGTATACTGGCTACATATAAAGTTTATGTATAACTCTGTCAAAAAAAACATTCAACCGGAACGTGTCGAAGATATACGCAACTAGGCTTGGTACTGATCATTCCTGTCAATATAAATATAAAAATCGAACAGGAAAAGTAGCATTCAAGAACGACAGTCAACCACAAAAACACACAGAAACACAGAACAACTTTAAAGATGAATAAAAGGTCAAATAAGACATCACAAACACAAAAGGGTTGACAATAGGGCTACCGCCTTGGAACGGTCAGTGGCAAAAAAGGCCGCTGGGGGATTAAAACAGGTTCTAGGGTGCACCCAAACCTCACACTTACCCTACTGTAATCCCAACAAAACGGGACAGTCAGGTTGTGATAGTCTTTGTCGCAGAATAGTTCTTAAATTACTTTTATATTTTGAAAGAAGATCAGGGTGACGATAAAAGAAATTTGCAAAGGTTTTATAGTAACGGTAGCCCTGATGTAGTAGCTTTTTAGTTATACCAAGATTACGAATATGAAAGGCTCTAGAAAAACGAATAAGTTGAGACACAAACACCACATAAGAAGTTGCTCGGGGAACATCCCCATCTAAATAGGGATAATTAACAATATCAAAATTAAAATCATCTCTCTTGTCATATATTTTGCTAATTAGTTCACCATTTTCAATGGAGAGATGTAAATCGTGAAAAATAGCGTTATATTTGATATGCACAACCAGCCTTGGTACTCATCATCCCTGCCAATTTCGTTGAAATCTGGCGAGGGGTCCAGGAGAACTAGTCCAGTCAAAGTTTGTGTCACCTTTAAGGGGCCATAACTGTGCCAAAAATCATTCAACCGGAACACGGCGATGATATGCACAACTAGACCTGGAACTGATCATCCCTAACACGTTTCGTTAAATCCGACCAGGGCTTCAGGAGAACTAGTCCAGACAAAGTTTGTGTATTAAAACATTTAAAGGGCCATATCTCCGCCAAAATCGTTCAAATGGAACACGATATGTACAACTGGGCTTGGTACTGATCATCCCTGCAAAGTTTCCTTGAAATTCGGTCAAATGAAGGCCCTTTCGTATTAATGAGACAAAATACAAAAAAAAAAATAACTTAAAGGCCGTTACTCCATTGTTACTAATCCGATTTGGTTGGTTTTCGAACATGTCCAAGCTTTCATTGATAGTAACAACCTGGAAAAGTTTGATACGGAATTACACGGCATCACATAAGCTCTGCTAGCCTTCGACCAGTAAAGCTAAAAGCTTACCCTTGAAATAAAGACAAAATTACGCCACAAAACTATTTATCCAAAATATTCCACCCAGGTGTTCAGGTCATATAATAATGTACACGTTCAGATTTAAAGTATGGGTTTATGAACGGGTTCTTAAAATATTTGTGATTGAATATGCGTAAAATGAAATAAGAGTTGATAAAATTTAATACTACGCTCCAAGTTTAAGTTTTGGCATCTGTAGGTTTAGAAACGGTGTACGTATGGTTGTTGTTGGATGGATAGCTACTTTAAGCAATCTAAAATAAGAGAGTTGAAGACCTGGATGAATCTTACTTTCTGAAACTATTACCTGAGAAGCCATGTCAGCTAAATTATTATAGCCGAGGTGTTTGCCATTGTCCTCCCGTAAATAGTCAAGTAGATTCTCATTCACCATGAGTTCTGTTATAATCCAGACTGGCTCAGTCACTGTACATACTGCCATCAACTGTACAGTTCGTGTATGTCGTAAAATATGCACTACCTTTGCCTCTGCCAAAAGGTCATCCACGGTCATTTTACCTTGCTTCAACGTCTTCACGGCAACGTCAACTGTGCCTAGCAATTTACCTGGTGAGTGAAAACAATTCCATGTTAAAGAATGTAAACACTCGAATGCTGTTAAAAAGTATATTTAAGTTGTGTTATTTGTTTTATTATTTGCCTTCAAATACGGACAATCTGACAAATGGTAACATCACAGTTAGAAAAGGGAAATCAGTGCATGTAGTTTAGTGGCAGATTTGATATTAAACAATCATTCCTATTACACAACATATTTTAATTATCTCATGAAAATAAATCCATTATATTGTTTTTCTCGAATGTAATTCCAAAACACATTTAGCAATTAAAGAGCATATTAAAATCCAAAGGGCAAGAAACGTATTTTATTCTATTAAATATTCTAAGACACTGGCATAAAATATTAACAGAATAGCACATACATTATTTTGGTATATCACAATATATAAATACAAATCAATATATACATACATTAGTCACGTGACTAGCGGAACATTGCATAGTACTATTTTGATCATTTCTATATAAAGTAAATAAGCTATTTATTACATTTCTTGTCGAGAAAAAACTATTGTATATAGATTTTAAAATCTTTCCAGTTGAGAATGAACAACATAACACAATAATAGTTACGTATATGTAACGGCATTGAGCATACTATTCCTAATATAAGTGTCTTTTTAATGTATAATTACTAACTGCAATAAAACTGATTAATTTTCGGACTGCATTCAATCTAAAAAGTTTCCCAAGAGTGCCTGTGGACGCTCTACTTGCTAAAATAAAGTTTGTATAGAAAGGGCCATAACTCTGTCGAAAATCATTCAACAGGAACATGGCGAAGATATACCCAACTAGGCTTGGTACTGCTCATCCCTACCAAGTATCGCTAGAATACGGCTAGAAGTTCAGGAGAACTTGTCTGTACAAAGATAGTGTATTAAAACATTAAAAGGGCCATAGCTCTGCCAAAAATCATTCAACCGGAACACGGCAATGACATGCACAACTAAGCTTTGTACGTATCATCAAAGAAAAAATCGTTGAAATCCGGCCATGAATTCAGAAGAGACTAGTCTGGACAAAGTTTGTGTATTTAAACATTTAAAGGGCCATAACTCTGCCAAAAATCTTTCAACCGGAAAATGGCGATGAAATGTACAACGAACAAACATTGTAGAGGACCATAAGACAATGCTACATACACAAAATCAAACCTCTAGTTCTTGTAGTTTCGAAGAAGAATTTTTAAGGTTTTCCCTACATAACTCTATGTAAAATATGAGACTCCCGGGGAGGGGCTATTTATGATCACAGGTCATAATTTGAAAAAACTTGGTAGAGGCAAAGCTACATGCAAAATATCAGACCTCCAGGTCTTGTAGTTTCGGAGAAGATTTTTTTAAGGTTTTCCCTATATACCTATATGCAAAGCATGTGACCTCCGGGATGGGGTCATTTATCATCCCAGGATAATCATTTGAACAAACTTGGTAGAGGACCATAAGGCAATGTTACATACAAAATATCAGACCTCTAGGTCTTGTAGTTTCGGAGAAGAAGATTTGTTTAAGGTTTTCTCTATATACCTCTATGTAAAGCATGTGACCCCCGGCACGGGGCCATTTATGACCCCAGGGTCATCATATGAATAAACTTGATAGAGGACCATAAGATAATGATATATGCAAAATTTCAGACCCTATAGGTCTTGCGATTTCGGAGAAGAAGATTTTCTAGGTTCTCTATATACCTCTGTGTAAAGCATGTGACCCCCAGGTCGGGGCCATTTATAACCACAGGGTCATCATATGAACAAACTTGATAGAGGACCATAAGACAACGCTACATGCAAAATATCAGATCAATAGTTTTTTTTTAAAAATAAACTGATAAGACCCAGGGCGGCCCAAATTCGATCCCAATGCCATCATTTGAACCGAATTGAGAGAGGACCTTATAAGGAAGCTTCAGACCAAATTTGGTGAAAATCTGTCAAGCGGTTTCAAAGAAAAAGTTGTTTGAAGAAAATGTTAACGGACGGACAGACGACGACGGACGACAGACGATGGACACTTCGTCATGACATAAGTAAAAAAACATGCTAGATCTGACATAATAATGTTTTTTCATAAGACTCTTTCTCAAATCAATGTAGCATGGGCAAATAATTATGAAATGATTCTCCTCTTCTATATCTTTAGTATTACAACATTGGCAATTACGTTCATTTCTTGGAATTATATTTCTAGAATATCTCTGTTTGAATTCTAAAAGATTGCGCTGAAATTCTAAATCGTGTTATAAAAATACTTCGAGAACTTGGTAAAATATCTAGATGCACTGACATTGTTATATGATGTGCTTTTTTTCACATTAATGTTATCATTCGTAATCCAGTTTAGTCCCCAGACTTATCTCCCTTTTAGTTATAATATCAAAACAACAACATACTAATGCTGTCACTAAATGGCAAAACAGTAGTAAAATAAAGGTTCCATAATTCATTTGTTAAAAAAAGTAAAATATTTGAAAATTAAGCAAATAACGAACCAACGTTTTCAATTTGCCTCCCTGTACATTGCAAAGAACAATCTTATACTTTCTGGAACGCATGTAAATTAAGATATTTTTCTCTATTTTTTGTATGTGATAAACTCGTTTGATAATATTTGACCTGCACATGCGTATTACATTATGTATGACCGATGCGACACATAGCCTAACATGTTCAATGTGATTTACCATGAATTGATTATTTTACAGAGAATATATAGGTATATATGCTTATATATTCTGTCTTCAATAGTTAATAAAGAGATCCACTCTTTCAACATATTCAAATTCTTGCAAATATGTTTTTTTTTTATTATATTACTAAAAAGTCTTAAAACGTTGCTAGTTTGTCTGTACATACCTACAAACACCTCACCATATTTGCCACCAAGTCGCTTCTTCAGAAGTTTAACAGACTCTCTTTTCACTTCATATGCATGGAGATGAACCGCATATTCACATAGACTAACCAGTGATCGCACCTTGTGACAAGAAACATCCGGTTGACTGTCATCAGTGCCTCCTGCATGGTAGCAAAACAATCAATACATATTATTAAATGTAAGCAATACTGTCAAATACTAGCTTTACCGGATTCTTTATATATAAGTGGATTTCATATAAGATTTAAACTCAATTATCAAAAGCAAAACTATAGTTCAACAGCCGTAAATATCTTCAACTTGTTTAAAACAATAACCAATTCATGGTCACTAACGTTTATTAAGTACTGCAAAACCATTCAATTATTTCATTTTCATATTGTATGCCTTCTGCCCAGACTGCGACACACACGGAGCAATCTTATACTAACACAATTATTTATCAAGGCTTTAGTTTAATGATAATAAGTGTATCGGCACGGTAACTTTTATTTCGTAATATTAAACAGTTTCAGTACTTTATTTTTTGGGTTATTTGCGTCGTCCTGTCCAGCTTCGAAACCCACAAACTATTATTTTTATAATTATACCAAAACAACATGACAGTTGCGCTGAACATCATAGCATTGTTATCCAGCGAGTTTGGTATATATGAAATATGCCCAGTCTATATTATTGATCTCCAAGAGAGAGAGAGAGAGAGAGAGTGAGAGAGAGAGAGTTTGTATAGATAGCTGTATATTACCGTTAGACATTTGCTTGAGAAAATGATGTTATTGAACTTTGTGTAGGATGCCGAGGCCCGTACAATACAGTATTTGCGTTAAGTAACCATTTTAAAACATAGGTGTTTTATTATTCAGTTTGTACTTAAAACGTCACACGAATAAAGACCTAAAAACAACTTGTTTATAATATAAATATGACTAAAATGTGTCCAGTTTTCTTCATGAAAACTAACGAACATAACGATTACAGTGAGATTTTCAATACGGGATTTCTTTCCCGAGTGAAAATACGTCTGCGTAAACAAACGAGTGCGTTAGTACGAATCCGTTTATTCGCACGTATTTTCACAAGCATTAAACATATTCTATTAAAGAAACAAATCAAGGTAATTAAATTATAGATTACTTTTTTCTAAAACAAATGTTTAATACCATATATGTTCTAGTTTTTCACCCGCATCATGAAACTCCTTTGCGTAGGAATCTCATAGCATCTGTCGTTATTGACATTGAAGAATGCCAATTAGTGAAAAAAAGTTTTACAAATGGAGAATAAATTAAAAGATCTCTTGAATGATATGATAGACATTTTACTTGAGGATTTATTATCAGTTCAGTTCATTTGCAATCATTTTTTTTTATCATCGAAACAAATCAAGGACGTTGACACAATTGTCTTTCTTTGCTTTTTAAACGAGGTATAATTCAGTACTTAACTACTCGAACAAAAAGTAAAAGCAGTTCCAAAACATCCATTTAGTTAAACTCTCCACAGCGGTCAATTAAATTTAGCGACTGTCAGTAACCACTACATGTGATCAAATAAAAGACATTCATTCGGGTAAGACACGTCATCAGATTTGATTGAAATTGTGTGTATCTATTAATAGATTGTGTACGCAGATTGTGTTTGTTTTTGTACTTTTACTGGGCTTAAATCTGTGATTTTGAAATAGCAATCACTAAGTTTGCTTCATAACGAAAATATAATTGAATTGTATTACTATGTTTGATTAACATAATGGATACACAGATGTTTACTTGCGAATAGTGCTTCAGTGTCAGTGGTGTGCGTGTGTGTATGTGTTTGTGTGGGTGGGGTGGAGTGGGGGATGGGGGCGTGGGGGAGGAAACCTCGATTCTCTACAAAATCTAGAAAATACCCCCATGAATTTTTAAAAAATCAACAAATCCTATGTTAGGAATTAAACAATACATATGTCAATTTGTCTAATTTCCATGGATACGTCATACTTACTGCCCCACCCCCACATGGGTGGTGAAATAATTGATTAATGCATAATGGTTTCTGCGTGTCTCCCTTCGGTAATTAATAGAATCCTATACATTTTTCACAGATACGAACTTTCTAAAAACGCTTAAAACGCATGGATATGGATATTTAATGTTGTTATTTATTTTTGCAGACAATGTATGCGCAGTTGCAAACTCTACATACAAGTAGCTATGCCCTTTCTTTGAGGCACTTCTTGTTTTCTAGATTTTGACGATTTCATCTTTCTTGGGTACATAGCTACTTGAGAGAACACGAAGCAAAATCTTTGTTATGAGGCGCTTGTTGTATATTTTCCAGGTTGCGGGAAGCGTGCTTGCATAACAAGAGGAATAGACAGAAATTAACGTCAGGTAGGAATGGGCTATTCCAGTTACTACTCATACTCACCCCTCACCCCGCCCACTCACACCCCCTACCCCGACACATCGGATAAGCGTTTTTTCAGATCCTGCCATGTGGAAAATTTACAAAATACCACCTCTGTTAGAGAGCGGCGGGAATAACACCCCGAGGATTTGACGAAAATGAACTCCCGTTTAGAAGGAATGGGCTGTTCCAGATAATATCCGTATCCACACCAAATAAGGAAGGATGTTTAAGTCCAAAATACCCACACACTCTAGAATTGAGACTTCCTCATCTGAACAATTCATACAATCCCACCCACCGGAAGTCTCTTCCCTTTTCCTTACTCCTTCACCTACCTCAAATAGGGCTTTCAGGCAGAACGCGGTATAGAACCACATTTGCGACTACCTTGAAAACGCTGCTCCTATGGTAGGAATTAAACAATAAATTTAATTTCCCTTGGCACTCCCGTTGCTGCCCTACCCCTACTCCGACGGGGAAAAACCTGATAGGTGCATATTTGTTGTGCATGGATCCACTCAGTAATACTAGTATCCTACTACTTTTCCCCTGATAGGAACATTCTAAAAGTGCATTAAAATGGAAGGGTAAGAGGGGGTTTGGGTTTGGGTAAAGAGTTGGTAAAGAGTTTTGTTGTAAAATATTTTCGAAAGTAGACTATGGTGGCATATTTCTGCCACTAGATACCAAGATAAATATCACGATTACTTTGAGACAGTAGCATGATTTTTTCGATATAATAATGAATTTTCACGAAAATCTTATAAAATGTGTTAGATAAAATTATCGAAATGTCATTAACTGTTGATGTTAAATGCCACGATAATGCCTACTTCTGCCACCATGATAGTTTCTTATCACGAATTGTTCGATACCCGTATCCGCTCGGGGTAAATGCCGTACCGTACAGTCCGTACTATAAAGAAAACTATCGGAAATAGCAGGTGCTCTGGCATGAAGATTATAATGGCTAATAGTGTCTATGAAAGTGATCAATAATATGTATAATACTGCTTATATAATTTATGATAAAACAGATGTAATTATATTAAATCTAAAATTAATTATATGATGTAATAATATATACAAACAATATTTCTATGGTGTAAACATTACAAAACATTTCCCGTACCGTACCGTGCAGCAATGTTTAACATTTATCATTCCACTTACGTTTATCATATACATAGATGTAAGATTATTTAATACTATAAATTAAGCATTACAAATAGACATGATTTATTACAACAAACTCATTAGCATAAGAGTAAACTAAAAGTAACAAGGCAATGATCCCTACCGGTTTGGGCCTGAATGTTAATTATAGCAAAAACTTTCAAAATATATGTGTGACCTTGGACTTGAGGTTAGGTATCATTTTGTTGGTTGCGACAAATTGTCTCATGGTGTAAATATATTTTAAAACATTAGTAGAATCCTATGAGAGATGAATTAATCTATAGCCCGGACACCAAATTATAGCAATAACCTTCGACGTGTAAATGTGACTTTGACATTGACCTTGATGGTAAGCACTTTCCCTTTGTCACAACAAGTTATCTCATTGAGATGAACACAGGTGAACATATGTGTATAATATTATTGCAATCCAATGATAGACAAAGAATCAATAGCCCGGACACGAAGTTATAGCAATAAATTCATAGTATATATGTGACATTGACCTTGAAGGTAGGGGCTTGGCCCTTAGTCGCTACACATCATCTCATGGTGGTGAACATTTGCGTATAATATTATCAAAATCCAATAATAAATAAAAAAAAGTTAGAGCCGGGATACGAATTTTTATGCAATAACCTTCAAAGTACATTAAATGTAGGGACCTGGTTTTTAATCGTGACACATCTATCGATTCATGGTGGTGTAATTTGTTTATAATGTTATTGAACTCCAATAATAAATAAAAAAAGTTATATCGTGGACACGATATTTTAAGCTATGCCCTTCAAAAAACATGTTTGACCTTGCTCTTGAAGGTAAGGACATGGCTTTTAGTCGCGACACATCGTCTTCTAGTGGTGAACCTTTGTATAAAATATTGTTAGAATCCAACGACAGATACAGAAGTTATAGCCTGGACGCGAAATGATAAGCAATAGCCTTCGTCAACATTCAAAGTATATGTGTGACATTGACCTTGACGGTTGGGACCTGTCTCTTAGTCAAGACACATCGTCTGATGGTGGTGAACATTAGAGTATAATATTATTAAAATCCAATGACACCGGTAGGGGACTAATAATAGTATTAAATTAAAATTACGCATATACAGAATTAAATATCCCTAAGCCTTTGGTAGTCTGTCTGTCCGCACGTCCGTCCGTCCGAAAGCCCGCCCGTCCTTCCGTCCAGTTATAATATATAAAAACAAATTACAAGTCCGCCCGCCCGACCGCCCGCCCGTCCAAGCGCCCGCCCGCCCGCCCGCCCGCCCGTCTGTTATTATATATATATATATATATATTATCCTCGCATGAAAAGTAGGCCCATATATAAATGCACAGACATATTGTTATTAGATCTGTGATAAATGGTAATCATATTGGTTTTGATAGCAATACGGAACGGCTTTTACCCCGGACAAAGTTATTTTCAAACGGCCTATTTATAGATATATAAACTGCCGCGAGACGTGAATTTTCGCGACAGCTATTCAGAATTAGTAAGAAAACAAAAGATTAACTAGCAAGTAACGTGAATTTTAATGATAATTAGTCAACATTAATACGAAAACAAAATTTCAAATGTTTAAGCTAATTCTTATCGCGTTAACTATTGTGCTAACGTGATGACAAAAGTGGGTAGTATCGCAGCAAGTTGTGTAAGATAAAATTGTTGAAAATTAAAGAGAAAAAGTAACATTATCGCAAAGAATACACGATATATTATCTAGTTATCTCGTGGCAGAAATATGCCACCATAGTAGACATTTTGTAATGACGTTCAGAATATTTTGGAGGGCATGTATACCTCCTAGAAACTTACATCTTCGGACGTCTAAGCAATTGACTGCGCTCTCAACGTAAAATCGACCATCTACAACCCTGTTCAGTGGTGCATTTGGGAGATTTCCCCAACATTTTAAATACCTTTTCAGATACTGAAATTCTGGAAAAAAAAAATTAATGTAAAACATAATAAAAAAATACCTTCCCCTATACCCATGAATGCCAGGTTCATGTAATTTTTATGGAATGGCGAGCTGTCCGTCGTCCGTCCGTCCGTCCGTCCGTCGTCCGTCTGTTAACTTTATCCTCGTTAACACGATAGCACCTTCATTTTTCATCCGATCTTTTTCAAACTTTACCAGATTATTTATATTAATAAAAACTCGGAAAAATTTGAAAACCAGCTAGTTCGGACCAGTAACACCAGAGTTATGGCCATTGATTAAGTTAAAATTGCTATATTTAACCTCGTTAACAAGATAGGGCCTTCGATTTCCTTTTGATCTTTTTCAAACTTTACCAGATTGTTGATATCAATAAAAGCTCGGAGAGTTCGAAAACCAGCCAGTTCGGACCATTTGTACCGGAGTTATGGCCCATGATTTTCTGATATATGCAATATTTTGCCTCGTTAACACGATAGGGCCTTCATTTTTCATCTTATCTTTTTAAAACGTTACACAATTGTTGATATGAATGAAGGATCGGACGAGTTAGAAAACTATTCAGAACAAACCAATAACACCATAGTTATGGCCCTTGATTTAGTTAAAAATGCTATATTTGCCTCATTTAGACGATAAGGCCTTACTTTTTCATCCGATCTTGACCAGACGGTTGTTACTATCAATGAAATATTGGACAAGTTTGAAAACCAACCAAGTCTGATCTTGTAACACCGGAGTTATGGCCCTTGATTTAGTTCAAAGATGCTGTATCTTGCCTCGTGAAGACGATAGGACCTTCATTTGGCCAGATTTCAAAGAAAGTTTACAGGGATTATAGTAGCAAGCCTAGATGTACATATCGTCACTGTATTCCGATTGAATGATTTGGCGGAGTTGTACGTTGTACAAGTTCTCCTGAACTCCTGGATGGATTTCAACAAATCTTTTTTAGGGATGATCAGTACTAGATCTAGTTGTGCATATCATCGCCGTGTTCTGGTTGAATGGTTTTTGATGGAGTTATGGCCCTTTAATGGTTTAAATACACATATGTTTTCTGGACTAGTTCTCCTGGGATTTCAATGAAAACGGTACCAAGCTTAGTTATGCATATCGTTACCTTGTTCCGGTCGAATGTTTTTTGACGGATTTATGGCCATTTAAAGGTTTTAATACACAAGCTTTGTCCCGACTAGTTCTCCTGATCCCCTGGTTAGATTTAAAGGATCCTTGGCGGGGATGATGAGTGCAAAGCCTAGTTACGCATATCACCGCCGTATTCCAGGTGACGGAATTTGGCAGAGTTTTAAAGTTTTAATACACTTACTTTGTACAGACTAGTTCTCCTGAAACTCTGGCAATATTTCAGCGAAACGTGGCAGGGATGATCAGAACCAAGGATAATCAGTACCAAAAAATAAGAGTATGATAATGGACCTTTGGATACCGCCGAGCACGACACATACGAAATATTGCAGTCTCGGTTTGATTGAGACTGTTCATGAGTGATAGTGAAATATGCAAGCTACCGCTCACGCCCTCTAGCCCCGGGTTGACCAAGCCTTGTTGCGCATGTCATGGCCATGTTCCGGTTGAATGATTTTTGACATAGCTATGGCCCCTTATACACAAACCTTAGCCAGACGAGCGTCCACGGGCCCTCTTGGGCCTCTTGTTTGCTTTTAGGACCATTGTGTGATTATATGCGATACATGAAAACTCGAGTTACAGGCCTGAAAGGCACTTCTTAGACCTTGTGTCGGTAATTAGCTGTTTGTTTCATTTTTGGTTGCAAATATATCTATTTTTATGCTTTTCTTAGAAATAATGTAAATATGCATTAGTAGCTGTATTTTTGCATGTTTTTTCCATTTTTATTTTGTTTCTATGTGTTTATTTGCAAATTCATCTAAGATGTCCTGTAATTATATATAATTGTATGACTCTCCGCATGCGGTGGATATAAAGAAATAAACACTAGGATACGTTTGACTGCATTAAACTAATGGTATTTTTATCTAAGATTATCTGATTTCAAAATCTCAGTTTTGAAGTGTGTAAGTCAATCAAAATTAATATTATGTATGTGAAACTACCAAACCTTGTTGTTGTAAATGTAATATGAATTTGTTACATGCAATTAATAATAAATAAACAGTATTTGTGCATGTTTGTGCGTGTACTTTTCACTGCTACATGTATGTCGATTCGTTAAAATTATTTTGGGTATTTGTAATTATTATATGTTTTACTTTTTTTTTTGTAAATAGTTTGTATCGCTATATGCATGCTGTATCAGCATAACAAAAGCAGTATTTATAACGTATGTGTTAACCCTTTAAATTACGTTTCATTTGCAATAAATAGCTAATGAGCACCCATCGTGATCACAATACAATACAATAATTTGTAAGTGTTGAACCACTCCAGCAATATTTAACCGCTAATAGACCTGGGCCCGTATTCATAAAGCTTCTTAAGATATTTCTCAACTTAAATATACCTTAAAATGGGGTTATTTTCTAGAAAATCTACTTAAGAAGCATCTTAAGTTTAAACGTTATTCATAAAACATTTTATCTTAAATTTCGACTTAAGTTGTGTTGAAATTCCATCACAAGTTAAGACACCTCCTACCCTATCTTAACTATTTAAGAAATTGTTTTATGTAACCAAGTACAGGTAAGGATACATCGTGAAAATTCGATTGCGAACGTAACCGTGTGTTTCTAGGCCTGTGGTAGCGCACTGACGTGGTAATCATAAGACCGTGGGTTCGAGTACTGTTTTAGGCACGTCTTTTTTATTTGGCAAAACTAAGAGATAAGCATCACGTAGTTAAGTAATACTCCATGAAATGAACTGGTATAATTTAATTAAACCTGGTACAATAATGTATCAAGCAGAAACTGTGTCCGCGTAGAGTATCAAGTCCGTATTGAGGTGAGTAGGTCATGGTCATATTAATAGCTGTTTTTACAATGTATTGTCTTCTACAATGTTGTTGACTATGTGTGGGTGTTTCCATATAATGGGGTTAGGCCTATACTTACCTGTCTTTATTTTACATTTTTAAATATTGATATTATTTAAATAACTTGCTATTATTTGTTTAAATAATGTTTATTCCCCATCTTCAATTACGTAAAACTATTTGAGCTATTGATTTGAGACTTTGGATATTATTTTTGATCATTTGACCTCAGACCTGAGCATATGTTTAGGCCAATGCGATTAAAAATCAAATCAACATCAAAACTTAAAGAAATATGCCTGTACATAGACACTTTTCTAGAATGGCGTTTGACATATACATAGTTCTAGAATGGCGTTTGACATACCCAAATTCTAGAATGGCGTTTTACATGTACATAGTTCTAGAATGGCGTTTGACATATACATAGACCTAGAATGGCGTTTGACATATACATAATTCTAGAATGGCGTTTGTTCTAGAATGGCGTTTGGCATATACATAGTTCCAGAATGGCGTTTGTCATATACATAGTCATAGAATGGCGTTTGAACTTGGCTCGTATGTCCTTACATGTCTCTCTGTTTTGTGAAAAACTGCGGTAAGACTTTGTTTACATCACATCTTATCAAATAAGAATTGTTTGTTACAAACGCGGATTTTCGCATGACAAGGTAAGTCATGTGTATACGTTATTAATCAAAGTACTAAAAGTACTGATATGCATTACAACAAAGACGATCCTTTGATCGTGACTCTTTAAATATACCATTTATTTACCCGATTTGTACATTGATACAATCGCGCAAAGTTTATGTAATGCCGCATGTTACAGGTTCTCTTTGCAATCATGGTTAATCTTTTGCAAACCAAAAATGCTAATTGGTTAGTGGACCATTCTAAATAAAACTGGTCTGTGTCTTTAAATTAGAAATGTTTTTACCGTATTTTACTAGGCTATTAAAGATCGACCCCAGATCCTTTTCGACGATTAACCTCATTTTATAACTTTTGGGTACTAGTCAAAGTACTGAAAGCACTGACACACAATAACTAGTCTTTGAACGTGCGACTTTTAATTTGTTTGGATATATGTGTATTTCGTACATAAAGTTTATTTCATGCTAGGATAAACTATTTGCAAATTACAATTTTAGTTTATAAAACATAAAATACGGAGTATTTCCTTTAATGATTTGTGTGGCAGTTTTAAGCCACCATAGTTAAAAAAAAAAATATATATTTAAAGTATCTAACAATCATACAAACATTATAGAGAGAGTCGTGGGATATTCTTACAGACATATTAAATATTGTGACAGACTAATGACAGTTTTAAGGCACCATAGTTATACATTGATGATAAAACCCTGTACGTCATGTTACATTAAACTTAACCCTCGGCAATTGACGCATGTATACTATCGTACAATAACACAAATCTACAAATTTATCTGTTAACCAAAGCGTGACGTGTAACATAATACACTTAGATTTAACTCGGGCGTGCATTTTCACAAAATATGATCAATAATAACGAAGAAATACAGAATATTTCCTTTAATGATTTGTGTGGCAGTTTTAAGCCACCATAGTTTAAAAAAGAAAATTATATTTAAAGTATCTAACAATCATCCACACATTATATAGAGAGGCGTGGGATATTCTTGCACACAAGTTTTAAGACACCATAGTTATACATTAATGATAAACCGGGGATTTCTTTATTTACACTGTCCCGTTTACTGCTGGTTATAAAGCGCGTGACATGGTCGAGTATACACATCCCTATTCAGATGTGTAAGATGTGTATTTAAAACCACTGACGCATTTGAAACCTCGCCTATTTTAAGCATCTATTTTGTGAAGTCACGTTAAATGGTTCAACATTTACCCGTGGAATTAAAAAAACAAACTGTTTCGTTTTTATTCTGTGTAATCTCGCTAATTGTGGTCAAAAAGCGTTCGTCTTCCTTTAATGTCGGGAAAAGTCATTCCACTCGTCAGATACGATTGATTAATTACTTCGTTTACGTAAAATGATACCCTTCCCACATTCCTCGCATGACCTAACATTCAGGTCATTCACCCGTGACCTTCAAGTCATTCACCCATCACCTTCAAGTCATTCACCCAGATCGTGGACGGCCGAACGCCGAACAAGAAGGGCAGGTAGCGCCCACACTCTACTACTGACGACGGACGAAGAGTGATCCCAATAGATCACCTTGAGCCTTGGCCTTCGGCTCAGGTGATCTAAAAAATGATAATGTTTTTGTTGTTCTAGTTAGCGTCTTATAATTTTAATGGCCAGTAGCTGAACAATAACAATATTTTGTCCGTCGTCAGACTTCGTCCGTCGCTGTTGTCTCCCGTCGTCATCGTAAACATTTAAACAACATCTCTGAAACCACTGGGCGAAATTTCATAACACTTCACAGAAACGATTTCTGAGTGGTTATCTCTCAATGTTATTCAAAATCCAACAATCAACCCAGAACTCGGGTTGTCATGCCAACAAAAGTAAAATATAGGAAATAGGGATATAGTCCTGCAGTTTTATATTCTAAAAGTCCATTATAAACCCCTAATAAACATAATAATGCTGAAGCGACCTTCTACCAAGATTGTTCAAGTCGATCCGTCAAAAAACATCGCCGCTGGGGCGGTGCGTATTTTCCATATATGGGTATATTATTATAGAAAACGTTAAACATCTCGTCTAAAACCAATTGCCAGATTTCGACGTAATTTTATAGAAATGGTGATTTTATTAACCATTCACCAATATTGTTCAAATTCACTAAAAACAATGACCGCCAGGGACGAGGCTTATTTTTCTTACATGGCTATGTTCCTATATGGCTATATAGAAAACATTTTTTAAGGTGTTGCCAAAGTCATATTGAAAGTGAAAATGTGTAAAGTAAACAAGTGCTATTCTCAGTTATTATGGGGTCTAATCTATTAAAATTTCACCTAAAGACTCATCATGATTGACACAATAAGTTGGCATTGAATTTTTGTGAAATAACCAGTTTTAAGTATGATGTGCAAAAAGTAAGTTTTTATCCTAAAAAATCATGTTCTCATTCAAACATGTACTTTAGACCTTAAAACTTTGTCAAAAGATAGTTCCTCTATGATATGAGGTAGAAGGTGTTTTAGAATTATTTTTTTTTACATGAGAAAGAAATTATAGGCAAAAAAGACTTTACTTCCTGGTTTATTGGCCTAAAATTCACAGAATATAGAGGTTTGTAGAGATTCAACTGCAGAGATTCTACAATGAATTGTTGCTTGTTGTTTTGCATAGTGGTAAACCGAATATTTATCTAGGTAGAAGGTGTTTTAGTTTTTTTAAACATGCCTTAGTTATGATTGAATTGTGATTTAAATCTTTGTTTACATGTTTACCTGATAGCTTCCGGTTATATACTTTTGACTGTGTCCAAAGATAGTGTATTGATTTTGGTTTTATAACATATTGATTGGATCCTTTAGACATATACTTCAAACTTGATAGAATAGACTTTGAAAAATATTATGCTTTTATTAGAAAATTTGGCTACTTTCACTTTCAACACAATTACAGGTAGGTATTACAGTACAGGTAAAACTAATCACTTTGACATCACCTTAAAAGATAATAATTTTCTCGTGTAAAGCCACTAGTCAGATTTTAAAATATGTTTCATGGCGTTTTTGTGGCCCTCTACCAAATTTGTTCTAAACTTTTCCGTTATGGGCCATTGGCTATTTAGAAAAATCTTTACAAATATCTTAAAATATATTCTCGTCTAAAATCGCTGGCCAGATTTCAAAATGTATTCATGTAAATGGTATCTGGGTGTCTATTACCCAGTAGTGCAATTACATGCCCTCTTGTGCCTCTTGTTTTAAAAGTTTACATAAGTAAAAGGGCAAAACTATAGGTAAGCCAAAGTTTAAATATTTAGGAGCAAGTGAACTTAAAAAAAAAATTCTCTTCGCACTGTAGGTGGGCTCGATCAAATTAATTCACTTACTTTTAAAAATAAATAAACTGATTTCTTAAATAAAATGATTCAAAATATTGGTCCATTTTCAGAGGTTTTCAGTTGTTTTGGTTGTTTTATTGTTTTTTTGTTGTTTTTTTGCAAGCTTTACTTCACATTATCAGAATATCAGGCGATGGTAGAGTGCATTATTGGCGTTATTGTATTAGTTTGTAGTCTTGATTATCTTCGACGCTTGATTCAAAATAAATGCAACCCATTTCTTTTCCAATGATGAACACTAATTAAGGTTAAAATGTATAAGTTTGACTATATTAAAAGTCGCTAAACAATTCCAATTTAGTCAAATAGTTTTAACTTTATCTTTCAGAATGGCGCATAGGAGTCTAACGAAATTGTCCATCTTTCTAAAAAAAAAATATAAAAAGTAGTAAATTTCGGAAATGTTTATCTAGTCCATTAAAATTCTTTCATTAAAATGCTCTATTTTTTGCATAGGATTTGAATGAAGATGTAGATAACTGATACCAAAAAAATGACTTCACGCATAAAAAAATCGACTTCACCGATTAGCATAATTGAACAAATTGTTAATTCCGGCGAACTGGTTCTTTAACCCAAAACCCTTTCGCCTACCCGATGTGAAATAATAATGGGGAAGTTTTCGTGATAAAAACAGGGTATATGCATGGATTGTTTTCATAATATGTGCGAAATTAAATTACGCTTCAAGGGTTAGCAAATAAATTCTGGTGCACCTTCAGAAGTTTTCCATAGCGTTTTCGAAAAGTACCAACTTTCACAAAAAAAAGAATATCAGTCAAGGGTAGCGTCCATTTTTTTGCGTTCGAATGCGCTTCTTTGGTAGAAAATGGTTAAGAAATAAAAAAACTTATCGCACTCTGAAACTTTCAATGTGGGCGAATACAGAACAATGTTTTTATTCCAGAATTAGCAATAATGACGTCATAGGTCATGTGGTATAGTCACCCTTGTCATTATCTCAGTCAATGCTAACAGTTTTAACGTTATGACGTCATCCAAGATGGTCACTATTGACGTCATTAACGAAATATTGTAATCGCTATATCTCCTTCATTTATGATCGGATTTTGATAACAATTTCACAGATTATCGAAATCAATGTCTAGTTATGCAAAAACGTCAAGGTTTTTCACGGCTTCATCAAAAATGGCCACCAGTGACGTCATATAGGAAATATTGTTTTTTTCACTGATTGCATATTCCAACTTATTTTATTGAAAAACCAATGTGTCATCATCTTAGACAACGTTGGCCGTTGAGACGTCATGACGTCATCCAATTTGGAAAGCCCGTGTTTGATCAGGCTCTGATCAAAATCTAGTTGTTATTGTTTTTGTTCACATTTATGTAAATTACAGTCATCAACCTAATGTGTATACAACGCTCCAGTACAGGTTGGTGAGGTTAAAAACGGTTAAAAAACATCGCTGTAGATTGCAGTAGTTAGTGGTTTGCCAGTCCCTGTCTAGAAAAATATGTGAGTAATTATACATTTTCATTTTAATGTTAACGTTTTATTGATTGATTAATCTCGATTATATGTGTCAGAGTACGAAAATGTCATGAAGTATTGCCTGGCTTTAAACGCACATATAAAGTAGAGTTGTATGCATACACGTTTAATTCATGTAACAATTTATTTTCATTGGAGTTCATGATAACCTTAAATGTCAAAGATCTAAGATGTTGACAGAATGCAAGTTTATCATTTAAAATGAAATACACTATTGACTGAACGGGATGACGTATTACTATCACAGTTTCGAGCACATCATAAAACACAAAAACAATCACTAGCACAGTTAAACATTTCACAGTATTGTAATAAAAATATAGAATTATGTAATAGATAGAGTCTAGTCTCAGCGAGTTGGCTTATTTAAACACCGATCGAGGTGTTTAAATAACCAACGAGCTGAGACAGACTCTATCTTTTTTGTAGCATGGTGTACTTAGTAACACTGTGACGTCATAGTGACCGTACACTAAATTCCAATATCCGGTAGTTGTAGCTCGGCATAGCCATGTCCCTTTAGTTACCCTAAATTAAACGATATTATGCTCTGCATTCATCAAAGGAAATGTCACCGACCATGCTAAAATGTCTAATATACCAAGACGACTAAAGTAACGTATATTCATATCCGCGTACTCAGCCGAGACACGAAGTTTGCTATACAACTATTTACCAGTGTCAGATATGATGACATCAAAAAAGTGTTCCAGATGTATTTGTATCTCATGGTGATTTTTTTTTTTATCGCTGACTGTATGATAATTTTCACCATGGACCGTATCAGCACACACTGTTTTTACCCGCAGCCGAAATTCGCCGTTTGTTGTGGTGGTTCCGCAAATGATAGTTTGTTATCCAGAAATAGTAGTGAGCGCAGTACGGAAAGGGTACCACACTACGAAAATTACAGAAATCGCAACATCTCAATTACGTCATCAGCCTAGCAGACGGGAATACGTACATGTTGTAGTATGGTTGGTGAAATTTCGTTTAATATAAAATAACTAAAGGGTCGAAGTTCAAACACCGTACTCAAACTTCCAATAAATGGAAGTTAGAGTACGGTATTTATTCCGACAGGGTTTATTCTGACTGCGTCACTACCTACAATCAGGGTCAAAGCAAACCCTCCTATTTTTCATTTTAATAGCATGTTATGAGAACAATCAATTTATATAGTGTTGATTTTTCCCCTAAGTAATTCAACATAATTGTACCACATTTTTTCAACATCGATTCAACATAATTGTACCATATTTTTTCAACATCGTTCTATCATTAATTTCAATACGACTAATTTCGTTCAAAGAATCACTAGAATCATTTGAATGAAGGTGTACACGCACACCACAAAATAGTGAATCGCTTCCCGTTGTTTTATAAATTGTAATAGCTTGAAATAACGGTATAAAACGACGGTAAACTATTCACCACGTTTCGGTTGTGTGAACATGTAATGTTATCATTCTGCGTTCTTCATTCAATCCGCAAGTTTCGATTTAAAATTAACGAATAATTCCGTGGTCGGTTGGGCATATTTAGGTAAGACACCGGTACGTCGCTAATTAGAATAGAATATAATACTTTTATTCAGAAAACCTCAATCTGCTTTTCGGTGGACATATGCACATGTCATCTCTGCAATCCTATGAACTTCTGGTAAATCGGGATAAATTGGGTTATGTAAATTAGGCGGACTACTTTTCAAGGAACCAATCAGAATTTACACCCTCTGTAACAAAATGAGTGCATATTTACTTAGAGTTTTTAACTGTGTTTGTCGGGGCCTCATTTTCCCTGATTTTGAACAAGAATGTTGGTAGATTTTTGCCAAGCGCATCACTTTTAATCGATGCCTATATATAATCACTGATCTTTTACTAGATTCATTTTATTGATAAAGAATAAGTTGTTTGGGCGTTTATTTCATCAAAATCATCAACTATTAAGAAAGTTATGATTTTACAAGCTGTGTATTATGAGTAAATTTGCCAGTATTTACCAGTGCGGGCCTAATAAATGTTTAGAACAAAACTACGACACTACGTGCAGTCCGAGCAGTCCGAGTAACATGACATTTGCATGGATGGCGTGTTTCACCAGGTATCTGTGTAGGGACTGTATATATGGGTGTCGAAATCATAAGAACTTGTCACAGGATCGCAAGCCATTATCCATAGTAGTCAGTGACCAGTACCATAACGGCAAGGGGTAAGTCAAATCTGTTTTATTTGTTGTAAATTATTGTCATATTTAAATTGTTGTTCTGAAGTAAATATCTGCCGGTAAAAGCCATAGATAGTTAGCAGGATATTATTGTCTTTAATTCTTGTACGTTTTCAAACGTCAGAAGATTTTAGCAAATTATTGTCTGATAAGATTATTGGGGCGTATATTTACAGAATTGATAATGCCAGTTTTTCCGTAGATAGTAAATGGAATACGCGATTCAGATTGTATGTACTTTTTCTACGGGGGTTTCTAACTGTCATTACGTTATTGCATAAGCGGTTATTGTTTATTGTGCACTATAAATCTCTCTGAGGTTGGTTTTCATATTGTCATTATTATTCAATTATTCTGAGGTCGCTGTACCATTCTAGCCTATAATGTGTTAACGGGGTGTAAAACCAATTATTCATTTATTCTATGGTAGAATTATTATTGCTGTTAGTTTGGCGTTACATCTAGAAATGTGAGATTTCATTGTCGATAAAATACATCTGTAATTGATATATATGTATCTTGGGGGTTCTGGGCCACAACAAA
Organism: Cyrtodaria siliqua; assembly: GCA_037043455.1. Classification (NCBI taxonomy): domain Eukaryota; kingdom Metazoa; phylum Mollusca; class Bivalvia; order Adapedonta; family Hiatellidae; genus Cyrtodaria; species Cyrtodaria siliqua. Next base: position 75,951 of record JAWPHD010000032.1, read on the forward strand.
TCACCCCAAATAATCTAAAACCACCACATAAAATTTTCAGTAAAACTGAAAATTAAGTCAATTTAACTGGTTATTTAGCATGTTATAGGCGCTAAATAACCAAACATTTTAAACTTGAATTGTGAAATTATTTTAAATTTGGATGTTTACATTTTATTACAAAATAGAGGTTAAACATCAAAACTTAGGTTAATAAACTTTTTTAAAAATATGGTACTGAAGAACACAAGTTTAAAAACATTTTTAATAGTTATCAAAATTACACCCCAAAATATTTACATAAAATATCACTGATAGATTACTTTTGCATTGACCTGGTTATTGGACAAAAGTGTCTTTAGGGACATGTTTGACCTAATTGAATTTTAGGTTTTATATGATAAACGTTTATTTATATCTCAGGATAAGAATGTTCCAGGTTGTATGTGATAAGCGTCTATTTATATCTCAGAATAAGAAGGTTTTAGAAACGTCTATTTATATCTCAGGATAAGATTGTTCTAGAAACGTCTATTTATATCTCAGAATAGAATGTTCTAGGTCATGTGATAAGCGTCTATTTATATCTCAGAATAAGAAGGTTCTAGAATTCGATCGAATCAACCAATCGGTGAAGTTTTTGGCCTCCCTGACAAGTATATAAGGCAGTGAAACTGCAGACTAGTATCACTCTTAACACGGTGACATACCCTATGGGAATAGAGACCTGAAAGAGTGATAAGAAGGTTCTAGGCTCATTTTCCAAGGTAGGTCCATTTAAATTTGTATTTAATTTTTTTTATATTTAAATTACTATATTTCCCGAAGGTTCTAGGTTGAATACAAAGATGGTGGATCATACTCATTAACATTACTAAAACAATTTATCACACACTTTTTAGACTTTTTTGTAAGGTTGCCATTGCTTCCTTTCTTCCCTGCTTTACTAGTTCCTTTTTTTGAACTTCACTTATTTCAGCTTTTTTTTTGTTTGGTGTCCTGTTTTAAACTATAATATTTATCCAACTCATCTAAAATCAACTTAAACTCTTGCTCAGATATCTGTGCATCACTCAATGCTTTTGATATCAAATGTTTTATGCTATTTAACTTAGACTCCGCCAAAGTTTTTATTTCATCATGTTTTTGAGCTTTTACATTAAGCTTGCGTCTGATAAAGTTAATACAAACACCTGTAGCTCCACATACTATTGCTGCTATTTCCAAAGGTAACAAAACTGGAACAACAAATCCAATCCCAGCCATAATAACACCTGCAGATACCAAGGTAGTGTCAATTCCATCTGTAATATTAATACCACGTTTATATTTTTTATAAAGAGACTGACGTATATCTCGTTCTGTAATTAACTTTTTTTCAATCTCTGAAATCTTTTGTAATCTATAATTTTGTCCGTCTTCTACTGGCAACTCAGGATATAAACTTGGTGCTGTCGGTTGCTTCATTTGTTTTATTTAATAATAAAAAATTACATTAATTCAATTAATAATGATGCCACCGTATTTACAGCGGTAGCGTTGGCAGTCTTGCATACAAAGTTAATAACAGCACTAGCACCAATATCTAAAGGACTATAAAAGTTATCGTGGTTGCGTGGGATGATGTTGAATTGGTTAACAATAGGCACAACTCGCCTATGTAAATATAAAAAATGATGGGTTAAAGTTTCTAATTTTCTGTTTTTTTAGGGCTTGGTGGTCCAAGTAAACTCATTGTTTTTTTTATAAAAATATATTTTTTAAATAATTTCTAAAACGCAACTCATAGGGAAGCCGTGATTATTTATCTTGCTGCCATGCTTATCTCTGACTTCTATTTTTAATTCAGTAATTGCACCACCCGAAAGACAGCGATATTCAGGATAAAAACGTGTATATACAATATCCCCAAACTGCTTATTTACCACAGGCATAACTCCTGTAATAGTGCTTGGCGCACCATTGAAATAATTACTACTCGTATTAACTTGTTCCAGATGAACATATAGCTGTTTATAAGGAGCTAAATTAATTGATTGTTGCCCAATTCAAGTACCTGTCAAAAAAAAATTGTCCTTGAATCCCAGCATTTTTGAAAGACCGCTTGATAATCGTATCTCTATTGAAAACAGATATACTTGGAACTGGAACGGCATTTGATGCACAAAAACAATTTTTAACAAATGTAGAGGACGCAATAAACAGCCCCATCGACTTGCCCAGTCAAATTTCAGGATATGAAAACACCCTAAAATATGCAAGAAGTAAAGTAAATTTTGTCTATGGAAGTGGATCGTATATGTCTCCGAGTGACATGGAGTTAAGAATCGGAACAATACAAGACTACAATAATGAAAGTTGTCATAGAAACTGATGCACAAGCATTAGGATTGAATAATGATGTAAATATAAAACCAGTACCACCAACATTATTCAACCTTTTCAAGGCACCACAACAAAAACATTTCTGCCGGACTTTGATAAATCATTGATACATAAAACTGTGGAGTATAACCCACCAGAAATACAAAAAATAGCGATTGAACATGAAGATAACAAAACATCTATAATTGTTGGTACTATAGTAATAGGTCTTGCTGCATTACTCATTTACGAGATTTACTGAACCACTCTTTGGCTGCCACATACAACAACCCGGAAACAAACATAAGCAAAGCCCATAGATTGTTACCAAGCCAATTAATAACATTACCTGTTGCAGATAAAAGCCATGATACTATTGCACCAATAACTCCTGGAAGTGCTGCAGCAGCTTTACCAGCTAGGTTGGCAAGAAGTTTACCAAGATTACTTAGTTGTTTTTTTATCCAGTCGATTACACTTGATGGATCAGGTTTTGGAGTTGGAGTTGGCGCAGCACTTGATGTGTAAATAATAGAATTAATTATCACCCCAAGAATTATACCAAACGCAGTTAAAATACTAACAATAGTAATACCTTGCTCCCTAAACAAAGTTTTAATCCTCTCACCAAGAGTTGTATCCTCGTTTAACATTTTGTTTATTGTTTCTTTTATTCTGCTTACTTGGTTACGAAAAGCTTTTCTGTTCTCATTGATGGCATCCATTCTTGCACCTCTCTCAACTTCAAGGTCTTTGGTGCGATCGCTAATTCTCTTTATCTGGAATTCATCATTATCAGTCTTAGCTTGTTCTAACTTTTGTTTTTCTCTTGTTATGTCTTTATCAAGTTGTGTGAGTTTCGCCAAGTTATTGGTGAGTTCTTCCTTGACAGTTGTCATCGCTTTTACTATTCCATCCATTTCACGCTTGTTTATATTTGTTTGTGTTTCAACATCAGGACGCTCATTCACATCCCAGTCATAAATTAATGTCTCTATGTTATCCACTGATGTCGCTATGTTATCCATAATATGTGATAAATCTTGTAATGGAATAGCATCCATATTATCTGGTGAATCGTTTCTTGTGCTCTCCAACGCTTGTCGAGCTTTTTGTGATAATTTTGTTTTACTGTTATACTCTGGCAAATTCAAAAATTGTCTTACCGCCCTTGTTCCCCCAGAGCCAAATTCCTTTGCCAAAGAACCAAGGGAAAGACATGTTGCACTACCTTGCTTGGCAGTTATTCTTATTTCTTTATCATCAACAACCCAGTATAATGTTTTACCATCATCTGATACTTTAAACTGGTCTTAATCCATTTTGTCCGGTGCCATCTTATATCGTTTTTCTATTTCATCATAAAAGGATTTTACAAGATTTGTCTTATGTGTTTTAAGTGTGACTTCTCTCAGCTCTCCCCTAAGGTCAGCAATATGGTCGCTTTGATTAAGAAGACTCCTTTGAACAGGCTCATCAGGCACCATTGGTAAATCATCATCATAAAATTCATCATAATCATCTGGATCGAACGTAGGATTGTCATATTCATATCCTCCTTCAGCCATTGTTTATTTTATTTCATTTTAAAAATATATTTAAAAAATAAAAACAATGTCAGCTTACGGAAACAAACTCAACCCTCATAGAAAACTAAGAGAGCCTCATGGTGCCAAGGGCATCCGCACAAGTGTAGTAATAACTAATAATCCATCAACGATAAAACAAAACCAGCAACTGATTGTAAGATTTCCGGATCTAAGTACTAATGATGTGATAGTTCCACGTACTGTTCGTCTTGCCTTTGAAATAGAACTTAAAAGCACCAAAGACCCCAACGCTACACTATACCAGAATCTGGGTAGAGCAATTGTGAAAAAAATGACAATAAAAATAAGTGGCAATGAAGTCATGTCAATAGTCGACAGTGATATATATCATTGTTATGTAGATTTATGGAAAAGCCCTACCGAACGAGTAAACATAGCTTACCAAGGTATTGGTAAAGCAAACATGTTAAAACATAGAATTGGTGCGGGATATAAATCCTCAGACACCGAAGATGAAGCTGTAGCAGCAGCTTATGAAAATAGATTTTGTATACCACTGGACATTGAAATGTTAGAAAGTCATATGCCATTTTATCAAGCGGGGCTTGGTGATAGGTTAGAATATGAATTAACGTTTAACGAGTATAACAAAGTTATCAAAAGCAGTGATGCTGATGCATATTATGTAATAAATAATATCTGCTTGGAATTTGATAAGGTTAGTGATGTTGAATTAGCCAGCAAACCAGTGGTAAGATGTCATTTATGTATGATCGTATCTTGCGACATAGTATAATACAAGCAAACAAATCTGATACCCTTTGGAGTATCAACATTAGTCACCCAGCACGAAGCATGAAAGGTATTTTAATGCTGTTTGAAGACCCAAACAGAACAGACACGGAATCCTTTTACAACCCAAAGATTAAAAAGGTTGGAATGACAATAGAGGGCGTGTCGGGTCAGTTGTATAGTGAGGGCATGAGGGCATATCAACATTGGGATAAAATCAACAAATATTTTGCCTTGACATCAAAAAGAAACAAAGAGACAGACATAGTGGCGAAGGACTTAAACTTTACCAATGTTTCTCTTGAGGGCTATCTAACAAAATCATATGCTTTGTGGCTTGACCTCAGAACATGTGATGACAATTTATTACACGGCAGTGGAAGAACAATAGGAAACGGCAGTGCAGGCATAACGATACTAATAAATAAAAAAGCAGAAGCAGATCAACCTTTAAATATTAATATATATATAATACAAGACGCGCAAATCAATTTTGAAGATGGAAGATTTAAAGAAGTACGATATTAGTTTGCACAAACAAAAATATCCTAATATCCACACAGTGCCATTATCTGCGGTCAGACAGGCTGTGGAAAGACAGAATTTGTTCTTGACATACTTGAACAAGAGTATGTTGGAGTTTTTGAACATATAATTATGTTATGTCCAACCATAGAGTGGAACTAGGCTTATAAAAATAGATCCTGGATAGGAGATGTAAGACATCCGAGAGATAAAAAATAATAATTGTCAATCCTGTTAGCAACGGTAAAGAAATGCTACAAGAGCTGTTGCGTTTATTTTTCAAACAATATGCTGATAAGCCCACATTATACATCATTGATGATTGCTTCGCCACAAAAGAATTAACAAAGAAAAAAGATATGTTATCAGAGTTGGCATTCTCTGGTCGTCACGCCAAACAATCAATGTGGGTTATTTCACAGAGATATAATTCTGTATTGAAAGATTTAAGGGAGCAAGCAAAATGGTTAATTATACCAAGGACAGAGATAGTTATGAAAATTGTTTGAGAGAGAATGATGTTATTCCGACGCTGGAGGAGAGAACCAGAATAAGAAAAGCTTTAGCTAAGACTAAATATTCCTAGTTAATTTTGAGGACTGACCAACCATCTGGGTATTGGGTTGAATAATTGTTTTAGCATTGCTTTGTTGCTAATAGTAATACTAACAGCAAAGTAGCAATGTTAATAGCAATGCTCATAGCAAATTAGTAATGTTAATAGCAATGCGTGCAGCAAATTAATAATGTTAATAGAAAAAATAGCAATGTTAATAACAATGCTATTAACAATACTAACAATTGCTAGTTGCATGAATATCGCAGCTGGTTGTTTTGTATTATATATTTATTCAAGATAAAAAATAAGATTACTAATATAAAAATGAATGCGGAAGAACTATTACAAAATATATCAGAACAGACGGAACCAGATGAATCAAAGCAATAAGAAACACAAAAAGAAAGATTATCAGCCATAGTGGCTGGCGGTGGTAGTCGTCAATATTTGGGTAAAGACATACACCTCACAAATATAGATAGCATGCCCCCGGATGAAATTAACAAACTTAACTGCAGATATGAAGCACGGCTTGGGGCAAGCATGACCAAGACTTTAGGCAATTATTTTATTAACTTGTATGTGATGGGAGTAGAAAAATATTTCAATGTGATCAATCCACCAAAACTGATAGAAGATTTGGAGGAAGACCCATTTATTAATCATGCTTTAACAAGTGCGTGTTGTGAGTTGTATTACAGGTATGGAATGTGCTTAGCGCCATTTACAGCAATACTGACAACTGTTAGACATATTGATTTCAATAAAAATAAAAATATAGATAATATAAATGATGGAGAACCAAGAGAGTGAACAGCAAAAAGTAAAAAATCCAAAAAGAATAGAAGCTGGGAAAAAAGGAGCAGCGGCAGGAAAGGCAAAGCGTCAGGATGCACAAGATGCTGCAAAGCAAGATGCTGCACAGCAAGATGAAAATGAAATAACAAAAATAACAATAGGTAAAGAGGAACCAGAGAAAATCAAAATAAACGTATACAAAAATTATATTCCTCCGTGTCTGGTTTTATTAGGCATTGCTTGGTTGGGTTTGTATATTTATAACAAGAAATCTGCTACGCAACCTGTTGCTGTTCCTGCAGTTGCACCAAAAGACCCGTTTGATTATTTTTAATAATTTATTTTAAAAAATAATCATATAAAAAAAAATAATATAAAAAAATGGCAACAAGTATTGACGGAAAACAAATTGTAAATATGGTGTATCACGCTGGAGTGGAAAAACTTCTAACTGTTGGATATTCTGAGATTGGCAAAAAACTACTAAAAAGACCAGCACCTAAAGTAGATTTTAATGTCAGATGTTGGGATGCTGTCTGTGGATATAATTTTAGCAATGGCTACAAAGGATATGCTGATTAAGCAAGGTATTATTCCTGCGGATATTATGAAATAATTTTAAAAAAAGATATATAAAAAAAAATGGCGAGTGCAGTAGCAATGATGATAGGTGGCGCATTAACAAACACATTGGCGTTTAGCGGTTCAAATTATTTCTTTTCAAAAATGGGAAGTCCTTCAGATGAGGAAGGACAAAGTCATGACAAAGCCGTGGAACAATTGGAAGCAGCACAAGCGGCGTGGAATAAAAAAAGAACAGAGAGATTATATTTTATTAATAAGCAACTGCAAAAAGAGCATCATGCAGAGCAGACATTTGATGATGTGGACCAGGCTATGAAGCAGTATTATTATATAACTGGTAAACATCTGCCATTGGAACCGGAGCCTAAGTTGAGTGATTTCTATACACCATCTCCGGATCAACAGAATAGAGAGATTATGTTTATTGTGGTGGGCATGGCTGCAACTGAATTTGTGGCGTATGTATTGATTTCATAAAAAAAAATATATAGTTTAAAACTATAATTACTTTGAAATGACTAAGTTATATGTTTACTTTGAAAAAACTAAGTCATATGCATGATACCTAATTTTTTTGGTGTTCATACATGGTTTCAATCCATGTGGTCGAATATAATATGGTAGTTTAGCACTCTTCTCTATTTTATTTTTAAGATGATCAGGCGCCCATACTTCACCGTTGTCAAATAATGTCAATACCATGGATGAACCATATACAGTATCAGTATTTTTGTATCTGTAATAGTGTATATTTTATTTATTTCCAAGTCTGTCCATTTTTTTGTGCTATTTTGATTTTGCTCTTCAAGCAGTTCATCAAATTTTGCAGTTGTGATTTCCATTTTTTTCTTTAAAGTTATATATTTTAATCTTTATTAAAAAAATGGAAAAGATTTATTACAGCCCAAAAGGATTTTGGAGAGGTTACTCAGCAGTTAAAAAATTAGCAAAAGAGGCTGGTGTTAGTAAGAAACAGGCATTAGAATTTTTAAAGAAACAAGCTGTGTGGCAGATTTATTTACCCGCACCAAAGAAAATAATTAGACCCAGGTTTGATGTTTCTGCTAAGAATGGAGTGCATCAAGCTGATTTGTTATTTTTACCGCATGATACTTTTGGCTTTGGTCGTGGCCGCAAGACATATAAATATGCATTAACTGTGGTTATTATTGCAAGTAGATACAAAGAAGCAGAGCCACTAACTTCCAAGGATAGTAAAGAAGTTGCTAAAGCATTTGAGAATATATACAGTCGGCATTTGAAATATCCAAAGTTATTACAAGTGGATCCAGGCAGAGAATTTATGGGTGCAGTATCGCAGTTGATGGCGAAACATAAAGTAAATATCAGACGAGGCAGAACAGAGATACACAGAGACCAAGCTATATTGGAAAGATTTAACAGAACATTAGCTGAACTATTGTTTGGCTATCAGTATGCTAAGGAAATAGATTCACAAAAACGCAACAGAAAGTGGGTAAAAAGATTACCAGAAATTGTTAAAGCAATAAATGTAGAAAAAAAAGCCCCCTCCTGTTGAAACAAAAACATTAAAAGGTGATCCTATATGTATGAATGCAAGTGTAAGATATTTATATCAACCCGGGGAACAAGAAGGTGGAAGACGCAGAGCAACTAATCCAATGTGGAGTGTAGATATTCACAAGATTAAAAGTTATATGGTGACGCAAGGCATAAGAGTATATTATTTAAAATTACCAGCACCTCAGAGAGGATTTGTCAAAGAAGAACTACTTATTGTTCCTGCTGATACCAAAATTTATAAGTTTTTATAGAAACCATGCGCATCAGTTTTAATTCCATCTTCTCGTATATATCTTTTTGAGTAAAATGGTGATAGTGTAACTTTGTTTACTGTTATGCCATATATTTGATGCTTTATTGATCGCATCATATTCATTTCATAGTTATATTTTTTCTTGTTAAATAATGTATCTTTATAGTTTTCAAAATTTATATGTTTTTTGACTACATAATTTTTTACACCTTTTGCTTTTTTGATAAGCTGTTCATCAGCTCTTAAAATAGAATATAGAATCCAACATATTCAGATATAGCAACACCAGCACATTCATCTTTCATTTTACCTAATACTTTTTTGTTTGTATCATCATGAATTAGATGGTTTTGTGGATAATAACTTAAGTCATATTCGTCTTTCATTTCAAATATATCTTTGTATACATCTTCTGTTTTTATGTTTACAAGTAAGCTGTCAGTATCTGTGTATAATAAATTACAGTTATTTCCATACCTTTTTTTTCAAAGTGTTATTATACCAGTCATACATAATATATTTTGATAAATCTAATACTGACATTCCAACATAGATTGGCTTGTTTAATTTTAATTTTGTTTTGTTTACATGTATTGCCGATAATTCATCTGAAAATTTTATTCGTCTATTAAAGTTTGGTTTTGCTATTATTTTTCTTATTTTTTCATTATTAGATCCGTCAGTTTTTACTTATTTTATATCAGTTCGCTTTCTTAAATTTTCCATTGTTTTTCTAAATACTAAGTTATTCATAAGCTTGTAAAAATCTTTTGCAAATTGTGATTTGGCTTTTTTCCTAAGTTCTGTGTTTAAATTTATGTATGATTCCATCCATGGTTTTTCATTAAATTCTAGCACCCTGTGAATTTTTGTTAATTCCATTCCTAATGATAAATACAACTGTAAATTTTTATAATGTAATACATATTTTTCTTTATCCATAAGATTTGATACTAGTTGTTCAACCATAACATCATTTTCTATCAAATTTGTTTGATATTCAGATAACCATTCTTTTTTTACTGTTAGTCTTTCTGGAGCAAGTGGATAATCATTATGATAATCATGAATTTCTTTAGGATGTTTCAAATCTACTTCAAGAAAATATTCTTTATCTTTTCTTAGATCTTTTAGAGGTTTTATTTCAGCCCACTAAAATCCTGAATATGGAAGTGATTGGCTCAAAGCCTTTCCATAAAGGTTGTTTGCATCTTAATCCATTAAGTAGTTAATTTCTTTGTCAGAATTATAATCAGAAACATAGGGATTGTTTGCTTTTCCGTGTCGTTCTGATATCATACCGTTTCCACCACGAATGCATTTTTCTATAAATAAGTGCATTCCAGTTTCTGTCAAAAGTTCTAGTTCTATTTTTGAATATTTTAATAAAGCATCCCAAGATAATCCAGGTGCAGTATAATAATGCAATGCATCAAGTTTGTATGATTTCATGCATTCTTTTCTAAAAGTTTGAAATACATCTGCCAACAGAGTTACACCTGTTTTCAAATATAAATCATGATAATCTCCAAGAGTTTTACAATTTAATTTTTCATGATTATTATCTTTTTGAGTAATACCTTCGTTTCTAAGTTTACTGTAAAATAATTCAATTGGTGGTAATTTGGTTTCGTTAAATTTATCCATGCTATCAAAATATTCATATGGATAGACACCTTTTCGTAATAGTAAATCTGTTTGTTCTTTAAACTGATTTCTGGTTATTTCAAAATCAGATTTGTCTGTTGCATCAACAAGTTTTTCTAAAGAAGAAGCCATAAATTGAAAACTGTCTAAAAATTTAAGCTGGCCGACACTAAATGATATGTATTTTTCAGCATTATTTGGAATGCATGTTATATTACCTTTCATTTTATGTATTTTTTGCATAATCAAATGACTATCATATCCTTTGAGGTTGTGAAATATGACAGGAATTGAAGTTTTGCCAGGTTTTATTTTTAGTTTTAAGTTGCAGTTTTTATGTGCTACACCTCTGTATTCTCCAGTAAAATGGCAGTGGTCTCTTATTTTAGAGTTTTTACCAGATTTTCTGCCTATTTCATTATCACATATCCAACATTGTGTTGCTTTTTCATGATCTTCCTCATTTTGCTGCGTCATTATTAATGGTTTTGGGTGAGCAAATATATTATTAATGTTGCTCTTCTCACATTCTAGGCGATTTAAAAACACTTCAACATGCTAGCATCTTCACCTCTGTAAATAACCGAATCATTAGCTTTGTTGTCCTACTGACAACTTGGTATCCAAATCCAAAAGCTTCGTGCACATTTTGAATTTCTGATTTTTTTCCAAATTGTTTTAATTGTGGTTTAATTATGCTTTCAAAATCAGCATATATTACATAAGGAACATGCATTTTATTTTGGTAATTTTTAAATTTTACAGTATTTTTACCATTTTCTGGCATTTCAATTTTGCAAGATTTTTTGTTAATACCATCACAGTCTTCTTTGTGTTTTGCAAGTAGATCTTTTCCAGAAAATCCATAAAGACAACGATCACAAAAGTAAGTTTGACTTTTATGTTTGTTTTGATCATATTTAAGTTTTTAATCCAGCAATAGTGATATTTTGTATCATCTTTGTCATCATATATCAAAAGTAGATTAATTCTATTAATATCTTTGGGTTGTTCTGATATTTTATATGGAAAAACATTTACTTTTTTATTTTTCCTGATAAGCTGTATCCGTAATCATTAATAGCAATGTTGTTTTGTTTTTCTACTTTGGTAATTTGAGAAATTTGAGTTGGAAAGTCAATTTTGTCTTTTTTTAGAAAATCTATGCTGGGGTAATTTGATAACCTGTAAGTAAGATCTTTAGCTGGATTTAGAGCAGAATTTATAGCATGAAATAAGCATTTATCATCATCAATTTTTACATTGATAATTGCTTTTTTGTTAGCTAGTTCTTTTGATAGAAGAATATATGAAGAACCTTTTAGTGGTTCATACTTTGCTATATTTAAGTACAACTTAACACAGTGGTCAATTTCCAATCCAGATGCAGTATTTGTAAATCTTTCTAAGCTTTCATGTATAAATGCAGATGAATTGTTATAAAACTCGTTTATTTTTTCAGAGCTCAAAATGGCATTTTGTTCACTGTGTAATACAGCAGTTGTGGTTTTTTTAGTAGAACCCTCATCTTTAAACAAATTTATAGTAAGACCTAATTGAAACTTTAATCCATTTTCTTTCAGATCTTCGATAATTTGCTTTGTGATTATAGATTTTTTGTCACGAAATAGTTTTTTAGGATCTTTATACTTGTCAACAGACAATGCATATGCCTTAAAATAACCACATATTGGTTTGTCAACCAGTTTTAATTTATTGTCTTTAAAAACTTGGTTAAGTTAGTTTATTACATTTTTTTTGTAATAATTTTTAGTTTGCTCTTTTATAGCATCTTCTTGTAATTTGTCCCGTTTTTTCTTTCGTTTACGTAATTTTTAATTACGTCGTCTATTCTGAATTGCAAATACTTGCGATTTGACATTTTCCGGAAGTTATGGTTTTTTTATAACCGATAAGCCATGTTTTAGTTCTTCTTTGCTTATCATTCCTGTGTCAAATAGACGTATTAAATTTCTTACAGCCTCTTCGTTTTTTTCACTGCTCATGTTTATTCTTTGTTATGTATTATAAATAAAAGTTATTTAATATAAAAATAAATATGTATAAAATGGAGAGTGTTGTAAAAGTCTGTCAATTTTTAAAAGTAGGGTCACATCCGCCCTGTAAAAATAAGCCGACTAAGGATTCTAATTATTGTAGTTTACATAAATATAGATTAAAAACAAATCGTGTTTTTCCATGTTTATGGTGTGGAGAAGGTACTTATGCAAAATATAAGTTTTGTTGTAAATGTGGGGTTAATTACTTTAATGTTACTATAAAAAGATATATTAAATAATAAGTAAAAAAATAATTTAAACTTGTGTTCTTCAGTACCATATTTTTAAAAAAGTTTATTAACCTAAGTTTTAATGTTTAACCTCTATTTTGTAATAAAATTTAAACATCCAAATTTAAAATAATTTCACAATTCAAGTTTAAAATGTTTGGTTATTTAGCGCCTATAACATGCTAAATAACCAGTTAAATGGACTTAATTTTCAGTTTTACTGAAAATTTTATGTGGTGGTTTTAGATTATTTGGGGTGATTTGGTTGTGGCCCAGAACCCCCAAGATACATAGATATAATTGATTTACACGTTTTGTTCAAGTTTAGCATAATGTCTATTCGAAGAAGTTTTAGAATTCGGGTTTATTTAATATTCTGAATAACGATTGCTTTGCAATCAGTTATTAGATATGTTGGGATAACATTGTAAGACTGGGTATATATTTTGTAGCCTTATACGCTAGGAGCGTAGAGCATGTAGAGTGTTTTGTTGGGAGCGTGGTCTACGGGGTCGTAGGTTGGGAACGCCGTCATAGGACGCGGGAACGACAGCATTCGCTATTTGGGCGACAGATCAGACGGTAGACACGGAGACGCGAGGCTAGAGGGCCTAGTTACGCAGATAGCTATGCAGATAACGTCACCGGATGTGTAATACCGGGACTTAAGCCATCGCCGGAAAGGATCGTGCGAGTGGGTCGCGTGTGAATTACGTCACCGGAAGTATGTTTGATAGCGGGACGAATAGCAACCGCTAAGGACGGGATTACAATATAACGCGGATGTGAAGTATTAGTGCCGGGAACTGTACCGGAAGGACTCAGCTAGATATAGTTTTGAGAAATAAAATAGCGTGTGATGTAGAAAACATATATCATAAATACAGATATCAGACATTCAGTTTGATTAAAACCGAACAGTTTAATCTAACGTGTAGTGAACTTAATTTTAAACATGATTTAAAACGTTGATATTTCTACTTTGTCATTTGTATTCATTTGTATATATATTCATCTTGTTGTAAATAAATTTGTAAATTTATTTATTCTTGATTCTCCCTTGGTGAGTTGTCTCCACTTGGTCCATCTTGTTACACCCTCACACTTGCGCACAACAGCGTGTCCATGGGCAACGAGAAACAGTATGGTTGCCTGTGCAAACTTTCAACTGAAATTTTATTTGTTTCTAAATTGGCCTATTTAATGGGGCTAAAGAGAAAAACAAAGAGGAAACTGCCATTAGTTAATAAATCACAACTCTAACAAAGCGAATGACCGTTAAACACTATATACATCAATATTTATTACGTAATTAAAACGAGGTTTTCTGATTTTGTTTTACGATTTCGCCATGACAAAGCCGAAGGTCAATGTACGATCCAGGCGGGTGGGCGCACTCTCCAGCAGTAGTATATGCATTTGCACGAACCTTTTTTGTGTTACTGAAAAAAGAAACAACGAAGAAGAATTGATTTGAATTGGGGTTTTACGACGCACCAACACACCAACACAAACATGTTATATGGCGCCAACAGGAATGAACATTCGACCCGGCTCACTCTTCATTAAAATCTAGATAACAAATATGCAGAATGTGCTTAGAACCTTCTTACCTGCAGAACTGCAGAGTTGCTGCAAATTCTCTAGTAAACACTCCATTTTTCGCTGGAGCAACGATCACGGCCACCACTGAAGTAGCACCTGAAACAATACAGGTTTCATGATGAAAATAATGAACAAAAATGACAAAATTAACATGAATTAGGGGAATTTTTACCCCTATGCCTGGATATGCAGTGGTCATATTCTTGCCCGGGAACGGCGTCGACGAAGAAATATCTTTAGGGTGATACCCAGATCACTGTACTAACTACTTACCACGGCAACTATTTGTTAGTATTGGTGCAGTTGTTACAATATCACCTTCTTAGGATATGTATCTAAACATAGGTTGTGATGTTCTCCGTACTTGATTTAGAGTATGGATTAACCTAGGATAGTAAGCATCCATCCTACTTTTGCGCATGCAAGTGCAAGTGGAATGATTATTACCTAAAAAAGAAGGTGTATTGCCAATGAAGAGAGAGAGAGAGAGAGAGAGAGAGAGAGAGAGAGAGAGAGAGAGAGAGAGAGAGAGAGAGAGAGGGGTGTGTGTGTGTGTGGGGGGGGGGGGATATATAGGCATTTAGGAACCTGCCCTACTGACGAATAGACACCTATGTTTCTTTAACATGATGGGAGAAAAAAAGCAAGCGATACACGGGATCGCCTGGTTTACGTCCCTATCCGACGGATGAGGGTAAAAGTGTCTTGCCAAGAACACACCGACAAAATTCACTGGCTCCGGTGAGGCTTGAAGCAGGGTCCTCTGAATTTAAAGCCCCCTTGCTATCCACTGCATCAACAGGCTGTATGCGCTCAAGCAGGATGACTGCATTACAATACATACAACTAAAATGTTAATCCGTCATAAAGGTTATATCCAAGAAGCTGGGTTCACAACGGTCTCTCCTATCTAGCAAGTTAGCATCAAGTTCATGTATGTCGAGTTGCAATATGCCTGCAAGAATTATATATGCCCAGCTCATTGCTGTTTTGATAAACTTGGCAATTAATGCCTTGGGATAAAACAGGACAATTAAGAATACTCAGTACATATTATCTGGTTTAAATAATATAACTTAATGTGACAATATAACATACATATAAGATATAAAAACAAATTAAACGCTTCCAGATGAGAATCGGTACCCAGTGCATCGAGATAGATTATATTTTGTGATCACGGTTAGTTTACTGATGTTTACTCTTAAAGAGGCACTACCTATATCTACGCGATTTTTAATGTAAAATATTAAATACTCAATATTACTGCATTTATATGTATGCAAAGCTATTTTATGAGTATTCTAAGAAGCAACAAGGTTCGTATTCCAGTTCTGTAAATTATTAATTATGATCAAAACAATATCTTGAATAAAATGCTGCCCAGCCGTTTATTCCTGCCGGAGAACTACGAGTTTTTACGATTTTATCGGACATGCGCAATGCCATTCAGTTGAACGAAAACAAACTACTCGGGGCAGTTCCGATAGTAAAAGAATCGATCGGAACTCGTCGCCAATCCGATGAGGCAGTTCCGATTGTAAACGAATAAGATCGGAAAATCTCCGTAATCGGCTTGTCTAAAACAATTACGAATACTATCCTGTTTCTCCCCAGCAAAACGCATGTTACATGGGGTGAAATTATTGCCGTTTACCTTGTTCATAGTCCTTTTTACAATTAAGTAAAGATTATATCAATTGGTGGACAAAAAGATATAGGTAGAGTATCTTTAAAGCTATATCCGACATACAGGTGCTTCTGCAGTTAAAGTAGCTATCCCGCCAACAACAGCCACATTTTACAACATATGTACATCGTTTCTAAACCTACTGACCACGAGGTATATACATAATTTACATCGTTTGAGAATCAAAACTCTATAGATACAATATACAAAGCTTTAACCAGCCTGACAAAAAAAGAAATGGATAATTCATTTTACACTTATTCAATTACGGATATTACATAACCCCATGAATAAACATATACTTTTAAGCGACACATATGCATTATTATATGAGATGAACACCTGGATAGAGTTTTGATGAACTGTTTTTGTAGTGTAATAATGTTGTCGTAATTTGGCGGGTTATTTTAAAATTTGTATAACAAACATCTAAAAATCAACAGTTAAACCGTAAAATGCCTTTTCTTTTTCTTTCTGTTCTTTTTGCATTTTGTCGAAAATGCAGTGGTCTACTTTGTGATTTTAGTTCGTGGATTTATTCGATATGCGATTTGTAAACATGGTTAAGTCTTCATAATAGAATACCTTATCAAAAGCCACATTCTCTATATATGTCAGTTCGCTTAAAACTTTTGAAGTTATTTTATGAAAAGTGTACAACTTCAAGCCATAAACAAGAGACCCACTCGCCTTGTCTCAAAGTGTTCTCATGTTTTCAGAAACAACAACAATTTCTTTATATAAATCTGTAAAACTGTGACCCCCGTAGTGGCCATATTTGACCCCATTGTCGCCATTTGAACAAACTAGGTAGAGGATCATAAGCTTATGGTACATGCGAACTATTATTTAGCTTTTGAAGTATCAGAGAAGCTGTTTGAATATGTTTTCCTATATAATTCGATGTTATAGTGTGACACCCGGGACAGGGCCAAATTTGATTCCAGGCTTGATTCCAGGGACACCGTTTAAATTATTTGGTACAGGACAATAATCTTAAGCTACATGATTATAGACGTTCCTACATAACAGAAATAAACTCTATGTAAGTATGTGACCCCCGGGACCGGGCGAAATGCGACCATAAGATCACCATTTGAACAAAAGAAATTGGTAGAGATAGATACTCGTATGCTACATGCATCGTATTAGACCTCTAGCTCTTGTAGTATCTTTGTAAAACTTTAACCCCAGAACAGGGCCATAATTGGACACAGAGTCACGATTTGAACAAAAGTGATAGAGACCATAAGCTTGTACAATATGCAAAATTGTAGACCTCTGGCTCTTGTTTTTTTATTAAAGAAGAGATTTTAAAGATATTTCTATATGACTCTATGTAAATATATGACCCCTGGGGCGGAGCCAGATATGACCCCAGGGTCAACATTTTAACAAACTTGCTAGTGGACCATAAGCTTATTCTTCATGCATAATACGGGACCTCTAGCTCTTACAGTTTTAGGGAAAATTATTTATTTTTAAAGATTTCCTAAAAAACTTTATGAAAAAATGTTACCCCCGAGGCTGGGCAATATTTGACCCTGGGGTCACCATTTTATAAATACTTGGTAGAGGATCCTAAATGTATAATACATGCAAAATATTAGACCTGTAGCCCTTTTAGTTTCAGCGAAAGCGATTTTTTTAAAGAAACAAGAGGGGGGGGATAACTTTAAAGGGGGAGATAACTCTAATAACTGGAATCAGCTACCCTGTTCACACTGCTATCATGGGTTTTTTGTTTCTCTACAAGGTACTCAATAACATGGTACTAGTAAAAATTTGTCCCTTGAGATGGTAACAAAAAAATGTATGTCTCACGGTCTAATAAGTCATGCTCGACCTTGCTCGTGAGTGCCTATTGATCACTGGAGGCTCTGAATGCAGACGTCCAAGTTACAGAATAGAACGATATCTGAGATCACCTTACCCATTTGTTTCATAGAATCCATTCGTGTTCTTTTTTTTCTGCTGAGGATAAATAAAGAATATTATGTCAGTGCCTTACACTATCAAGTTTAGGCTTAGCAAACGAAGAATTGCGAGGATCTGACGAGCCATTCTTCGTTTTCGTGCCGAGCCTAATAAACTTGATAGTAAAAGGCACTAGCGTACTATTCCATTTTATCAGTCAGAAATGCACTTTTCTGCCTAATAAAGGGGGGACATAATACATTTTGCTTTATTAGACACTGACAAATAAAGCAAATCAATGCAGAATCACTCAGCGTTTATTGTAGGTAACTATCTGACGTCATGTACGACACGTTATCTGACGTCATAAAACAAACGAAAAACAACAACATGGCGGCGTCTTCAAATGTCAATAGAATAGAAATGAAATTAAAGGAAGATTTACGTTCCGTTAACGCATCATATTAGCTATTTTGTGACAGCAACCTCAGATGGTAGTGAGAGGGATAGGCAAAGGTCTGTAGCTCTAAGCGCAAGAACTTAAACCCTCAGTTATCAAGGGTGCCCACTCAGAGGATAGCGTCTATTTCGATGAGTATTATATGTATTTATCTCATAACGTCCCTTGTAAGCAGTGTCGATCACCAATTTAATATTCTATTGTATGACACACGTGTAATACAACCTGGAACGATTTTGATTGGTTGAGTTAAACCTGTAACACTACGCAAGTTTATTAACTAAAACTATTTTATTTATTACAAATTCACCCAGATCTGAGTCATAAACTTATTATTCGTGACAGCTTATAAACATAAAGCACGTTATGCAAAACATTGTTGTTGGTTGGTTAAAAAGTTGGCGTAAACTGCTATTTTGTAAAGAGGTAAAACGCGAACTATTTTATACGCAACGTTATGTGTGAGACGCGACGTTACGACGTCACATATTTTATGACGTTTTGGCGCTTAAGTGTGTCTGGCGTCGTGGCGGTTCTATGTCCATCTGAATTATTTTTTACTAATTTGATTTCAATGTTATGTGATTAAAAATATCTTTAACTCGTTCCCATTCCATATAGTTTAATGAACTCGTTATAAATTATTTTTAATTTTAACTCGCCAAAAGGCTCGTTAAAATTAAAATAATTCATAACTCGTTTCATCAGTTTTATATGAAATGGGAACTCGTTTAAGATCCTCTATATATTTATGACGTCAGATAACGTGTAACATGTTCTTTTAATATAATTGTGTGCCTGATGATAGTGATCGGCTGATTTTAATCAGTAAAATAATTATAATTGATATACATATGTTTATTTGTGTATGTGCTCATCTTCACAAGTGTATTTCCTAACTGAGATATCAAGGATAATCATGTTTATTTCTATTGCGTTAAATATAAACGTTTTATACAATTTTGGGGTAAATTTTTGTTTTAGTTAAAATGTCAATTACTGGACGCCTAAACGATACATCACCCACCATGTGCACACAGTGACACACGTATCCATATAAATAAATATAAGTGCCTTAATGGACCAGGTTTACATGTATGTGTACAACGGTGTTAAGCCCACGCTTCCTCAGCTTTGTGCAAAAAACATATTTCACATTCATAACTGAGGAAAAGCTGCGGTGGTAGAGTGGACATCATAATTGACTCGATCCAGAGGTCCCGGGCTCGAATGTACTGCCTCAGTGCCTTATTCGGACAAGGTACTGTGTAAGTATGACATCCTTACAGTACTGTACTGGTTCTACCGAGGAAATATATGGTGGTCTGTCTCTACCACACGGTCTTTAAAATAAAATGCACTGGATATGGCTGCCCGTGTACACGCAATAAGACAATTTTACACCCTCTCTCAAGAACGGCATACTTGCACAGTAAGATTCTGAACGATTGCGTTCTAAAAATTATTTGGATGAATAGCGGTTGAAGTAAACCATGAGGAAAATGTGCAACCGGTACGGGACTCGAACCTGGGAGCCCTTGGTTACAGGGCTAGTGCTCTACCAACTGATGAAACTGGGCCGCCACTACACAGTTATACGAAACACCCAAACCTAGACTTTCACATGTTACAGAGAGTAATGACCCACATAGACCTAAACTCATTTGACGTTTTCTCGCCTTTTGTAGACGTGTATGTTATGCAATACACATAGATCTAATGGGCAGAACCGTAGGCGTCCAGTAATTGTTGGTTTATGTAGTTATTTTGTTATTGAAGGTTTGTTTCTTATTCTTTCTTTTTTTTAGGTAGGGGAATTGGGGTAGGGGCGGGGGCTGGGGTGGAGGGTGGAGGAGCGCGGGTCAGTGAATCGCCATCACGAGCATATTTTGATTTATTTAATGATTATCTAATGAAATATTGAGAAATCGAAATGCGAATAGTTACTGTATAATGTTTCCTTTCCCAAGTTCCGTTGAGTGAAGAAGACTGCCGTACATATGTCGCGAAAACACAACTTTCACCGATATTTTAGGTCGTGTCCTCTACGAAGAGACCACTTTTGCTGTCGGAATTATATGCCCCATCGCTTAGAGATTGAGTTGTAACGCTGATTTCTTGTATACTGTTCAAATAATACCGCCTGGTCATCAAACAAGCATTTCTTCTTTTCTCGAATCGACGGCAAAAACTTTATTGGAGACCTTTAAAAGCACTTGATCAAAATTCTTCCGCGAGCTATGTTATATTGTATAAATCCGCCAAACAATTCTTTTGGGAAAATCACAAATTTCCGATTGAAACAATTTGCATGTTGGAAAATTGGAGAGGAAGATCTCCCAGTATGATTACAGAACTTGTATATGTACACCGAAAAGCAGATTGAGAAAACCTATGTAACAACGATGTCTTCCTTACATAGATTATCTATTAACAATTCATATAGCAAAGTTATATATGTAATACAAGTTGTTGTTTTTTTCCTTTCATCAGAAATATTTGCTACATTTTTGTGAATTTTTTTGAGGTAAATGTTAAATGTATAAATAAATTGCTGCACCTGAATATTTATTCGAAGAAGTGTGAATAAACGAATACCATGATCTGTTACTTTTTGAATTTTTCTTTTTCAACTTCCTACGTTTCTTTAACAAGTTTATTAACTGGAAGCTGATTTTTTTATCCTTGAATTTTAATGACGGAACTGTTATGTAATTGAGAATATGTTCTCTAACAACTTCAAACCTACAGGCGAAGTTGTATGCTTTCTTGCGTACGCGAAGTAAATATTTGCAAAATCTGTTTAAATTCTATTTTTTATCTTTGATTGTGAAGTCACAAATCCACACCTCTGATCGGTAAGTAAGGATAGGGCGGATTAATGTATTAAAAAGTGTACATTTTAATTTAGTACTCCTAGAGCGTATGTATATTACCCAGCGTTCTAATAATAACAGATGAGTCACGTATGTAAATATTTTCTAAATTTAAGCGTATTGCATTTCTTCTTTTAATATGTGCGACTATTTCTTTTCTTAGACAAATGGCTTTAAGTATAAGCCCTCTCACGAAAGCAAAGCTTTTCAGTGCATGGTGTTGTTCACAAATTAAAAAAAGAAATAATAAAAAAGTGTTTCTCAAGTCCCATAAAAAACAAAGCAATATAAAAGAATGTTTATAAAGTCCCTTGTGGTGTGGGAGTGGGGTGGCGTTGGTAGTGTCCCCCAAACAATATGTTCCGTATGAAACACGTCACAAAAGCCAGGCGAGCGCCGTTTACGTCACGCTAACCTTTTTGTTTAAGTTATCAGTGTGTGTGTGTGTGTGTGTGTTTGTATGTATGTGCGTGTGCGTGTGTGTGTGTGGTGGTGGTGGTGGTGGTGGTGGTGTGGGTTGGGGGAGTGAGGAGACGGGTTGGGAAATTTCTGTTCTATCTCAGCATTACCATGTCCAATCTTCATAACATTTTAACAGCTCCTTCCTGTCATCAAGCACTCACCATACCCTGAAAACTAGGTCACTGTGACCATATTTCCCCAAAACCTACGTTAAGTTAACATTTTTGTTGAAGTTGCGGTGGGACTGGTGCACAATTTATTTTATTATGTCTCAGCATTACCATGCCCGATCTTCATCAAACTTTAACAGTACCTTCCACTCATAAAGCATTGATCATACCCTGAAAACTAGGTCATCGGTGGGGGATTGGGGGTTGTGGAGGAGGGGAATTAATTTTTCTAATATCCCGGCATTATCGTGTCCGATCTTTATCAAACTTTAACAGCACCTTCCTCTCATAAAGTATCCTTCCCCTCTCTGTGGGGCGGCTCTTAATAACCTGTACTGTGTTGATGAGCCGTTAAACAACATTCAATTCAATTCAATTCCTCTCATAAAGTACTGACCATATCCGGAAAACTAGGTCATTGTGACCTACTTTCACCAACATATACTTTGCATTAACCTTTCTGTTTAAGTTGGCTATGTTTTTCACTAAATGTGTTTTTGTTTAAACTGATAATTTCTTAGCATGTCATGTCCAATTATTAAAAACTTGGGACAGTATCCTGACATCCACCTTACACATTTAATAAAGGTGTATTGTTGATTTAATTCTCAGAATATATACTTTTAATAAATATGATAATTTTATCTTATATCAACAATATTATATACATATTGTTGTTTTTAATCTCACTGTTTTTACATGTACGAACATTTGAGTCGTCCGTCCGTCTGCCAATCCGCCGTCTGTCAGGAAGAACGTCTAGTAGCCAATCAATGAATTGTGAGTCGAGTTCAACAGTTACGAGGGGTAAAGAGATAGGTATCATTCCAAATGGTAATATCTTACCTTTGTCGTGGTACCCGTGTTCTGCCCTCATATTGTATGTGACAGGGGTAAATTGAAGTCAAAGGTCATGACCCTTTTTCAGAATATTTAATTGAAAAGTTCAATGTACATGTTTGAAAACCATTATTATATTGTTTATGAATTATGTCATAGTAAAAGGATCAGGTAAGCTAATGTACGGTGATAATACTTTTTCGTTCGTCGTCCGTCCGTCAATCAGCCAATCCGCCGTCCGTCCGCGTTTTTGCTATGTGTCCGGACGAATT
The DNA here is from genome assembly GCA_037043455.1 of Cyrtodaria siliqua. Taxonomy (NCBI): domain Eukaryota; kingdom Metazoa; phylum Mollusca; class Bivalvia; order Adapedonta; family Hiatellidae; genus Cyrtodaria; species Cyrtodaria siliqua. The sequence goes on from JAWPHD010000032.1 coordinate 99,130, forward strand.
TCGTATAACCACTCCATGAATCACTAGTCGAGTTCGAAATATTTCAAGCAGCATAGAGATCGTTATCACTCGAAAGCGTATTCTCCCGCCTTTGTCGTGGAACCCGTGTTTATCCCTGATTTTGGCTGTAATCGGGGTAAATTGAGGTCAAAGGTCATGACTCTTTTTCACAATAATTAAATAAAAAATGACATGTAATTTTTGAAAAGCATAATTATTGTGTTTGTGCATGCAACTACTTTCGCTAATAAGGTAACATGAGTCAAAGGTTCAGGTAATAATTAATGATAACTTTGTCCTCGTTCGTCCGTTCGTCCGCTCATCCGCCGTCTCGTCTGTCAATTTGCCGTCTGTCCATACGGAATATGTTGACCACTCGACGAATTTTGAGTTGAGTTCAACAGTTTGAAAGTATAATAGAGACAAGTATCATTCAAAAGGGTATTTACTTGCCTTTATTGTGGTACCCATGTTTAGTTCTGATTTTGGATGTGACAGGAGTAAATTCGGGTCAACGGTTTCCCTGTTTCATAAGAATTGAATTAAACCAAATGAATGTAACATTTAAAAAATATTATGTCTTGTTTATTTATAAATCACCTTTCGCTTATTATCACACATGGGCCAAATGTTTAGAGAAAGGCTCAGAGATGAGCTAGTATACAGTAATCACTTCTCGTTGGGCATCCATCTGTCCGTCCATTCATCTGTCATCTCTCAACCATTTGTCTTGTAAGGCGCGGTACATTATTCATTTGTTCATTCATTCATTCATTCATTAATTTATTGATTCATTACATCATTACATCATTCATTCATTTATTCATTCATTCATTCATTAATATGTTTATTCATTCATTTGTTCGTTCGTTCGATCGTTCGTTCATTCATTTTTTTTTATTTTTTTTTATTTTTATTTTTTTATTCATTCATTCATTCTTCATTCACTCATTTGCATATCCTTACATAATTAATACATTTATTCTATCAAAACTTATTTTGCTAACGCCTTTGTCTTTTACACACATATACTATTCATTTATGTTTGTTAATTTTACCCTGAATCATTAGGTCACTAAATGTTTTCTTAATATTCATTAATAAATAATTATAAGGAATAGATGGTTTACGTTTAGTATAACTGTTTCCACAAAATATGGACTCATTGTTTCATATTGCCAACCTATAAGTTATAACGACATGTTTTCATTTTAAGTTATCCTAACGCGTTCGGCATAGGTTGGATAATGTGTTAAAACAAACAAACTACATACAAATCAGAAGTTTTCACACCTTTCTGTTTTTCCAAAAGACCCACATTTCTTATAAATTATGTCAAACTTAAAACTACAAATTAGTTTAAAGCATTGAGATACGTGGATTAAACACCAAAACGTTGAGAAGAAGAACATGTTTGGTAGTGAGGGATTTGCATTTAAAATATTTAAACACAAAAGGTTTTTGTAAATTTAGCGATAATGTAACCTCGGTCTATGACAAAGATTTTCTAAGGTGGTGGTATTCGCGGAACAAGAATACATATTTTTATTTTATGATATGCAATGCAATACCGTATTTTATCAATGAAATAAAAGTGTTATTCCACACTGTGGATTATAGAGTTTTATTTCACAGTAGCTGCCGGGACTACTTTTGTTGTTCTACCATAGTTTCCCTAAAACTGTTTTTTGTAAAATCATAAAATAAAAAGAAAATTTGTTGTTTTGTCGTGAATAACACATTTTATTTCATCTCAAAGTGAGAAAACTTTTATATTTTTCTCACTTCTCGATGAAATAAAATATGTTATTCACTCCAAAACAACAAATATATTCTATATATTTCCATTATATATATAGTTTTATTCAGATAATTCCACTGGGTCATAAGACCCGTGAGGATACAACAAATACATATAAACTTGACAGCGATAGTGAAATATATATACAACATTATACCAACAATTAACATAATCAACAGAAAAGTATTTATATTTATAAGATAACAATTAATACTTTAGCAGTTAATGTTGTTGATATTTTGCTTTTACTACAAAATATGCAGAGAAGGTGACTGAACCATCACATTGAATCGCTAATATGTTAATGCACATAGTTATATTAATTTATATATAATATTAGATTTAACTAGCGTGATAAATGGGAAGCTTCTAACTAGTACACAAATGTATATACATAGTTTGTAATAAACAAATATACACTTATAACGTAAACATGCAACTTTAGAATAACATAAAAAAACGGCTATTGCAAATGTATTATTTATATACCATTGATTTTCTAATTTCAAAGGCTTTATATATAAAGACGCTAAGGTTTTGTTGTGTTTTTTTGTTTTCGCATTTGAAAAGTTCTAAAAATTTGATCATGTTAGTTCTTTTCCAAAAATATTTACTTATGTAATGGTTTCTTATTTTATTAAACATGCAACATTCAATAACGAAGTGATATTCGTCTTCAAGTGTATTGCAGACGACGCATATTCTTTCATGTATTGCTTTACTGACTGTTTTTTGCCATCTGCCAGCTTCTATTTCAAGGGTATGAGAGGATACACGTAACTTTGACATTGCCTGTCTAAACTTTGGTATGTTTACGAGTTTAAGATATGGCTTAAGATCAAAATTATAATCAACAATCAGTTTATAAAAATTTGCCCTAGTAGAATTCTCTAACCTAGAATGCCAATTTTGAATGAAATTATCATTTATTCTTTGTTTTATATAGTATAAAAACAATTCCTTATTGCCAACCCCTTGAAATAACCATGCATGATAAAAACCAAGTGATTCTAACAAGTTTTTTAACAATTTTACCCAATTCTTTTTATTTAGATATATCTCAGCATCCACCATCATCATATCGTAAACATGGCGTATATACTTATTTTCATTAACGTTCTATATTTTTAGCCAGTACGTAATTATTGTAATATATCTCTGCGTTACAAGACTCGTTCTTCCTAATTCGCCATAAATAAAATCGTTTTGTGTTGATCGTTTTACCTGTAATACTCGTTTGCAAAATTGTGTATGCACTCGTTCAATATTTAATGCTGTTACAAATCCCCAAACCTCAGAGCCATAACTTAGAATAGGAACAATACGTTTTTCGAACAAATCAAGTTTGTGCTGTACAGTGATATCTTAAATTTGTATAGATATCTATTTAGTTTAAATATTGCTTTTTGAGCCTGGCCAGCTAATGTACATTGTGTTTCATGGAAAGATCCACCTTGAGTAAAAACAATTCCCAGGTATGAAAAAGATTTAACAATTTCTATTAAATTATCATCATAGGTGAATCGAACATCTCCAGCTGATGGACCAGCCTTCCTAAAAACCATAACCTTTGTTTTCAATACATTTACTTTTAATTTCCAGAGCTTACAGTAATCAAGAAGAATGTCAAATCCTTTCTGTAAACCCTGTGCAGTTTCTGAAAAAATCACAATATCATCAGCATATAGCACAATAAAAATTTTGATCATATCTACGTCAATGCAATCATATGTGTAAGTTAATCAAGAATAGTGTGCATATCCCCAAAAATTACAATTTGTACCGCATTGGCTTCTGATAATTCAGCAAAATATATTCATGACGTTAATGTTAACTAGCATACTCGTCGTTCAACAGACTTAAATGTTACAATAAAAAAGACAGTTGTTCCTTTAATACTAGTGAGCAGACATCCCACGTATGCTAATTATTTTTTTAAAAATCCCACGTATGCTCATTATTTTTTTAAAACGCATGACATTTTCCCCATAGTTGAATCGCTTATGGTTTTAACAAAATTGTTTATACATGCTGTGTTTTTCATAGATACCAGTAGTTTTTATTAAAATTGCGACAAAAGGTAAATATACCATGAAATATAAAATCAAAATAACAAAAAACAAGAAACGTGAAAGGTTTTCCATTTGAAATGCTATAACAGTACCGGTAAGATGAACATGAAGTAACAAGTTTTACTTTTTCTACAAACAAAATAGCAAATTGCATAAAAGAAGTTGTTGAAGTTCTAGTATTAAAGTGACATAATCACTGTACAATATGGAATAAATAAAATGACATGTGAATCACAAACATCAACGCATACACCGAAAATAAGAAGTAAAGAAAGAAAATATTTGTTAGTAAGGCAACTATAAACTACATACACAGCAAGTTTCATTGCAGTATCTCATTCCTAACTTAAGTAATTGAGCGAAAATCGTTTTCTTTTCTATTTTTAGTAACAGTGAACTTGACCTTGGCACCTAATTCAATCTCAAACTTCCTTTCCATATAACGTATATACACAGCAAGGTTCGTTCCGATATCTCATTCTCAAAAAGTTATTGAGCTGAAGCTGTTTTCTATTTTCAGTAACAATGACCTGGACTTTGACACCAGTGACCCCAAATACAATCTCAAACTTCCTTTCGATATAAGCTGCCTACACAGCAAGTTTCATTCTAATATCTCATTTCTTACTTAAGGTATTGAGCGGAAACCGTTTTCCTTTATTTAGTAGCAATGACCTTGACCTTGACAACCACAGTGATCTCAAATGCAATTCCAAGCTTCATTTCCATACAGGCTATCTACCCTGCAAGTTTCATCGCAATACCTCATTCTTAACAAAAGTTACTGAGCAAAAGTTATTAATCTAATAACCAGGTTGTCCAAGGTAAACCTCGTTAAAAACTAGAAATCATTACTCCGATGATTCTAATTCTATTGTTATTTACGTATATTACGCGTTTCGCATATGCAGTGCCTAACGGCTCATCAACGCAGTACGGGTTAGTTAGAACCGCTCCAGAGAAAGGGTTTTGATATATAGGCATCCAGGAATTCTTACTAACGGATAGTAACATTCTTATCGTTCTTTAACGTGTTCAAGAGGGATATACTCCAATAAATGGAACAGTCCGGTTTACGTCCCCATCTGACGAACGAGGCTGGGGACGTGTGTTTCTGAAGAACATTCCACAGAAACACCGTGAAAAAGGTATTGTCTCTCTTCACGTGCAAACTCAGGGTTGAACACGGGTACCATGAAAATGTTGAACTCGAGCCTTAACTAGAGCAGATAGGCTAAAGTGGCCTCTAGACTAAAAGGAATATACCTCAATATTATACGTATGCAATTTGGATGCAAAATCTCTGGATACAAACTTTGGACTCCCAGGGCGCAGCTATTTTTGACCCTGGGGACTTCATGTATACAACTGTTATAGTCTAGGGGTTGTCGATCATTAAGAAAAAAAACCTGTCGAAATCTGTTTAGTGGTTCTTGAAAAGAAGATATTTTAACATTTTGACCATATATGGTAATGACGGTCACCTTGGATGTCATATTTACCTAACTTGTAAACTTTGAACGGCATTGACCACAGTATCATCCATGTGACATTTGGTTAAAATTGGTCGAGTGGTTTCTGAGAAGAAGATTTTTTACGCGTTTTCCTATACAAACCTATGTAAAATGTGCACAAGCTCTAGATACAAACTTTGGACCCCACGTGCGCAGCCATTGTTAACCCTGCGGACTTCTTAAATTAGTAAACGTTTATAGTCTAGGGGTTAACAATCATTAATACAGAAAAACTGTCGAAATCTGTTCAGTGGTGCTTGAGAAGAAGATATTTTAAAGTTTTTATTATATATGGTAATGGCGGGCACCTTGGATGTCGCATTGACCTAATACAAATCAGTAGTGTTATTACTTACTGGTCCTTTTAGATAATTAAGCCCAATCTTTGTGGCTTTAAAGTAGAATATCGCTTAAGGTGGTTCTAGAAGGCGTGAGGGGTGTTGCACTTCACATTACCTCTCATGAACGGACTCAATAAAACCGAGTCTGCTAACTTTTATCTCTTGTTTGGGTTTCTTGCTTCCAATGGATACCTTTTTCAATAGTTGTTATCATTCACACTATCGTTTGTTTAGTGCTGTGTGGCGGCCGTAAAAAGTTGCCCCGATTACAAATCAGTAGTGTTATTATTTTTTTACTTTTACTGGTGCTTTGAGATCATTAAGTCCAATCTTTGTGGCTTTAAAGTAGAATATCGCTTAAAACCGTGCTAGGAGGCGTGAGAGGTGTTACACTTACATTACCTCTCATGAACAGACTCAATAAATCCGAGTTTGCTACTTTTATCTCTTGTTTGTGTTTTTTGCTTCCATGGGGTCCCCTTTCAGTAATTATTTTGAAAGGCATTGACCTCAGTATCATCTATGTGAAATTTGTTCAAAATTGGCCGAGCGGTTTCTGAGAAGAATATTTTTTAACTTTTTCCCTATACAAATCCATGCAAAACATGCAAAATCTCTATATACAAACTTTAGACGCCTGGGCCCAGACATGTTTAAACCCAGGGCCTTAATTTTATCAACTTCTATAGCCTATGAATTGGCACTTATTAATAAAGTAAAACTGTCGAAATCTGTTCGGTTGTTCTTGAGAAGAAGATATTTAAGAATTTAGGACATATATGATAATGGCGGCAATTTTGGATGTGTGATCCAAATAGCTCACCCTTGAGCCTTCGGCTCATGTGAGCTAAACATTAGTAGCTGTCAAGAGTGTCCATGCAAAAACCGGAAATGTATTTAACTCAAACAGGCACGCCAAATAGACAATACAATTCGTATTAGTCGGAAGCAAAATACTTAATCGTAACCAATTCATCTTACACACACACTTACCTAAACTGTGTTACTAGTATGTTGATAAAAGCTGTTACTAACGCAGACTCCTTTCAGTTAAAATACAAAAATTGCACGGAATCCAAGATGTCACATACACTGCACTGACACAATACAGATATAAAGTAAACGCAGTCATCAATTCCCTACCACAGGCTTTTTATTTATTTAATTGCAGGAAAGAACACATATAACCATCAACTAGAAAATGTGTCATTCATGTGACACGAATTCTTATATTGCACTTATGTAAAAGTGTGTATGACAGTTGGATTCTCTAAGACTGGTATTGTTTGAGAAATAGACTGCATGAGCAAGTATGTTAAAATATAGGAAGGTCATTCGAACTGACATTTCACAGTGGTTGCTTGGGATGTTTAAATGACCACAATGGTTTCAAATCTTGCGACTCAAATTTAGGACTTGAGGTCAATGTAAAATGGTCAAATTCACCGAAATGATTATAACAGTCACTGCTTTCACTGTATTTCATGCAATTAATAATGAAATACACATCGTTCTACGTAAAAATAAGTATAAAAGTCGAACAGGAAATGTATCTTTCACAGAACACAGTAAACCCCAAAACACACAAAATGACAAACATGATTGGCAATGTTAACAAAGAATAAAGGCATATGACGTCGCAAACACAAAAAGGGTAAACAATAGGGATACAGCAGTGGAACGGTCAGTGGCAGAAAAGGCCAGGTTCTAGGGTCCACGGAAGTTCACACTTACCCTACTGTCATCACAATAAAACGGAACAGTGTAAATAAAGAAATCACCGCCATAACCTATTCTCTAACCAACAAGGCAGCATTAATAGGCAATATAAGTATATATTAATACAAAAACACAATAACCTAGAAAGCCACAAAGAATGTACTCGATGACTTGGCAGAAGCCAGAGCAACAAGACAATAAACCATTGAGGGCACGACAAGACAAGATTGCAGACAAACATCAAACATCACCGTCCTTTTGGGTTTTAGGTAGACGTCATCAGCCTGTCCGGTCATCACACAATTAAAGAGGAAAGCATAGTGGCGAACTGTAAATGGGTCCACCACCAAGCATGCAGTGCGTTGCAAAATGATAGGGTCATAACCTCCTTTGATAAACCTTTTAACAAGTTTAACAAAGATAGTATGAAAGTGATCATGACCAAGGATCTTACGAAGTTTGTAAATCAGGTAAATCATGAAGTCAGGTTGTGTTAGTCTTTGTCGCAGAATTAACTTAAATTACTTTTATATTCGGAAAGAAGATCAGGGTTACGATAATAAAATTCTGCAATGGTTTTATAAAGTTTATGGTAACGTTAGCCCTGATGGAGTGGCGTTTTAGTTATACACAACTTACGAATATTAAAGTCCTCAACTCGAGTACAAGCTCTAGAAAAACGAATAAGTTGAGACATATAGTTGCTCGGGGAACATCCCCATCTAAATGCGGATAATTAACAATATCTAATTTAAAATCAAATTTCTTGTCATAGATTTTGCTAACCATTTCACCATTTTCAATAGAAAGATGTAAATCAAGAAAAGGAGCGTTTATATCAGAAATATAAGCTTTGTTAAGTTGAAGTTATTAGGGGAAATAATATTAACCACAGTCGAAAGGAAATGGTTGTCATTGTTCAATATGTCATCCAGATATCGAGAGGTGTCATTAAAGGAATCAATAAATTCTGCTTGAGTATCTGGTGAAATACTCAACATGAAATCTCTGTCATAGCAATATAAAAACAAATCTGCGACAAGGGGTGCACAGTTTGTACCCATTTGGATACCAACAATTTGTTTATAAACGGTAGTTCCATACCTGACGAAAATAGTATCTAATAGAAAAATAAGTGATTCACAAACGTCATGGCAATAGTGTCTTTGCCCAAACTGCCGTTATTAAAAAATGCTTTAATTTTGTTACAGGCCAAATAAGTTGTATTTTCCCTAACAAATGTTTCTTGAATGAGAGCAATAACTTGTCTTTGATAAGGTGGTGTGGTAAAATTGCATATAATGTAGAAAAAATATAAGTACTTATAGATGAAGCTTGACGTTTATTGCAAGTTTTATCAAGAACTTCGCCAGAATTTTTAATAGACCAAAATAAATTAATCCCAGAACTGAAGTATGGTGTTCATGAATGTGCTGAAGCATGGTGTTCATGTTTAGCATAATGGTTGTCTGTGATGTGTAGATGACAACAAGGTTTCAAATCCATGGTCTGAACTCTGCCTCCAGATGTCGGCGTCAAAATGATAAATATACCAAAATAAACATTTCGTTCCATTGCTTATTGTTTCCTTGTAATCGGAACACACTTTTTACCAGTTGACGGAGGTGATCATATTTGACACATGGTAACGGAATAACGCACTCAGTGAACAAGATAATGTAAAATCGAGGAGAACATATTATTTACTATAATCAATTTTAAATAAAACAGCATAATAAAACTGCAAGAAACAGAGAATGTTAAGCTCAATTTAGCATTAGCATAACTAAAAAGAGCATTTCACGTATCTGTTTATCTTACCTGAACTTTCGTATGATGAATATCTGGATCTCCAACTTCTGTAAGACCGACCTTGACTGAGACTACTGTCAGTTAAATGAGCAGATTGCTTCCTTTTATGATTGGTTACTTCATGAGACCAGTCTCCTACTCAAGTAAAAACAATCGGTTAAATATAGAACAATTTAGTCCACGCTATATATTGAAAATTGTTATATATGGTCAAACAATGTTTTCGTAACATATCTCCTTTTTAACTCACGCTTCACCGCATTCAAATCGTCGTCACTGCCGACGACGAAAACAATAGGGTTGGGATAAAAGCTCTTTCTTCAAAACAGACAAGCTAATAACAATAACACTTTAGAAGTTATCAAGATTGTTGATGCAAAACCCCACAACACAGTTAACTCAAACGGGCACGCCCAAAATAGACAAAACAATTCGTATTAGTCGGAAGGAAAATACCTCATCGTAAACAATTCACCTTACACACATACTTACCTAAACTATATTACAAGTATGTTGATAAATGATGTTACTAATGCAGACTTCTTTCAATTAAAATACAATAATTCAGCGGAATCCAAGATGTTTACAAGTATGGCGCGTTAATTCAGGTACACGTGAATTTTCTGTATAAATAAGGTGTGTAAATGGTTACCCAGTGCCACAAGATAGGAACAAAACTCTGGGGGTGTCAGTGACCGAGATATTACGCCAGTATGTGAGAAGTATGTTTAATTTAATTGCTTATTTGTTGTAAATTATTGGTTTAAACATATTTTATTTCCGTATTATACAACGTGCTTAATAGGATTGGAACGGAAGAAAACACTCATATGAAGTTCCCCCCTTGGTATTTAACAAATGCAGTCTTATTTCGCGTAAAAGGGAAGAGTCAAACAGGTCTTAGCGAAAAGAAAAAAGACCGGGAAAAAAACAACATGGAACTATTTGTTGACGAAGTAGATAAGGATGGAGAATTGACAATAAGCTGACCTTCAGCTAACATTTGAGCTCTTCAGTAAGAGTAGTAGTAATACAAAATGATAATAAATTTATGAAACTTCACTCACATATTAATCACAATGAGAAGGTGTGTCAAGCGGAATAACTAATAAAAAATAAACACGGCTTCAAATATAGCCACATTTGTTTGGTAAGAGACCAGTGAATCTCGAAAAAGAATTGATTAACTAAATTATCTAAAATTTCCAGCGAATCCTCATAAGTGTTGGAGGTCGAGCATTCTGGTGTCGGAGCTGAAAATAATCATTGCAATCATAAGAAAGATTATTGGTTCACTCAATAATCACATTTATTTTTGTAACAAATTGAATTTTGTACTGTCGGTACTTTGATCCTAATTGTGATTACTCGATGCGCAGTGGATCAGTTACGCGCAGATAATTCTACTTCCGGTTCCCTTTATATCCGGTTTACACAGAATATCAGGTTATTTTCTGGTCATTCTGTTAATTTTTTTATCAAATCTTAGACAATTTAAGACCATCGGCGAACTGACAGCAATGTCTTATAGAGGGAAGGCCCGGAGAGATGCTTTGGCAGTTAAAGGTGAAATATAGCGTGTCTTTTGAGCATACATTCTGAAATATATGTTTATAATATACGATCTGTTCAAATATTACACTTATTGGTTGTCCCGTTTTGTCACAGTTGCCATTATACATCATAGCGCACACGCTCCGAGTTTCGCCCTTTCTGAAGACAGGTAAGTGTCACGAGACCTGTGACGTCATTGGTACAACGCGATTAGCAGCTCCGCATACAGTCTGCATTGTCTATGTAGGATTACGTGTTATGGTACGCTGGGTGCAAACGTGTACATACAAAAGGACAATATAATAATAACAAAGTTTCTTTCGTGTTCTAAATCAGGTTAATGATTAAGATTTGAAGTGTGGGTGGACCGTTGCCGACGAAAATCGCCCGTCTCCTCAAAAAAATGGGAACATTCGAAAAACGCGCGAGTTTGTAGTAACATTTTCATTTCAAGTTGGATTCGTGGGAAGTCCATCCTTTGGTTTCTTTTTCGTTGAATTTGGAGAACAAACGGCCATGCCGATTAAAAAAACAGCAGTACCAACAATATTACAAAAAATGAGAAGTGCCTAATCCCGCCGTCTCCGAGCAAGTTTTATTCGCCGACTCAACCGGCGTTGAGGAGTAAATTAATAAATGCGGTAAACATAAAAGTTTTTGTTCTATTTTCTTAGCACTTTATCAGGTATACGTATGCTAAATTAGTCTTAGACTTTATATACACCGTGATTGTTTAGCTGTTGAATTAGAAGCATGCGTCCATACTAGAATCACTCAAGAGCTAATATAATGTAGCCGCTTTTTTCAAAAGATTGCTAAAAAAGGTTCAGCATATAAATTTAAATAAATCCGGTGAAGGAAACACTACATGTGTCTTAGTTTCAATATATATTTTGTAGGCTTATTTATTTTTTGACTATATACCCTCTTCTGCCAATAGTGTTATAGATCTATATCTATTTATATATCGGCGTCCGTCTACATATATCGGTCTCTGGATTTAAAAAAATTAATGACAAAATACAAGGCAGAAAATTGATAATGTTACTAACTATAATATTAGTTCAGTAATGTTTTATGGCAAAACAATAACGGCTCTTAGCTCATGCAATAAGTGTCTTACAATATATACTTTTTATATTATGGTAAATTTGATCTGTTGGGTCTGTTGTTTCGATCTCAACATGTGCATAATACATAATATCGTGCTCATAATACATTTGACTATATTATTTAGATCATAGTATGTTTATCTTTTTGTGCGCGATAAACTAGTTTCCCACGCATCATATATCCGTATCATATATCCGTCTTGCGCATTACGCGGCTCGCCGCGGCGGTATTGCACCGCTCACGGAATTGCAATAAACAGGAAATGTGTCATAAAACTATGTTTCCCTAAATGGTGCGTACTTTTGTCATATGCCGACGTACGTACCCAAATTAGGCTATACTTCAATAGGGCACCGCAATAGTTGATTAGTGGATGTGTGGTATATTATTAGTTGGGGGCACGTGGAGAGCGTGTCATACTGCAAATCCAAATCTAATACGTGCCATTCCTCGAGTGTTTTGGTCACCAGGTGGCGGAAACTTATGGCATATATATACTCCCTGGTACTATAGAAATTAGATGCTGTGTCATTCATTATGTTGTTTTTATTTTTATTGTTTTTTAATTATGTGAAAAATAAACATGTACTAAATATATTTTTCAATGTCTACTTTTCGGAAAAAGTAAAGTCCTTATTATCTGAAGCTCGTATTAATGTACAAGTATTAGACCATGTCCATGCATTCGGAATATGCTGCATTTCGCGCTTAGTGTGCACTACTCAACTTTTATAATCGGTCGCCTAGGTTTTTTGAAAATAACACGAATACTATAAACTGGAAATCACCGAAACACATACAAAAAAATGATTTCAGATTACATTGTTAATAAACTTAATAAAATATAGGTATGCGTTTCGGTGATTTCTAGCTTTGAGTATTTGTGTTATTTTCAAAAAACCTGGGTTACCGATTATAAAAGTTGAGTAGTGTATATGTACCAAGATATGCGGTGTTGCCGGTGACTTAATGTCAGAATTTCGATAAAATTCCGACATTTTCATACACACTATGTTGTTTTTGCGTGCTTTCCCTATGTACTAATGGCTTTTTCTGTTCCCAATGACGTCACTTCCGGTTATACGAGGAAGAGTTTCCCCCCTTTGATTTTTTTCGATTTTTTAGCAATGCCTGTTCGCCTTTTCGATTTTTATGTTTAAAAACATATTTTCACTCAGCATACATCAATAACACAGTAAACATCGTATTTTTAATGATATTTAATAATTAAAAACATATCAACAGCGGATTTGTTGATTTAGGACAATTTTCATCTTTAAGAGGAAGGCGAAGAGCGCAACATCTGGAAAAAAGGAGACTGGGAAGGCGGCCCAGGCGAGCGCCAAACGACCACGGCGGGTCCTGTCTGATGATGAGGTTGAGAGGGTGGGGCTGCTGGATGATGATGGGGAGATGAGCGATGACAGCTCAAAGTCTTTGGGTAAGACGGATTTTGAGGATTCCCTCATTAAGGTCTGGATTTCGGCAAAACGCCAGGAATGTTAGCCTTAACTGAGGATGGTTTGTCCGAACATGTTTCTATAAAAATCAAAAGAAATATCTGGGTAATGAATTCATAAATATGTCTTTGCTACTTGACAACAACGTATCCATAAAGGAGTCGAACAATTTATTGATGTTAAATAGTGAGGGAAAGATTGAGGTGAGGTCACCCGCGTCAAAGGCCAAAATATTGACTATCAATCAGTGGACTGATGCCTTTTTAATTTTTACCGATGTATATATTCAGATTCAGAGGTATTCTACAAAAGCAGCTGAGTTGCTGAAATATATTTCTGTAATTAGAGAGCCGGCAGGCAAGGGGTTACCGTGGTACAAGTATGATGAGCAATTCCGATTGAGACCGATTAATTCCGATTTGTGGATGCGGACAATGACGGTTAATAGTTCAGTTCCAAATGGATCAATTTTTCCAATAGGGTCATCACTTTCTGGAGGCATGGTATGGAGGGGTTTTAATAATGGCTTTTGTAAATGGGCCAAATGTCGATTTACTCATGCTTGCGAGCTTTGCGGGAGCAAGTTTCATGGCATGTTCCGTTGCGAACAGGGGGCTAGATCAAATACTGGTGCAGGAAGGGGCACGTCTAGTTTTCGGGGCTTCAGGGCAATATATTCAGTTCCGTTTCAAGGAGTTTTGTACCAAGGACAAGTTTCAGAGGCAGGTGGTAATTTAAGTTTGTTCTCATTGGGTAAAACCCCCATAAAATTGGATGCATTAAAAGAAACCCTAAAGTTATATAGCAATCAGCTGGTGGCTAAGGAGTTAGCTAATGGTTTCGAGTTCGGTTTTCCATTGAATTATACTGGTTCCAGATTACCTACACATGCCAAAAACATGTCGTCTATTAGTGAACATATCGATATTGTTAAAGAAAAAATCGATAAAGAAGTATTGGAGGGCCGAGTTGCGGGTCCTTTTAAGCATAGGCCAGTTTCGACTTTGCGGGTTTCTCCTTTAGGCTTGATTCCAAAACACTCCCCTGGTGAATTCCGTCTTATACATAATTTATCTTATCCAGAGTTTTCATCAGTAAATGATAACATAGATCCTAAATTCTGTTCGGTGCAGTATACAAGTTTTGACGAGGCTATTCAAATGGTACAGGACATGGGTAGGGGATGTCTTATTGGGAAAACGGGTATTAAGTCGGCATTCAGGTTGCTGCCAATGTCACCTGCTGACTAGGTTTCATGTTTCAGAACCATTATTATATGGACAAAATGTTAGCAATGGGTTGTTCCATAAGTTGTTCGTTGTTCGAGAAATTTTCAACTTTTATTGAATAGTTGGTCAAGTATAGAGCACCAGTGGGAGATTTAAAACATTATGTGGATGATTTTTTACATGCTGGTCGTAAACATACGGATGACTGCTTAACGATTATGCAAGTATTTTTGGCATAGCGGACAAAATTGGTGTACAGGTTGCTTCTGAAAAGACAATTTGGCCAACTACAGTGTTGGTGTTTTTGGGTCTAGAAATAGATTCTGAAAATATGTTAGTTCGAATTCCAACAGATAGCATTTTGGAAATCAGAGAAAAAATCAGGGCTATGCAGTTTGCGAAGAAGACTACTTTACGTGAGATGCAATCGCTTATTGGGGTTTTAAATTTTGCCTGTAGAGCCATAGTTCCTGGTAGGCCTTTCATTAGACGGTTAATTAATCAAACAAAAGGGTTGAAAAAGCCATTTCATCGACTACATGCTACTAGAGGTATGAAAGAAGACTTACAAATGTGGAATTATTTTTTTCATAGTTGTAATGGCATTTCGGTTTTTCACGAGAGAATTTGGGTTACAAATAATTATGTTCAGTTGTTCACAGATGGCGCCTTTTTTATGGTAGGTGGAAATATGGCAGTAGGCCAGTTAAATGGCATGAGCAAAAGTTAAATCAGGATATTACTGTTTTGGAAATGTTTCCAATTTTAGTTTGTGTGGTAGTTTGGGGAAATTTTCTCAGAAATAAGAAAATTTTATTTCGTTCAGACAATCAGGCGGCGGTACACATCCTTAATAGTATGACATCAAAGTCAGAAGATGTTATGATAATAGTTCGGGCTTTGACTTTGGAATACTTAAAATTTAACATTGCAATTAAAGCCAAACATATTTCTGGGAAGAAAAACGTGTTAACGGATGCTCTTTCACGCTTGCAGGTACAGCAATTTCGTCGGCTAGCTCCATGCGCAGAGCAAGAACCTTATCCTGTGCCGATCCATCTATTTGACATATTCAATCCGGTGTGACGGCGATGGTAGCTGCTAGCATTACTGCTAATACTAAAGCAGTGTATAAAGGGGCTATTAAGAAGTTCAAAGAATTTCGGGCATGCTATGCTCTTGAAGATGAATGGCCGGTTCAAGTAGACCATGTTACTTGGTTTATTTTATTTTGTTTACAGAAAGGTTATTCACCGGCATCTGTATCTACTTACATTTCTGCTTTAAGTTTGTTACATGAGCTACATGAATATGCAGATCCAACTGATTGTTTTATTGTCAGGAAAATGCTGGAGGTTTTTAGGCGCTTGAAAGGGAAAAAGGATGCTAGGGCACCCATTACGCAGGGTATTTTACTTGAGATTATCGGGGCTCTCCACATAGTGTGCTTTGATAGTTTTGAGGCGGCTCTGTTCAAAGCTGAATTTTGCCTTGCCTATTTTGGGCTGTTTAGAGTGGGGGAGCTGGTATTTACGGATCAAAAACAAGACGGTTAACCGCTAAGGATTGATGATGTTCTATTTAGTAAAAAGAGATCCTTTGTTAGGTTACGGCTTCGGAAATCCAAGAACAATCAGAGTGGGAGTCCTACTTTCCTCCAATTGGGTGCCAAACTGAGTATTACAATATGCCCGGTACATACATTGTTTGAGTATATTTCCATAAGGCCAAAGGCAAAGGGCATGTTATAATTAGACATTCTAATTCTCGCCCACTTACCAGAAGTCAATTAAGTGGTGTTTTGCAAAAAGTATTAAACTATCTCGGTTTGTCGAATGCACATTTTAAGAGTCATAGCATCAGGATAGGTAGGGCAACGGATTTGGCTATGGATGGGGTTTCCAATGCTTTAATTCAGAACATGGGCAGGTGGCAAAGTACTGCATATAAAAAATATATTCGTTGTTAGTTGTAACTATATGATTGTGTCAACTTGGTTATAAATGTGCAGTAATGGATATATTTTATTTACAGATGTTTATCTGGTAGGCGACTCATTGATTTATTGGGCCGAACAAAGGGCTTTGTTAAGGCAGAAGCCACATTTGAACTTGGAAAACATTGGTGTTAAATTGATTTGGCGGGGATCACGAGGTCTAACTTGGGAAGACAAACCGAATAGGCTCACTTTACGCCAGGTGCTTCAGTGGATTAGTCTGCAGAGAAGGTCTCCTGCACTGATTGTGTTACATTGCGGAGGCAATGATATAGTGCGTGTACCAGCACAAAAAATGCTGCGCATGGTAAAATGAGATTTTTTTTATTTAGAACCTTTCCAAAGACTAAAGTTGCGTGATCTGACATTCTGCCACGGTTAAACTGGCAATTTTTAAAGCACTGGACGACAAAAGAGTTCGTTTTAATAGGAAGGGTCATCAAGCAGCACTGTTGTCATCTAAGGGCAGGGTCATTAAGCATGAAGTCACACTGGATGAACCTGGGTTTTTTCGACGTGGTGGCTGCCATCTGTCGGATGTGGGTTGTGACATATTCTTAAACTCTTTGCAAGGTGCAATTGAATCCTTCTTAACATCTGACAGCTTAAAGTTCCATTAAGAGGTCCGCCTAGAATTGGGGGTCAACAGCCTGTTATCCATAGGCATTCCAACAGTCTATTTTCGTGGCGGAATTCGGGCGGTCGACAGTCCCATTATTTTAGTGTCGCAGCGAATATCTGTGGTGGCAATACGGTAGATTTTACTTGCAGTAAGATCTGGTTTACTAATGTCACATTGTAGATATTTTTGCGACAAATAAAAGTTCGATCTATTTGTTTCTTGGAAACTTGTGTTTCCTATAGAGCGAATTTTATATTATGCGAATTCTATTATATGAATTCTTTCAAAAAAGCAGTGTATTGTATTGCCGCAGTTTTATATAATTTATTTTCTCTCACCGTTTAACAAAGTTATATAAATACCTCGTCTGCTTGTATTTTCATACATGCGCAGTAGTAATGGTCAGTATCACGTGATGTATCACGGGATGTATCACGTGGTGTTTGAATATTGGTCATTCAAGTTCTGGACGGCGACGGGTTCACACCTCTAAGCTTTCAGTTAAATTTGGGCGTTGTTCACAATGGCGGACGTGGACAACAAATTAGACGAAATTCTTTTGAAGCTAGCGAGTCAAAAAGACGACATTAGAGATGAAATTCAGCAACAAGTGGGACAGCAGGTGCGGACGTTACGGGAGGAGCTGCGTCATAATTCAGCAGCTACGCAGAAGTTAAAAGAAAATGCCGAATACAAATGGGCGAAGAACGGTTATAAAATTCAGTTCAATTTTAATTCAGAAGTTGAAGATTCCGTAAAGCAATCACTCAGGGCTTCCGAAAACGGAAAATTATCCTATAGCACTGAACTTTTGCACGAAGCTTTGGCAAAAATAAAGCAAAGCAACAAACTCATTAAAGTGGCGGACAGTTCAGAGGGTGGCTGGGAGACGGTCAGGCAATATCAAGCCAATCCTACTGCCAGCGATTCGGACGACGAGACTCGAATTAGCAAAGCAGAAAATAAAGTCCTGAGACAAAGAAAAGCCTTATCGCAAAAGCACGACAACGCTAAGAAGAAATGGAACGCAGGTAGTCTGCATTGCAGCAGAAACAACTATACTCCAGCATGGGGTCAAGGTACAGCAATAGCAGCAACTTCAGCTACAACCACGGGCGGTATGGTACCATCTCTGTTCCGTGGCAACAACAACAGAGGCTCCTGTTTCGGGTGCGGATCCTTCGCTCATTGGAGGAGAGACTGTCCACTTGCCAGCAACGTGTCCATCGGCATCGGTAGAGGACAGAAAGAAAGAAGAAATTAAAGATGAGTATTTCACTAATGATATTTTCGAGTATGAACAAGGGCAAGCAGAAATTATAGTAAAAGACAGATTAAAGAACAGTATAGACTTCTGGAGAAACATTGGTGCTAGTAACTTTGTGTTAGACAGTATTGAAAAGGGCTATAAAATTCCGTTTATTCAAAGCCCGAACCGAGTATATGTAAAACAACCGATCTGCTTTATCAACTATAGTATCTGAGGCAATTCAAGATTTAGAAAAGAGGGGTTTAATTGTTAAATGTACAAAACTCCCTATGTAGTAAACCCTCTAACCGTTTCAATACAGCCAAATGGGAAAAAGAGGTTGATATTAGATTTGCGGGTAGTTAATGTGCATCTCTGGAAAAAGTCTATAAAATTTGAAGATTTAAAGGTGGTTCTCTCGTTTTGGTCAAAATATTGTTGGATGATTAAATTTAATATAAATTCGGCTTATCATCATATTAATATTTATGAACCTCACACATAAATGCTAGGTTTTAGTTGGGCAAGTAACGGAGAAAATTGGTATTATAAATTTCTTGTTTTACCTTTTGGGTTAAGTTCGGCTGTTCACATATTTTCCAAAGTAACTCGGCCTTTAGTGGCGAAATGGCGTGGTGAGAGCAAAAAAGTCGTAACATATTTAGACGACGGTTTCGGTTGTGATGATTTAAAATCTAAAACATTACAAATGGGGGTAGAAATTAAGAAAGATTTAATTTTGTCGGGTTTCGTTCCAAAGGCAGAGAAATGTGTGTGGATACCAGTCCAGATAAAAAAAATTGGGTTGCATTCAAAATTCACAGGATTAGATGCCGGACCATTCCCGAATGTAGGCTTAAAAGCGTGTTAGATATCATCACGCTAATAAATGAGTTTTTAGATACTCGAGGCAGTGTCCAGGTTAAACTAGTGGCTAGTTTGGTTGGAAAGATCATTTCCATGGCTTTGGTGATAGGAAATGTTATTCAAATCATGACAAGAAGTTTGTCTATTGATATCAATTCGGCCCAGACTTGGTTTTCCTTCATTTCTTTGTCAGAAAATAGCAGAGATCAATTGTCTTTCTGGTTAAAAAATTTAAGACAACTTAATATTAAGAGGTTATTTTCCTATGGCGTGTGTACTACAGTTATGTATATACATGCAAGTAGCACAGGTTTCGCGGGTTATGAGATAAGCATGTCTAATGAAATTGCACACGGTATTTGGTCTCCAGATGAATGTAGTAAGAGTAGTACATGGAGAGAACTAACGGCTGTTAGAAAATCGTTAAAATCGTTAATCCCTGTCTTGAGAATAACAGAATCAAATGGTACTCAGATAATGCAGGAGTATGTTCAATTTATTCAAAGGGTTCGATGAAAGGCGAATTGCAGGATATCGCTTTAGATATATTTTTTGTATGTGCCAAACATTGTATGAGCCTAGAAATGGAATGGATTCCAAGGAATTTGAACGAAAAAGCTGATTATTTTTCAAGAATAGTCGATTTTGACGACTGGGGGATTGCTCAATATCTGTTCAGGTATCTAAGTGATAAATGGGGCCCTTTTGAGGTAGACTGGTTTGCTTCAGAGCATAATGCAAAACTGAGTTGCTTTTATTCTAGGTTTTGGTGCGAAAATACTGCGGGTGTGAATGCATTTTCTGAAAACTGGGAACAAATTATGTTTTTTTTCGTACCACCTATAGTGCTGATTTCTAGAGTTTTGATTTACATGAGGAGATGTAAAGCTTGTGGAGTTTTGATAGTACCAGGCTGGACATCAGCTCCTTTTTGGCTATTACTGTGCTCAGAAAACGGTACTTTTCATAAGTACGTCCGGGATTGGTCATATTTGCCAGTCGGTAAACAATTTTATGTACCAGGTAAGAATGGTAGAGGGATTTTTGGCAATTCGGATTTAAATTTTCCTATGCTAGCGTTGTGTATTAATGTTTTGTAGGCTGAAAATTGCTTTTCTTTTAATGACACTGTTGCGATTATGTGCAGTAAGAAGGAACGTCCAGGAAACGTTTTAGGCCGACGGGCCTTCATAATACTTCGTTTGACCGACGGGCCGTCATAATACGTTGTTTGTCCTACGGGTCGTCATTATACTTTGTGTGGCCGACGGGCCATCATAATACGTTGTGCGGCCGATGGGCCATCGTAATACTTTCTGTGGCCGACGGGCCGTCATAATACGTGGTGTGGCCGATTGGCCATCATAATACTTTGTGTGGCCGACGGGCCATCATAATACGTTGTGTGGCCGATGCGCCATCATAATACTTTGTGTAGCTGACGGGCTGTCATAATACGTGGTGTGGCCGATGGGCCATCATAATACTTTGTGTGGCCGACGGGCCGTCACAATACGTTGTGTAGCTTACGGGTCGTCATAATAAGTTTTAATTGTCTCGAAAACGGACTTAGAGTCGCAGCATATATTCAATGTTTACATGAATGTTTATAAATCATAATAGTAGACAGTTTTCCGTAAAAATCGTTTTATCTGTCATGGTTTGTTAAAACATAGTTTTGTTCGCTGTGTTAATTTGTTAGTAGGTGTAACGCCTGAATACAGTTTTATTTATTGGCCGGCATGCTGTCAGAGTATGAATTCATACGAAATAAAGTGTATTTTGTACATTATATAACAGGTTTTTGGTTTTGTCTGTTTACATTCAATTGATACATATATTTTGTAATCATTTTTCATTAAAAGAGGAGCTACCCATGTTATCTTTAATATTAAAGATGAGAGGGTTACTTCCCTTTAATTAGAGTGTATATTGAATTGTAAGAACAAGTAAATAATAAAAAATAATAATTTACAAATGTTTTTTCAGACTTTCGCAGAACAAATCCACGATTTACCAGAGGCTATAGCGGGCAAAGTCGACCTACTTCCCAGTTTGTTGTTGGAATCAAAAGCCAAGACAACTAGTGATTCATATTTGAGAGGTTACAAGAACTGGAAACAATGGGCTTTTCGAAACGGATTGGGAGGTGGGAACGTTTTGCCCGCTATGACTTTTCATGTAGCTATTTATTTGGCTTCATTGATTCAGAATCGAAGTTCTGTGGGTTGCGTTACACATGCATTTTATAGCATAAGATGGGCTCATAATATTGGAAATTTAGTTTCTCCAACAGACAGTCAGTTAGTTAGAAATGTATTAGAAGCGGGAAAACGAAAAAATTCGAAAAACGGTTAATAAAAAGGAACCGATTTCAATCGAAATTATTGAAAAAAATTACCGTTCACTATACGTAGAAGGTAATCTTTTCAATTTGAGAACAATTTGTGCTATTTTATTGGCATATGCGGGATTTTTTGGAAGCCAGGAGCTGTTATCCATTAAGAGATGTGACATTATATTTGATACTTTTTACATGAGTGTTTTCATTGAGAAAAGAAAAACAGATATTTACAGAGACGGTGCATGGGTAGTAATAGCAAAAACTGATACAGATTTGTGTCCCGTGAGGAATTTAATGCTTTATTTAGAACTATTAGGTATTAATGATAAAAATTCAAGTGATTTTATATTTTGCAATTTAAGTGCACTGAAACAAGGACATACAATGAGAATTCAGAATAAAGATATGACTTAATCTAACATGAGAGATTTATTTTTGAATGCATTAAAACCACACGTTCCCGATGTATCAAAATATGGTTTGCATAGTCTTAGCTCAGGGGGTGCAACGAGAGCAGTCAATTTCGGCATACCGGATGGAGAATTGAAAATGCCAAAGACGGTTATGTTAAAGATTCGTTGGAAAACAGACTAAAAGTATCACGCTGTTTGGGGTTATAATTTCTTGATAGCAAAATAATTTGCTTTAGCGATATTTTCCCGTTCTTTGGGTTCATCGAGCTTGCAGACACTTGTGTAAATCACTATATGTAATTAAAAGATTAATTGAGTGCAATTCTAGTGTTCGTTTTGGTTTATGTAAGTTTGTTTAGGTGTAGTGAGAGAAATATAATTTATTTCGTTTGAACGGAGTGAATAAGACATAAATTATTTTCTCTCACCGTTAAACAAAGTTATATAAATACGTCGTCTGCTTGTATTTTACATACATGCGCAGTAGTAATGGTCAGTATCACGTGATGTATTACGGGATGTATCACGTGGTGTTTGAATATTGGTCATTCAAGTTCTGGACGGCGACGGGTTCACACCTCTAAGCTTTCAGTTAAATTTATGATTTTGGGAGGCGTAAGTTAGTAAGAAATTATGGGAACGTTTTGTGTGGTTTTAACGGCATTTATTGTTCATAATTATTTATTATATGTTTTGTTTGAATTTTGTGAAATTCGTCGGTCGTTGCAGACACTTGTGTAAATCACTATATGTAATTAAATATTAAATGAGTACAATTCTAGTGTTCGTTTTGGTTTATGTAAGTTTGTTTAGGTGTAGTGAGAGAAAGGTGGCCAGCGAGCCACTTAGTTTTAAAGGCCAGCGAGCCAATTTCATAACATAATAGGAAATACAATGAGCTGCCGGGATTACCGCTTGGATTCCGCCTCGCTTCAATACATGTAGGGCTTCGACCATATCTGCCAAACAAAATCTTGATTTTATAATGTGTTGACTAATTGGGTAAAGTTATGAAAAGATAATGTTGTTTGTTCAGTATTTTAATTTTTGAATATTTGAGAATATTCCAGAATGCGAAAGCGCGTTGTTTCGTTACAATTTGATATCATAAAATAATAAGTCCATGGTTATTTAGGAATGTTTTAGCAAATGTAATGTTAACTACAAGGCCACAATTCGTCATAATGTAGGTAAGATACTGTTTAATCGAACAATTTAGTAGATGATATGCAACTGATCCACCGGCCGAACTAGTGTTTTACGAACGAGAGTCTTACATCGCGCATTAAATATCGGACATAACATTGACTACTTTCAGTCAGATTATAGTATGTTGCGTCATGGTGACACCATGTATTATATACAAGAACACTGTCAATACGCAGCCTTCCAGCTCGCATATTGAACAAAGGATTACCGAGTTGTGAACTATACCATACCTTGAAAAGATGTATATACCGATTTAAAACAATTCACACGTGGGACTGGGGGCATTCTGAGTTGTGCATCAGCTCACACTGTGAACTAACACATAACAAGTTGCACAACTAGAACTGGGACATACATAGTGTTTAACCAGTATTCACCTTGAACTTGAGTATACGGAGATGTTAACCAGTATTTACATTGAACTGCGGCATACATAGTTGTTAACCAGTATTTACATTGAACTGGGGCATACATAGTTGTTAACCAATGTTCACATTGAACTGGGGCATACATAGTTGTTAACCAGTGTTCACATTGAATTGGGGCATACATAGTTGTTAACCAGTGTTCACATTGAACTGGGGCATACATAGTCGTTAACCAGCGTTCACATTGAACTGGGGCATACATAGTTGTTAACCAGTGTTCACATTGAACTGGGGCATACATAGTTGTTAACCAGTGTTCACATTGAACTGGGGCATACATAGTTGTTAACCAGTATTTACATTGAACTGCGGCATACATAGTTGTTAACCAGTGTTCACATTGAACTGGGGTATACGTAGTTGTTAACCAGTATTTACTTTGAACTGCGGCATACATAGTTGTCAACCAGTATTTACATTGAACTGCGGCATACATAGTTGTTAACCAGTGTTCACATTGAACTGGGGCATACATAGTTGTTAACCAGCGTTCACTTTGAACTGGGGCATACAAAGTTGTTAACCAGTGTTAACATTGAACTGGGGCATACATAGTTGTTAACCAGCGTTCACATTGAACTGGGGCATACATAGTTGTTAACCAGTGTTCTTATTGAACTGGGGCATATATAGTTGTTAACCAGTGTTCACCTTGAACTTGAGTATACGGAGTTGTTAACCAGTATTTACATTGAACTGGGGCATACATAGTTGTCAACCAGTATTTACATTGAACTGGGGCATATATAGTTGTTAACCAATGTTCACATTGAACTGGGGCATACATAGTTGTAAACCAGTGTTCACATTGAACTGGGGCATACATAGTTGTTAACCAGTGTTCACATTGAACTGGGGCATACATAGTTGTTAACTAGTGTTCACCTTGAACTTGAGTATACGGAGTTGTTAACCAGTATTTACATTGAACTCGGGCATACATAGTTGTCAACCATTATTTACATTGAACTGCGGCATACATAGTTGTTAACCAATGTTCACATTGAACTGGGGCATACATAGTTGTAAACCAGTGTTCACCTTGAACTTGAGTATACGGAGTTGTTAACCAGTATTTACATTGAACTGGGGCATACATAGTTGTCAACCAGTATTTACATTGAACTGCGGCATACATAGTTGTTAACCAATGTTCACATTGAACTGGGGCATACATAGTTGTAAACCAGTGCTCACATTGAACTGCGGCATACATAGTTGTTAACCAGCGTTCACATTTAAGTGGGGCATACATAGTTGTTAACCAGTGTTCACCTTGAAGTGGGGCATATATATTTGTTAACCAGTGTTCACATTGAACTGGGGCATACGTAGTTGTCAACCAGTATTTACATTGAACTGCGGCATACATAGTTGTTAACCAGTATTTACATTGAACTGGGGCATACATAGTTGTAAACCAGTGTTCACATTGAACTGGGGCATACATAGTTGTTAACCAGTGTTCACCTAGAATTGGGTCATACATAGTTGTTAACCAGTATTTACATTGAACAGGGCATACATAGTAGTTAACCGGTCTTTATATTGAACTGGGGCATACATTATGTTAACCAGTGTTCACATTGAACTGGGGCATACATAGTTGTTAACCAGTGTTCACCTTGAACTGGAGCATACATAGTTGTTAACCAGTGTTCACATTGAACTGGGGCATACATAGTTGTTAACCAGTATTTACATTGAACTGGGGCATACATAGTTGTTAACCAGTGTTCACATTGAACTAAAAAATACATAGTTGTTAACCAGTGTTCCCATTTAACTTGGAAATACAAAGTTGTTAACCAGTATTTACATTGAACTGGGCATACATAGTTGTTAACCAGTCTTTATATTGAACTGGGGCATACATAGTTGTTAACCAGTGTTCACATTGAACTGGGAAATACATAGTTGTTAACCAGTGTTCACATTTAACTTGGAAATAAAAGGTGTTAAACAGTATTTACATTGAACTGGGGCATACATAGTTGTTAACCAGTATTTATATTGAGCTGGGGCATACATAAGTGTTAACCAGTGTTCACATTGAACTGGGAAATACATAGTTGTTAACCAGTGTTCACATTTAACTTGGAAATACAAAGTTGTTAACCAGTATTCACATTGAACTGGGGCATACATAGTTGTTAACCAGTGTTCACATTGAACTGGGGCATACATAGTTGTTAAGCAGTGTTCACCTTAAACTGGAGCATACATAGTTGTTAACCAGTCTTTATATTGAACTGGGGCATACATAGTTGTTAACCAGTGTTCACATTGAACTGGGGCATACATAGTTGCTAACCAGTGTTCACATTGAACTTGGGCATACATAAGTGTTAACCAGTGTTCACATTGAACTGGGAAATACATAGTTGTTAACCAGTGTTCACATTGAATTTGGAAATACATAGTTGTTAACCAGTACTTACATTGAACTGGGGCATACATAGTTGTTAACCAGCGTTCACTTTGAACTGGGGCATACATAGTTGTTAACCAGTGTTAACATTGAACTGGGGCATACATAGTTGTTAACCAGCGTTCACATTGAACTGGGGCATACATAGTTGTTAACCAGTGTTCACATTGAACTGGGGCATATATAGTTGTTAACCAGTGTTCACCTTGAACTTGAGTATACGGAGTTGTAAACCAGTATTTACATTGAACTGGGGCATACATAGTTGTCAACCAGTATTTACATTAAACTGGGGCATATATAGTTGTTAACCAGTCTTTATATTGAACTGGGGCATACATAGTTGTTAACCAGTGTTCACATTTAACTGGGACATACATAGTTGCTAACAAGTGTTCACATTGAACTTGGGCATACATAAGTGTTAACCAGTGTTCACATTGAACTGGCAAATACATAGTTGTTAACCAGTGTTCACATTGAATTTGGAAATACATAGTTGTTAACCAGTACTTACATTGAACTGGGGCATACATAGTTGTTAACCAGCGTTCACTTTGAACTGGGGCATACATACTAGTAGTTGTTAACCAGTGTTAACATTGAACTGGGGCATACATAGTTGTTAACCAGCGTTCACATTGAACTGGGGCATACATAGTTGTTAAACAGTGTTCACATTGAACTGGGGCATATATAGTTGTTAACCAGTGTTCACATTGAACTGCGGCATACATAGTTGTTAACCAGCGTTCACATTGAACTGGGGCATACATAGTTGTTAACCAGTGTTCACATTGAACTGGGGCATATATAGTTGTTAACCAGTGTTCACCTTGAACTTGAGTATACGGAGTTGTTAACCAGTATTTACATTGAACTGGGGCATACATAGTTGTCAACCAGTATTTACATTGAACTGGGGCATATATAGTTGTTAACCAATGTTCACATTGAACTTGGGCATACATAGTTGTAAACCAATGTTCACATTGAACTGGGGCATACATAATTGTTAACCAGTGTTCACATTGAACTTGGGCATACATAGTTGTTAACCAGTGTTCACATTGAACTGGGGCATACATAGTTGTTAACCAGTGTTCACCTTGAACTTGAGTATACGGAGTTGTTAACCAGTATTTACATTGAACTGGGGCATACATAGTTGTCAACCAGTATTTACATTGAAATGCGGCATACATAGTTGTTAACCAATGTTCACATTGAACTGGGGCATACATAGTTGTAAACCAGTGTTCACGTTGAACTTGAGTGTACGGAGTTGTTAACCAGTATTTACATTGAACTGGGGCATACATAGTTGTCAACCAGTATTTACATTGAACTGCGGCATACATAGTTGTTAACCAATGTTCACATTGAACTGGGGCATACATAGTTGTAAACCAGTGTTCACATTGAACTGGGGCATACATAGTTGTTAAGCAGTTTTCACCTTAAACTGGAGCATACATAGTTGTTAACCAGTCTTTATATTGAACTGGGGCATACATAGTTCTTAACCAGTGTTCACATTGAAGTTGGGCATACATAGTTGCTAACCAGTGTTCACATTGAACTTGGGCATACATAAGTGTTAACCAGTGTTCACATTGAACTGGGAAATACATAGTTGTCAACCAGTGTTCACATTGAATTTGGAAATACATAGTTGTTAACCAGTACTTACATTGAACTGGGGCATAAATAGTTGTTAACCAGCGGTCACTTTGAACTGGGGCATACATAGTTGTTAACCAGTGTAAACATTGAACTGGGGAATACATAGTTGTTAACCAGCGTTCACATTGAACTGGGGCATACGTAGTTGTTAACCAGTGTTCACATTGAACTGGGGCATATATAGTTGTTAACCAGTGTTCACCTTGAACTTGAGTATACGGAGTTGTTAACCAGTATTTACATTGAACTGGGGCATACATAGTTGTCAACCAGTATTTACATTGAACTGGGGCATATATAGTTGTTAACCAGTCTTTATATTGAACTGGGGCATACATAGTTGTTAACCAGTGTTCACATTGAACTGGGGCATACATAGTTGCTAACCAGTGTTCACTTGAACTTGGGCATACATAAGTGTTAACCAGTGTTCACATTGAACTGGGAAATACATAGTTGTTAACCAGTGTTCACATTGAATTTGGAAATACATAGTTGTTAACCAGTACTTACATTGAACTGGGGCATACATAGTTGTTAACCAGCGTTCACTTTGAACTGGGGCATACATAGTTGTTAACCAGTGTTAACATTGAACTGGGGCATACATAGTTGTTAACCAGCGTTCACATTGAACTGGGGCATACATAGTTGTTAACCAGTGTTCACATTGAACTGGGGCATACATAGTTGTTAACCAGTGTTCACCTTGAACTTGAGTATACGGAGTTGTTAACCAGTATTTACATTGAACTGGGGCATACATAGTTGTCAACCAGTATTTACATTGAACTGGGGCATATATAGTTGTTAACCAATGTTCACATTGAACTGGGGCATACATAGTTGTAAACCAGTGTTCACATTGAACTGGGGCATACATAGTTGTTAACCAGTGTTCACATTGAACTGGGGCATACATAGTTGTTAACCAGTGTTCACATTGAACTGGGGCATACATAGTTGTTAACCAGTGTTCACCTTGAACTTGAGTATACGGAGTTGTTAACCAGTATTTACATTGAACTGGGGCATACATAGTTGTCAACCAGTATTTACATTGAACTGCGGCATACATAGTTGTTAACCAATGTTCACATTGAACTGGGGCATACATAGTTGTAAACCAGTGTTCACATTGAACTGCGGCATACATAGTTGTTAACCAGCGTTCACATTGAAGTGAGGCATACATAGTTGTTAACCAGTGTTCACATTGAACTGGGGCATATATAGTTGTTAACCAGTGTTCACCTTGAAGTGGGGCATATATATTTGTTAACCAGTGTTAACATTGAACTGGGGCATACGTAGTTGTCAACCAGTATTTACCATGAACTGGGGCATACATAGTTGTAAACCAGTGTTCACATTGAACTGGGGCATACATAGCTGTTAATCAGTCTTTACATTGAACTGGGACATACATAGTTGTTAACCAGTGTTCACGTAGAATTGGGACATACATAGTTGTTAACCAGTATTTACATTGAACAGGTGCATTCATAGTAGTTAACCAGTCTTTATATTGAACTGGGGCATACATTATGTTAACCAGTGTTCACATTTAACTGGGGCATACATAGTTGTTAACCAGTGTTTACCTTAACTGGAGCATACATAGTTGTTAACCAGTGTTCACATTGAACTGGGGCATACATAGTTGTTAACCAGTATTTACATTGAACTGCGGCATACATAGCTGTTAATCAGTCTTTACATTGAACTGGGACATACATAGTTGTTAACCAGTGTTCACGTAGAATTGGGACATACATAGTTGTTAACCAGTATTTACATTGAACAGGTGCATTCATAGTAGTTAACCAGTCTTTATATTGAACTGGGGCATACATTATGTTAACCAGTGTTCACATTTAACTGGGGCATACATAGTTGTTAACCAGTGTTTACCTTAACTGGAGCATACATAGTTGTTAACCAGTGTTCACATTGAACTGGGGCATACATAGTTGTCAACCAGTATTTACATTGAACTGGGGCATAGATAGTTGTTAACCAGTTTTCACATTGAACTGGGGCATACATAAGTGTTAACCAGTGTTCACATTGAACTGGGAAATACATAGTTGTTAACCAGTGTTCACATTTAACTTGGAAATACAAAGTTGTTAACCAATATTTACATTGAACTGGGCATACATAGTTGTTAACCAGTCTTTATATTGAACTGGGGCATACATAGTTGTTAACCAGTGTTCACATTGAACTGGGAAATACATAGTTGTTAACCAGTGTTCACATTTAACTTGGAAATACAAAGTTGTTAACCAGTATTTACATTGAACTGGGGCATACATAGTTGTTAACCAGTCTTTATATTGAACTGGGGCATACATAAGTGTTAACCAGTGTTCACATTGAACTGGGAAATACATAGTTTTTAACCAGTGTTCACATTTAACTTGGAAATACAAAGTTGTTAACCAGTATTTACATTGAACTGGGGCATACATAGTTGTTAAGCAGTGTTCACCTTAAACTGGAGCATACATAGTTGTTAACCAGTCTTTATATTGAACTGGGGCATACATAGTTGTTAACCAGTGTTCACATTGAACTGGGGCATACATAGTTGCTAACCAGTGTTCACTTTGAACTTGGGCATACATAAGTGTAAACCAGTGTTCACATTGAACTGGGAAATACATAGTTGTTAACCATTATTAAATGAGTACAATTCTAGTGTTCGTTTTGGTTTATGTAAGTTTGTTTAGGTGTAGTGAGAGAAAAGTGGCCAGCGAGCCACTTAGTTTTAAAGGCCAGCGAGCCAATTTCATAATAGGAAATACAATGAGCTGCCGGGATTACCGCTTGGATTCCGCCTCGCTTCAATACATGTAGGGCTTCGACCATATCTGCCAAACAAAATCTTGATTTTATAATTTGTTGACTAATTGGGTAAAGTTATGAAAAGATAATGTTGTTTGTTCAGTATTTTAATTTTTGAATATTTGAGAATATTCCAGAATGCGAAAGCGCGTTGTTTCGTTACAATTTGATATCATAAAATAATAAGTCCATGGTTATTCAGGAATGTTTTAGCAAATGTAATGTTAACTACAAGGCCACAATTCGTCATAATGTAGGTAAGATACGGTTTAATCGAACAATTTAGTAGATGATATGCAACTGATCCACCGGCCGAACTAGTGTTTTACGAACGAGAGTCTTATATCGCGCATTAATTATCGGACATAACATTGACTACTTTCAGTCAGATTATAGTATGTTGCGTCATGGTGACACCATGTATTATATACAAGAACACTGTCAATACGCAGCCTTCCATGTACATGTACATGTACATTGCAATGGGGCATACGTAGTTGTTAACCAGTGTTCACCTTGAACTGGGCATTCATAGTTGTTAACCAGTGTTCACATTGAAGTGGGGTATACATTATTGTTAACCAGTATTTACATTGAACTGGGTCATACATATTTGTTAACCAGTGTTCACATTGAACTGGGGCATACATAGTTGTTAACCAGTATTTACTTTGAACTGGGGCATATATAGTTGTATTGAACTGGGGCATATATAGTTGTAAACCAGTGTTCACATTGAACTGCGGCATACATAGTTGTTAACCAGTATTTACTTTGAACTGGGGCATATATAGTTGTAAACCAGTGTTCACATTGAACTGCGGCATACATAGTTGTTAACCAGTGTTCACATTGAACTGCGGCATACATAGTTGTTAACCAGTGTTCACATTGAACTGGGGCATACATAGTTGTTAACCAGTATTTACTTTGAACTGGGACATACATAGTTGTTAACCAGTATTTACTTTGAACTGGGGCATACATAGCTGTTAACCAGTGTTCACCTTGAACTAGGGCATACATAGTTGTTAACCAGTGTTCACATTGAACTTGGGCATACATATATGTTAGTCAGTGTTCACATTGAACTGGGGCAATGCTTGATACACACGGAATATTTACCACGGAATTAAAGCGTATGGCATGCCTTTCCCAAACAATTCTACGTGTATGAACTACACGTAAATCAACACAACGAGTGTTGAAGACAGGGTTACCGAATATAATGCCTACTGGTTAGCTAAAATCGATTTTAAGTGCACACCACCTCGCTAAGAAGTCTGGGAAATGTCGTCTCTGAAAACTGCGCAAGTAATTTTGCGGACTGTGATTTTCTTTCAAATGTAGATTCAACATGTACCTTTGACCTACTGACCCCTAAATCAAAATGTGTTTACATCTCTCCTGGCAAACACCTCGTTGAAGTATCAGGAGTTTGAGATGAGAACAGCTCAGGTAATGGCTCGGAAAGGCTTGTATTTAAAATGTAGAACGGACCGTGAGCTTTGACATAGTGATCCATAAATAAATAGTGTTTCACAAGATTTCGTTGAAGACCGTTTGAGAAATGGAAACTCCAAAATCAAACGGGAACATGATCATCTCTAAGAGTTTCGACCCCTATTATTTTGCAATATAATCTGGTTTAAACTCTTAACGGGATTTTTACCACTGATCGCTCCAAGGCGGTACCCCTAGTGTCAACGCTTTTATGTGTAAAATGTTGTATGCTTTTCGTCTATTGTTTTCATGTATTTGTTGTTTGTTTTATATGCGTATTTTGGTTGACTGTGTTCTGTGATTCTATATGTCCTGTTCCACTATCGATCAACGTGGCGGAAGGTATACAATACTGGTTCTATCCAGAAAAAAAGGATGATCTACTTCCAACACTTTAGTAGAAACGTTCACTATCTTTCGGTCATATATGTAAACTGTTTAAAATTTAAGTTACAAGGACAAAAAGTTACATGACTGCCCAAAAAGTAAGTGGTATTCAATACACGAACCTATCACCTTATGGAAACTAGAGCGAAGATGATATCAATGCAATTTCGTCGGAGCAATTTTGTTGAGTATTGTCCTGCTTGTGGAATATTTACTTTAATGGTACATATTGGACCTAAGGTGCCATTACGTATGGTTTCTGTGGTTTCTATAAGACTATTTTCCTCTCATGCACGGTTGTTAACATAAAGTCAACTTAACATCCAAGATGGTCGCCGTTACTAAAAGTAGCCAAAACCGTTTCAACCGTTACACTCTGATCTTGCATCCACATTAAAATCAACTATACAATCAATAAGACGTGTAACGTAAGGCGTGCAAAAAAGACTCGTATCGTTTGACCTAGTCCTACCCCCCTCCGTAATATGAAGGCCAATATATGCACGATATAATGCTAGATCGATATACATTTTGATGATACATGGATATTTTGCGAGTATTTCGTTCTGTGCAATTATAGCGATTATCTTTATATATTGGCCCTAATATGTTTCCGTAGACTTGTTGTTGAATATGAAGCCGTGGACGATACACTGCTCACACTCCAATGCACCAGGACAATGGGTGGTGTTAGTGGCGTGTTATCCTAACTCGCTCGCATGTGCACTGTGAACATGTTCGAGAAATGTTTATAGCCGGGTTTTTAAAGAAATAATCGGCTTATAGATTGTCGTAAACTGGGCGGGCGGCGGCGGGCGAGCATCCACATTTTGTGTTTTCTTTATATCTCAGCATAACCATGTCCGATCTTCATCAAACTTTAACAGTGCCTTCCTCTTATCAAGCACTAACCATACTCTGAAAACTAGGTCACTATGACTTACTTTCTCTAAAATATGCGTTACGTTAACACTTTTGTTAAATTTTGGGCGTGGGGTCGCATGGGGGCGATGAATTAATGTTTGTGTTATATCTCAGCAGCATTATGTCCGATATTCATCAAATTTTAACAGCACCTTCCTCTCATAAAAGACTGACCACATCCTGAAATATAGGTCACTATGACCTACTTTCTCCAAAATATGCCATACGTTAACCTTTTTGTTAAAGTTTGGGCCGGAGGGAATTAATTTTTTGCATTATATCTCAGCATTACAATCTCCGATCTTCATCAAATTCTAACAGCAACTTCCTCTCATCAAGCACTGATAAAACCTAAAAACTAGGTCACTATGACCTACTTTCTTTATAATATGCGTTACGTTAACCTTTTTGTTTAAGTTTGGGCATGGGAAAATTAACTTGTTGTTATATCTAAGCATTAACATGTCCGATGTTCATCCATTTTAAAAGCATCTTCCTCTCATGAAGCACTGACAACACTCTGAAAAAAAGTTCACTATGATCTACTTTTTTCAAAATATGCTTTGCGTTAACCTGTTTGTTTAAATTTGGGCGGACGGGAATTAAGCTTTTGTGTTATATCTCAGCATTATCATGTCCGATCTTCATCAAGTTCTAACATCACCTTCTCTCATCAAACACTGACCATACCCTGAAAACTAGGTCACTATGACCTACTTTCTCCAAAATTTGCGTTGCGCTAACCTTTTGTACTGAAGGGATAAAGAAACGTAGGGTAAACTTTGAAGATGATTCTAGGTAAGATGTCGAGTATAATTTTCAATATTTTTAAGTAAGAATGAAGATTAATGCATGCAGAACAAACTTAAAAAACAATGATTTGTGTCTGGTAAGTGATTTAGGAGTAATTGAAGGAGTAATTGAAGGGAATTGAAGGGGACCCCCTGTAATCTGAAATCGAAATGGACCGATTGTGGGAACTGGCTTGTCAATACCTGGTATGCCCCCCGTTCGCTCTCTCCACAGCCCTGATTCTCCTAGGCATGGAGTTCATGAGTAAGTTTATCCAGGGGGAGGCTGGCGTCGTCGAACCCGTCTATCCAGTTGGTCCCATGCTCAATAGGGGATAGGTCGGGTTTGTATGGCGACCAATCCAATGGGTGGATGTTGTTGTTAACGAGAAATTCGCGACAGATCCTCGCTACATGGGGCCGTGCATTATCCTGCTGTAATGTGAGGTTGTTTTGCTGCAATAAGGGGACAACATGGGGTCGGAGGATCTCATCCCTATACCTAGCGGCATTTAAATTGCCCGCTACCACAACCAGTGGTGATTTAACCCCATGTGAGATTCCTCCCCACACCATAACGGCTCCACCCAAAACCTATCCCTCTCTACAACGCAAGTGTCAGCATATACACGACGTCGACCGTCTGCTCGAAACAGGGAGAACCGGGACTCATCAGTAAAGAAGACCCGCCTCCACTGCCGCAATGTGGGACCAACTGGATAGACGGGTTCGACGACGCCAGCCTCACCCTGCTACTCTAGTCCAACTGAGAGCAGCCCTCTTGGAAGAGAGGGCCAACATCCCAATGAGGAGGATAAACTCACTCATGAACTCCATGCCTAGGAGAATCAGGGCTGTGGAGAGAGCGAACGGGGAACATACCCGGTATTGTCGAGCCAGTTCCCACAATAGGTCCATTTCGATTTCAGATTACAGGGGGTCCCCTTCAATTCCCTTCAATTACTCCTAAATCACTTACCAGACACAAATCATTGTTTTTGAAGTTTGTTCTGCATGCATTAATCTTCATTCTTACTTAAACATATTGAACATTATACTCGACATCTTGCCTAGAATCATCTTCAAAGTTTACCCTGCGTTTCTATATCCCTTCAGTATATATTCAAAGAATGCAATATCTAAAATCACATGATAAATACCTCCTTCCTCTCCCCTTCCATCGGTCTGTATGGAAAGACGGGTCGGTACAAGTCTATCTGGAAAATGGGTAAGCCGCTGAAAAACAACAACAGTGAAGCATTTTATCTGAATATATGTAACTGTTGGCAAACAATATATATGCTAGCACAAAGTGGTCTGTGTTTTTGTGTTTTATGAACTTTTCATTATTTCGCCTTTTGGAAACATGTTGTGGATATATGAATAATTAGTCTTTCATGAAAGAGTTTTCGTCGTGTCATTAAGGGAAAGTAAACCGCTACTCCTTAATCTGAAGGAGTGCTGGCCACTTAAAGTAAATATAAAGGTCAAGAAAGTTCAGGGAAAATAGAAGTCAACCAACACCACGCATAGAAACAAACAACATGTATGACATTAATATGTCTAGTTTCATCCTTGAACACATGTGTTACGTATAACGTGCTGAAGGTGTTGTGCTCTTTGACATCTTGACCCATGTTTTTGTGTTTTCCTTGACTGTTCTTGTGTTAGAGACTTGTGAAGAGTTTTGGACTCTTTGAACTCTATGTCAGTTTTTAAACACTATTCCTTATGGCTCTATGACACGAGACTATTTCGTATCTCTAATCAAAACTAATTGCCCTCTAGTTCGCTTTTCATAAGATAGTATTAAATTTCAGTTATATAAACTAAAAAAACATGTTTGCCCTCTTCTGTTACACTTTGCTTCATCGATACAATCAATACAGATTCCACATAATAACTCTTCATGTCTAAGATCTAAATCATATGTATGCCTTACACCTTTAATCTTCATTCGGCAACTCGTTTCGTGTTCTTTCCAACATTGATTCAACAATCACGCATTTTATTCAAGGCACAGGCTGTTTCCCTCTATTAGTTAGTGCAATGCTGGTCCAGTTTTTGTAATCATGTAAGTCCATTACTAAAGCAGCTGTTAAAGGTAGAATGTGTAATTATGTCTAGCTTCTAATATTGATTGACGTACATCTCACGTCTTTATATTGTGATTTGAAATGCACCGCAATTTGGTATACAATATGTCGGACAAACAGGTCGATCTTTAAAAGTTCAATTTCGTGAAAATAAATACAATTGAGGACATCCCATAAGATAAAAAACAAACAGTATGTGTACCAACGTTTCGTCAGTCATGTCATAGTTTCAGTAATGTCATTGTTAACCGGTGGAATGTATATCGATGTCACCAATCGGGCATTAATGGTAATAGTGTTTCATCCGCTTTAATTCTGCAACATGTTAAGCTGTTATTTACACTGGACTTTTGTTTAGTGTTACCGTCACGTCTACGACAATGAGATATATATATATATATATATGTTCTTTAGACATATTTCTTTGAAACCCTAATATTGACATTTATATTCAAAAGTGGGACTCATGGTCGTATACGTAATGGTAAAATCAAACGGAAATCACGTGTAACTTTGACAGTCGCTAACTTTCATACTATTTATTAGCAATATGGACTTTCACTTCCCATTTCTTTGTCCATTTCTTCACTTGTTGATCGACAAGGAAGCTGGCACAATTTCATTCATACAGGTCTTTTGTATAACAATTCTTCCATAATATAACATTATAGAACTTGGAAACATGTTCGCCGACCCCATATTGACAAGAAGGCTGATCACGTCATACAACCTTTTCTCAAAACACTATATCTTAATGATACATGTACGAGGGGGGTTCAATATAATCTGTCACTGGTATTCGGAACTAACAGATACTGGAAATATACAAAAACTTCTTATTACAATCCTTCAAAGTATTCCCCCTGAACAGACACACACTTTCGGAGTCGCGCTATTCATGACGTAAACGCAGCAAAGTAGTCTCCCCTTGGTATACTGAACTTTTCCGGCACCAAGGGCACTTCTGGAAGCATAGCGTCTACCATAGAGGTTTTTCTTCAGCAAAAGGAATAGGAAAAAAACACAGGGACTAAGGTCGGGAGAATAAGGTGGGTGTTAAAGCTGTACCACTTTTTCTTGCTCCAAGAAAGACTGCACAATTTTAGCTTTGTGAGCCGAGGCATTGTCATGAAACAGCTGGATGCCATTCAAAACTTTACTTAGGCGTTTTTTCTTGTAATTATTTTTACTGCTTTGAGAACTTTGTCCTTGTAAAATTTGGGCGTGATGGTGTTTCCCTGTTTGCATGGAATTTGTACCACAGGGCAACTGGAATTAAAGAAAATTGCATAAAAAACCTTTTTAGCGCTTTTTGTTCGTTTTGCAATAACCGGTCTTGCCTGATTTTTACCCAACTATTGTTTATTGTTTATCCGCCGCTGGGGCTCAAAATAATACACCCACGTATCATCTCCAGTGAGCAACTCATATTTTTTAAGAAGATTTTTAGCACATTTTAAGCGTTTGGCCTTTTGTTTAGTTGACAGCAAATGAGGGACCCATCTAGCACAAAGCTTCTTTAATTTCAACTTCGTCTACCATGGCCTTAACAGCATCAATGTTCTTCTTTGATGCTGCAACAACAGGCCTGCCAGGACGGTTACGGTCTTTAATGCTAAGTTTACCCCCCTTTAAATGTCTTAGCCCAACGAAAAAACGTTTCTCAATGTCACGGCAGAACTGCCATGTACATGGCACAGTTCAGCATAAATCTCTATTGCATGTACTTTTAAAGCAACCCTGGCTGTAATGTAAGCCCTAATTTCAATTTTTTCTTCACTTTTCATGATAGCATTGAAATATAGCCACTGTACATGAGTGCGCATAATTCAACAATGGATATCTCCGTCAATTGTTATCGGATTAAACCGCTATTTTACATGTACGTAGTTAGTGAAATCGCCTTCACATGCACGAATTTTCAGTGCGGTAATATAAGGCGGTTTCTACGGAAGCGCATTAGTGACAGAATATATTGAATGCCCCTCGTAGTAAGATTATTTATTTTATGGGCATACCAAGTAATTTTGCTAGACAACCGTATATTGATTTTAGTCCTAAATGTTGCAATATTTCCGAAAATCATACCATTTGTATACGTATAAGAAATAATAGGATTTGTCGATCATCGTTATTATGTGGTCATCCTATTTGGTTGTTAATTTTAGGATGTATTAATCTGTACGCCAAACCGTATTTCCTGAATATTTAATGGCAATGCTGTCGATTAGTCAGGAGTAGCAATAGAAACATATGCATCGATATTGGTGGTATCTGGCTGTATATGCCTGCTCAACTTGGTTTTGATTTCTTAAACATAAAGTTTCTTTGTCCATTGGCGTTCCATTGATGACCATGATGTTTCTTCTGTGAGCAAAATAAATATGATTATTGTTCTCCTTAAGGGTGTGTCATACTGCGTTATGTATTAGATGTGTGACTTCTAGTACATGCATACATGCAATTCATTTCAAGTAGCCCAAAATGTGCTATCTTGCATTTCGCTTCAAATTACATTTTATGAATGTACTTTGTTCCCCATCTTTTCGAAAAAAAGTGGAGGGAAATATAAATAGCCTTCGTCCGTCAGTCCGTCCGTCCGTCCGTTCTTTCATCCGTCTGTTACACTTCTTTGGCCGAACTAATCATTCAGTTGTAAAGAGAGTCAATTTATATTTTGTAAGATGTTTTGCCTTCACGTGAATATTGTCATATTTAATCACCTCTATATATCAATATACATCTATCTTTAAAAGAACAAGACAATATGAATATGATATTTGCCATAACTTGAGGTCATCGTGACAATGAAGCTCTATATGATTAATATACCTTGTACTTGTCTATTGCTTCATCCCACGTATATCCTTTCTCTATAGGCTTGTATGTCTCTATGAAAGCTGATTTGTCCCCAGCTGGTTCCTGGCTCGTGCCACATGTTGCTGGTTTCAAACCGCTGTCAATGTTATCTAAAGCAGTTTTCGATTCGGTAGGAATATCGCCATCATCGGCAGCCTCATCCGTCTGAGTCTTAAGGCCGGCTGTAATTGATATTATTTAGTTTTAACATGCCGGTAATCAACAGCGCTATTTTTACATTCGTTCCTTATATACATACAGAACAAATATATGTTATTTGTAGCATGGTCGATGACATTTCCTTTGATGAATGCAGAGCATTAAATCCTTTAATTTAGGGTAACTAAAGGGGCGTGGCTATACCGTACTACAACTACCAGATATTGGCATTTAGAGTACGGTCACTATGGCGTCACAGTCTTACTAAGTACACCTGCTACAAAAAAGATATCTGTTTTTTTGTCTCAGCTCGTTGGTTATTTAAACACCTCGATAGGCTACGCCCATCACGTTGTTTAAATAAGCAAACAGGTTGAGACCAGACTCTATCTATTACATACCGTTGTCTAAATATCTTCGTTTTTTATGAAAACAATTTTAAATTACAAATGTATTTTGGAGTTATTTCAGTGATAAATGTTGATTATGTGATAATACAATTTAATTCAATACTACATGTAAAGATATGTTTTAAAATGTATTAAAGATTTACCAATGAATAAACAAAACATACCAGCTGCCTGTTTTGGTTCGTATTCATCAACAACTGTTGGTTCAATAGTTGTAATTTGAACAGCAGTGTCAGTTTCTTCCTCTTCAACAGTATTGTCAACACTCTCAGATTCATCACCGACTTCCAAATTCGCATATTCAGTCATGATGGTGTCCATTTCATCATCAAGACTTGTTGGGTCTACTTCCTTATCATTACCAGTGTCTATCTGTCCCTCATCCGTATTGAACTCTTCCTGTGTTGCATTTTCCAAATTACAAGATTCATCATCATTATTAGAATCATTTGCTTCAAAAGTAGCGTCAGTAGTATCATCGTCTCCAGCATTACTAGCTAGTTCATCTAAAGTTTCATCTACTGTTTCTCTGTCAACATCAGTTGGGTCTTTTCCTTCTGATTTGTCTAATGTATCTGAAAAAGAAGTTCATATTGTGCAAATTACATGCGGGTACTCAGTGTGAAAAGGAAAAGAAGCATAATTATATATATGTTTTACGCAATGTGAGAATATGGACGATTTTGGAATTGCTTGCGCAAAATAAGAATTCTTAAAATGCCTGGTGATTCTGGAAACACGCAGGACTATTCAGGAATTGCGAAAAGGGTTAAGCAGATAAAGTATACACACATTGTCTCTGTACAGTTTGGGAATGCATTGGACAAAGGAGGAATTCTTGTTGAAATTTGAAAAATAACAATATGTATACTGTACAGGATATTGTTTTGACGCCTGTTAATCCAAATTTCATATTCGTATTTTCTTTTTGCTACCATAATGAACAGATAGAATATACATATTATTTACCTCGCTGAAAATACAAAATATAAGTGTTTATCACAGTTTAGAATCGGGTATAATGTTCATGAACTTAAGTACAAAACAGTTAGAAGTACTTAATTTCATACATTAAAGCGCCAATGTTTCTGTGATTGACATTTGATCTGGTATATGTTAAGTTTGATAAGTGCAAACAAGGTTCACAGTTATGTTAAGTAATTGTTCGTTATAGAGAAATGAGATAAATGGTCCTACAGAAACCACAGTACACACACCCAATGACACAGTGTTACCGACTTGGAACGGTCAGTAGGTAATAAGGCCCACTGGTTAGCTTAAATCGATGTTATGTGTACAGAACCTTGCTGTCTTCAGCGTCCAAATTGACAAGACTGTGTAAATAAAAGTATATACCATCAAAACATTTAATACAACATTTTGTTGATGGTATCTCTACAAATACAAAGTTACTTTAAACAAACATAAGAAATTTATGTTAACCGTCTTAGTAACGATATCTTTTTTTAATTAGCAGCTACATGGTTTTGGGCGATCTGGAAGAATTGTTATTTTCTGTTTAAAGCTACACAGTCCCTAATTTAACTGGTAATAACTCATGAATATGAATGAGTCACGTGTGAAGTAGTTTCAAATCGACCAATACCCCTAAAAGTAGGTATATAAGGCATGAATCGATGCGTAAAATTTCACATTTGATTTAGCCTCCGTACAAGTAACATCGATAAATATACGGCTTCAGAATATTTGTGATAAAACAAAATATTTGCCGGAACGGGATTTGAACCACAGCCTTGCACTTTTAAGTTGTGAAGGATGTACGCTGAACCACTAGACCATTTATTGGTATGTTGTAGCATCTTAAACACTAAATAGCCATTACGTAATAACTAGCGCGCACACACAAACTCATTAAGCGCTAAATAACAAGTCGAGATATGGTTGTTTTGATACAAAGTATTAGTTTCATATTGATAACATACAGTATTACACCAGGCAATGTTAATTTACACGTGCGACAAGATGGACTGTATAGTTATTGATTCATTTTGAGTTGCTTTCAAATATGTTAAGTTATTTTGCCTCATAATAAGTGGTAGTTAGTCTACTATTTTCTCAAGTAGCATTATAGTTCAGTGGATAGACACCTGACTTGAAATCAGAAGGTCGTCTGTTCTTTTTTTTCTGTAAAAAATACTGTTACCAGTGTAGGTACAATGTGCACTGGTCGATGTCTATAAAGTAAATGATTTCCTGCACTATATTTGCTCGCTTAAATACCCGATTTCGATATGAGCTGGTAAACATGAAGTAACAAATAAGGACAAGCCTACAAAGAAGAAATCGATTGATACAGAGACTCTGTAGCTTTAACTATAATAAGCCATTATATTTTGCTTCACTGGCAAATAAAATGAACAATTGATCTAAATAAACCCTCATTTCTCATCGATTGAACATATTGTTTATAAAATGTCTAGTCAAGAAAAATCGACGACTCGCCGACTTGTGTTGGTAAATCATATGTATAAATTAAAGTGGGATTATAAGGCTTTACGAGTTACTTGTTTTGTGATCGAGGTATACAATTATTAAATAATATGTTAAACTATTAACTTAGTAAGGATATTATTTTGCCAGTTTATAATTATAAACGATCCCATGGGTAATTATTCATATTGTTCTAACAACTGACAACATATTTAATTTATAGTACTTCTTGTCCGGCGCATAACTATAAAAAAATAAGTCACTGCAATAAAAGTTCATACAATGATACATGGCAATAAAAGAAAGTGCATAGCACAATAACCATAACTCTATTTTCATTCATATTATTGACCTTTGTAAGTTTATATTTATAATTCTTGTCCGGAACATAACTCAAAAACTACAAATGGGACTGCAATAACACTTCACACACTGATGGAGGGCAATGCGAGGCAGTACAGAGCACAATAACCTAACTCTATTTTCGTTCAAATCAGAGTTATTGCCCGTTGTAATGTTATACTTATAATTCGTATGCGGAACGTAACTAAAAAACTACTATTGGGATTAAATGAAACTTCAAACAATGATAGAGGGAGCATAACTCAAAACTATTTATGTGACTGCAAAGAAACTTCAAACCATGATAGAGGGCAATGAGGTGTACGTCTGTCTGTATGTGTGTGTCCATCCTGTATCTTGTCTGGACCATAAATCAAAAACTACTGAACATGTTTGAATGCAACTGTGTACAATACAAAGGGGGCAATGACAGGAATTGTAGAACACAATAGTTATAACTCAAGCCCGCTTGCAAACAGAATATAGTACAGTATAGTATAGTATAAAGGTGCTCCTCCTCCCTTATTTATTCACAAAAAGAAGTTCATCACCAGTGAAT
The DNA here is from genome assembly GCA_037043455.1 of Cyrtodaria siliqua. NCBI lineage: Eukaryota > Metazoa > Mollusca > Bivalvia > Adapedonta > Hiatellidae > Cyrtodaria > Cyrtodaria siliqua. The sequence continues at coordinate 142,324 of JAWPHD010000032.1, forward strand.
CAATAAAACAAAAATTGTTTTGCTAATGCTTTATAATAATGTCCATAATGTTAGATCACGTATATTGAGCCATGCAATGTTTCAGTGGCATATATCTATATATCTTCCACTTGTACAATCAAAATATGAGTTAGAAGTAGAAAAACAGATATTAGGTACAGTATGTATACGTTGCATATTGTTTTTCTTTACCGATATGTTTCAAATTGAATACTACTGTGTGATACACGGCAATACGATAAGTTGAATAGATCTCGGGAAGCATACATCGGTTTTATTGATTTGCTTGTTTCCATAGCTGTAAGTGTGCAGTTACTTCATGTGCTATGCATAGCTTAATGACTGAGTAGTGAACATTGTAACCCCTGCTCAAACTGTATAAACTACATGTATAATCCGACCTTGTATACACTAGTCAAACTCTCTGTATCAACGTCCAGTGGTTGTATTTATTTTATTTGTTAAAAATATGTTTCAAAATAACGTCCTCCATTTCTTGCAGTTATTTGAAAAATAGTTCATTGGGTTAGCTCAACTGTTTGAAGAATATGACGGCTATAAATGTACTCGCTTATGATTTTAAATTCGCTTGATAATCTACAAATAAACTCCATACATGTATTTAGTATAGAATATAGAAAAGTAACATACTACGCGCAAGTTTCAGAACTATGAATAAGTGCCTTCACTATGCAACCTGTTTGATTAATATTAAATAAATATTTAAAAAAAAATCAAATTTTCGAACTTTTGTTCTTCTTGAACTTTCCCTTTGAAATACTATACAGATAATATTATTTTGATTAAAATATGACCCTTATTGGACATATATATATACAGGTAAATGTTGTTTGTTTTCGATAAACGTGGACGTTTCCAGAAAGATCATGGCTAGTTTAGCTTGCTGTCTTTTTTATAGCTATTGTTTCGTTTGTATATATCATGTACGAAAAATCTTCAGGGTAGATTTGTTCATATGTTTTGTTTACAAGTTAAACAAATAAATTATTCATAGTACCTAAAAGCTGTTTACATCAACAGTGCATATTTTATGCTTGCTTTTAAATATTGCTACCATATTGTTTCTTTATTATTGTATTAGCGTATACAACGTTAGTAAACAACACACGTCATGAACAATATATATGTTGCTCAAAGAGTTTCAGGGTACATTTTTTCATATGTATGTATTAAATGTTCTCAATAACAGTTCGCATTGCTTGTACTTTGAATTTTGAAAATCGGAAGATTATTCAGTTGCCTATCACTATGTGATCGCTCTCAACCAATGATATTACTAGAATCTAGTGCGAAGTGCAAAAGCCTGGGTTAATGCAGCATACAGTATAAAGAGAAGAAAACAATACCTTTCAGAGCATTTGAAAGTCTTTCCTCATCCAGTTTGGCTTCAATATGCACGTCTGTCAATCCATAACTCTGCATCATCGCTTCAGATACTTTCTTGAGAGCTTTATTAAACTTGCCAGATGTACACACGTCCCAAATATGCAACAGTTGTTCAACAGATTGAGGCTGTATTTTCATATTGATATGCGTCCCAGACTGTTTCCTTTCACCTGTATTAGTGATTTTGACTTGCCTTTCGCCAACATCACGGACACATGTTTCTTCTGGAGTACTGACCTGCGCTACATCCGATTGCTCAATGGAATGAAAGTTCACAGGTTGATTGATTGCTATTCTCTTCGACATCTCGGCCACTATTAGGAAATATAAGTACACGTTAGTGTATCGTGTATTGTTCTATAGTAATATTCCTAATCTGAATCATGGTCTTGCAAGTTATCTTAATTTAGATATGATAATTCAAAACTTCAGTCTTGGAAATTATATATATGGACAGATAAGAGGTGCTCAACCAGTTTATTTCATATATCTGTACTAGGTGTTTTAATATATTTAATGTCCTAGTTCGGAAATTCGTTTCGCACAGAAGTTGAAATGATGTAGATTCAGTTTTTATATCACTGACAAAATGCGCATGTAAAATATATTTCCGCGCCAAATTATGTGTTAAGGCCTCATCGGGGTCGTTTAAACTGACGATTGTCAGTCCAACGATAATTACAAATGTTATCGGATGTAAATTAGAGACACCTATATCCGATTTGTCAGAATATAATAGAATAAGGACAATTTGGAGGTTTAAGATTTCAGCCAAAGACTAGACTGTCGAGATGGCTAAATTTGTGATGGATTGTTTTTGTAACGTTTTTAATGAAGATAAGAAAAAAATACTCACATATTTTATAACATGTTTTACTTACACATATTCAACATGTATTAGTATTCATTAGTATTCATTTTCATTCAGATAATGTAAGGTAATATAAGTGAACATAAACAAGAATTGTGTTCTACAACCGCTATTTAATAAGGATGTATGCATATGATTATACTAATAGAAGCCATGTTACCATCATGACAATTTATTATATTTTGATATATATTCACCTAGACAATCTTACAACCCTTCTCAATAAGGCAAACTACTTAGTGATACACAGGTTAACTAGAAAATCGAATCACTTACCAATAAATTTCATGCATCTCCAATACTCGCTTGTTGTTAAAATGACCTCGATCTCTAATTCACAAAAACCCCAAAGTCGCTGAATCGAATCTTGGACTGGTTTGAATACTGCAGTATTTACACCATTCACGCAATCGATCCATAGCTGGAACAAACTGTGTAAGCTCGGGCACTTGATCTTCATAATTACACATTTTGCTCGTGCTTCGATTAGTTCTTTGTCAGGCGACAAAAGTTCTTCCATTGATTCTTGAACTGCTTTTATCACATCATCTTTATGCAATGGTGATGTATCAGGCAGTTTCTGGTATAGTATTGAAACTAATCGTTCTGATATTTTCTTCTCCTTTTCACCACTACAGTTTTTGACAATTATTTCAACGTCAGTTTCTACAAATTGTGAAAAAGGCAAAATAAATCAAATGAAAGCAACAAGGATCTATAACAAAACCAGATAAAATGATAATAATTGCCTTAGAACCACAGCACCCAACTGCAATATCACAGTACGTCCGCACTGTACCACGAACTAACTCAATGAGAAAGTTTGATAGTCAATAAATATGAAAGTACACAACATAAAGAGTGGTGAAGACAGGGCTGCCGACTTTGAACGGTCTGTAGGCGGAATGTCCGACTCGTAGAATTTCACGAACACTGCTTGTTTTACTATATTACCACAGCTTGTGTATGGCGTGAAAAATGGCAGTCATGAGAACAGTATTCATTCTTTCTTTTAATACTGTTGGATAACATATTAAAACAAGAACATTCAGTTTCCTCTAGAAATCGTGTAGTTTATTTGAGGCGCAGGGTGCAATTCACAATATATGCCAGTGCAATTCTAAGAGGTGCAGTTGTTGCAATAGTGGATATTGTTATTCGACCCCATATTGATAAGAAGTCTGATCACGCCAGATGTTTTCTAAAAATATTATATCTTTATAAAAGTACTGATTTTATTGGCGTATTTTTTTTAAAAATAAAATGCTTAATTGAATGAATTGCATCAGCATAATGTTCATCCCACACAATTTTCAAAAACATTTCACCCCGAATATACCTTATTTAAACTGCTGAGAGATATAAACGTACTGAATACTGAGTATGCAATATTGACACATATTATATTATATTATATTATTGGTAATTTCCACATTTCAAGAAATGGATTTTAAAATTGAACTGATGTTCGACATTGCTCTAACAATATCCTTCACCAGATTTTTTTGATTTTTGTATTTATTTCGTTATGAAAGAACACAAATTGTCTGTTCATGAGAGGTAATATATAATGCACATATCTAACAACTAGCTAGCACCGGCTTATTATAATCAGCGGTGTTATACTTTAAATCCTCTAAGAATGAGCTTGATGACGCCAAAATACCTGATGTTTGAAATCCTTAACATCGTTACTTGCTCCAGCAACAGGAATGAGCTGGCAGATATAAAAGTAGGTATAAAAGTCGAACAGAAAATGCTGCATTCACATATTAACATAGTTAACGGAAAACACGCATTGGAAGTAAATAGCAATTACAAGGGAAAATAGAGACCAAGTTCGCGACACCACAACCATAAAAGGGTGAAAGTATAGGGTCACCGACTTGGAGCAGTCTGTGGCAAATGGACGTTGGGGATTTAAATCAGGTTCTACGGTGCACCAAACCTCACTTTTACCATATTGTTATCCCAATAAAATGGGGCAGTGTTAATAACATCTAACAAACTAGCATACATTAATAAGCAATTTAGTATAATACAAATATGACAGCGACTATATGAATATAAAGAAATCATCCTAAAACACCTCAGAGGAAGTACTCGGTGATTTAGCAGAAATCTGAGCAACAAGAGAATAAATCATTAAAGGCGCGGCAAGACAAGACAAGACTGAAGACAACCATTAAACCTTACCGACCATATATGATTTTTCACGAGTTGCATCCCCATCTAAATGTTTTTTTTGTTGTTTTTTTTAATATTTTATTTGAATATCATGTGTACAAACACTTATATACAGTACATGTATAGATGCATTATAGTCTACCTGCTCTTATAGTAATATATGACTTCGTTAATTAGTGCAATGGATTTACCTTCCTTTCAAGCAATAAACATATTGAATCAGAAACATTTTGCAAAGTTTAAATCACAACATATTTTGAACTGCATTCCACCTTGATTTTATTGCATTTTACTTATGTAAGGGGTACTGTATAGTTAGATAGACATTTTTTCAGTTTGCAAGAATAGACATACTTTTTATAGTTGAACACAAATAGATACACAATGTAATAAGCATCTGATGAGTATGGTGTGCAAAGAATAGTGGACTCAGGTATTAGTTCTATCAAAATATTGCATTTTTCATGCACATCACTAAAAATCTGTATTAATATGTTCTTGTCTGACATACAAATGTAACAAAGTTTCTTGGAATTATTACAAAATGTACATAGTTTCGTTTCCGACATTCCACATTTATATAATCTTGCATTTGTGAAAATAATTCGATGAATAATTATAAATTGTAAGGATTGAAGATACGAGTCATCTATTATACTGAATGGTTTCTTAAATAACATTGCCCAATCCTCACTAGTTAATACGTATACAAAATCTGTTTGCCATTTCATTTGAGAATCCATTTCATTTGAGAATTATTTGAAATATATATACAGATATCACAAATTGAGGATAGAAAGTTGTGATTTACCTTTTCAGCTGTTTTGAGTTTACAAACGTTTTTATTTATTGGATACTCTATCTTATTATTATTTCTTATACATGTTTTCCAATCAGCTGTAATTGCACTAACTAATCCTAAATAAGTTAAAAATGGAATATTTTATACCATATTTCCCGGTAAAATGTGCAAAGGTTAAAAAATACAGATCAACAATGTCATTAATGAACATATATCATTTTTACAAAAGTCTTTATAGAATACCGTACTGTTGTTAATTATTATATTTCCAAAGGCTATTCATTTGATTACCCATTTTTAAAAAGTCCTTCTTTATGAACATGCCATACTCTATATCCATCATGTTTTTTTCTAAATCGTTTAAAAAAAGCGTTTTCTACGGCGCGAATTTGTCAGGGTCTAAACTATTTTCTATCCATTTAAGTGAGTACCTAAGTGTGTGGGGCCTTTAAGCCACAGTCTTCAATAGTTTTATCATCATAACGTTTTATTTGATCAGGTTACCTGACTACCTGATCGTAGTAAATAGAACATTACATTTTAAATGTCGCGATATGCATGTTCGGAGGTGTCAGGCAAGAAATGTATACATTGAATGAGTATTGTCAGGGCAAGTGTTTTTAAAATAGTTGTTTTTCCTATAAAGGGGCATATTTCGAAAAGACCAATTATGGAGTTTATAAAAAACTAATATATTCAATGTGCTCTGCATTACTCAAAACCTTTTTTGCTAAAGCATATACCGACAAAACAAAAGCTAGTGTGCCTTCCTTTTTGAAACGACAAGGCATTTACAACAGATATAACACTACTTACATTCCGGCATAACACTAGTATTAGGGTTGAAGAAACAATTAAATAAAAAACCAACCTGGTACAGGAACGTTGGGATACACTGAAACCATGAATTTCATCATTGTCATCATCATCGTCTGACCTAAAACATAACAGCAGTGTGAGGTTACTAGAAATGTCAACTGAGTGTAACGTGCGTATGTGATTTGCATAAATATAACATGGTACTAGCCCCATATCATTTGGAAGTCAACACTGATTGTATTTAAGACAGGTCAGTATAATATATATATATATATATATATATAGTTATAAAAACATCAGTTGTTTGGGTCAGAAATGATTTTTACACTGGATATATTGGGTCCTTACCTTGCTATTGGGTCCTCAATCTGCCTATTGGGTCTTGTCCCAATTATTCAACGACCCAATAACGCATGCATGTTTAACAGAACTACATTTACCTAATTAGGCCTCTCGCACATAACTTATTTTTCACGTTTATTGGGCCCCTGAGTAGGGGTTATCTCCCCTTGATAGTTTGCTAAGTGTGTATATACTGTTTATCCAATCAGAGTTCAGGTCAGAGTTCAGGACCCTATACATTCGGAAATTCACAATGACCCAATAAACTAGTGATGCGGTATATATATTATTTTTTTTACAAGACCCAGCAAAAATGTAGGGTCAGACCCAGTATTATGGTTTGAGAATAAAAGGCGTTAACAGTTGAATTACTCGTTAAGTTACGACTATATAGGGACACATAAGTACCTTTAGGTGTACTTAATTCATGAAAAAATACCAAACACGTATATACACACTATTTCAGGGTGGTCCCAATAAATGTGTTCAAATTGTGAGACCCAGTATCCTGGTGACTTTAAGTATATGTTTGCCTACATATATATATAGTATATATAGTTATGTATATATTGCTTGTTATACTAGTTGAATTTGTATGGCGGTTCGGAACTATTTGCTAGGCTGTTTGCAGTGTATTAATACGTTGTCATTAACGGTGGAACGCAATAGTCCCGTCTAAAACGCCCAGCGCTGCTTTAAAACGCCCCTTTCAAAACTCCTTTAGACGCCTAGAGCACCTTAAAAACGCCCGTCGCGCCCAAAAGTGCTGTGAAAACAGAACACTGAACATAACTGACAGGCTTCATGAATTTGAGAGAGCAAACCCCAATCAATTAATACAGTCGACTGACAGGTGTCAAGACAACAATACAGTCTAGGTGTGTCAGAGTAGTGAAACCTTTTGATTGACGTGTTGGTGTTCATTCTGCTACATTTCCCGCAATTGTTCACTGAGTTTACCTGAGTGCAATCGCAAATGTACATTTAGGTATATTAAAGGCACTGGAGACGTTTTGAAATAATACTAATGTGTATCAATACGCGTTAAACCATGATAATGTGTGTTAGTTGCATTTAATTAAACCAAACGAAAAAAAAAATAACATAATGCATTGTCCTGCATGTAAAATGTGTACTTGTCTGTACGTGTGTGTTTACTTGTTGTGATTGCGTGTGTGTGTGTGTGTATGTGTGTGTGTGTGTGTGTGTGTGTGTGTGTGTGCGTTTGCGTGTGCGTGTGCGTGTGCGTGCGTGTGCGTGTGTTTGTGTGTGTGTTTTCGTGTGTGGACATGTGCGTGTGTGCGTGCGTGCGTACATGCTTGCGTGCGTGCATACGTACATGCATACATGTGCTTGTGTTTTTGCGCGTGCTTGTGTGCGTGCGTGCGTGCTTACGAACGTGTGTTTGTGTACATCTGTGTACGTTTGTGTACATGTATGTACGTGTGTGTGTACATGTGTGTACTTGTTTGTATGTGTGTTTACGTATTGTAAGTGAGTGCGTGCGTGCGTGCGCGTGTGTGTGTGTGTGTACGTTTACTGTGTGTTTGTGCGAGCGCGTGCGTGCGTGCGTGTACGCGTGCCTGCGTGTGTATCTGTTTGTGTACGTGTGTACGCGCGCGTGCGTGTGTGTGTGTGTGTGTGTGTGTGTGTTTGTGTGCGCGCGCGCGTGCCTGCGTGCGTGTGTGCGTGCGTGCGCGCGCGCGTTTGTGTGTGTGTGTGTGTGTACGTGTGTGCACGTGTGTACATGTGTACGTGTGTACGTCTATGTACGTGTGGATACGTCTACTGCGTATGTGTGTGTGTGTGTACGTGTGTACGTGTGTATGTGTGTACGTGTGTTTACGTGTGTATACGTGTAACGTGCATACGTGAACGAGTGTGTGTATGTGTGTAAGTGTACGTGTGCATGCGTGTGTGCGTGCGTTCGTGCGTTCATGCGTGAATTATATTGAATTGAATAAGAATTAACATGAATTGAATGTTGTTTTACGGTCAACAACAGAGTACAAGTCACTTACATATATATATATATATATATACTGAAAGGAAACAGAAACGCGACAAGAAATTTCCCCTATATATTGTATGTACAATATGCTGCTGTTAAAACTGGCTCAATTTTTCAAAAAGGAACTTCAACATTTATGAATTTTATGATTAAGACGTCTACAACATCACAGTTGTGTCCTTTCTCTAACTAACTGCAACTTTTTGTTTTTACAAAACATCTTGGGATTTCCTTGGAATATATATGGAATTAAGTGTGCAGTATATACAATATATAGCGGAAATTCCCGTGACGCGTTTCTTTTTCCTTTCAGTATATATATGATAAATATATTGTTAAATGGCCCTTTCTGGAGCACTGAATCACGAGGATTTAGGAAAGATAGATACATAAAAAGTTAAATGTGAGACAATTTAACAACCAAACAGTGCTTACACTAACAAATATTGAGCGCTTTCGGTTTTAATCGCCTTCTTCAGGATACCTATATAAAGTTACAAAAACACACACATAAATTTCGGAAAAGAAATGTTTAAAAGCAAAAACATAAACCAATTAATACTATAAACGTGCGACTTATGCTCCCATGCCAGTAATGGTATAATACAGTTTTAAGGTGGTAACCGTGTATATGTATGACACAAACGTTGCTATACATTTAAAGTGTGTTCACATAGAAATTCCGAAGACACACTAGCGTAAAAAGATATGTCTGGGAGTCTCCACGATTCTACATCTTTTTAAAATGTCGGTGTATTTTTACTTAAGCATTGAATCAGAAGCTGTTTATTTCTGGACGCGAAGTTTGTAATTCACATCACCATAGAAGTCAGGTTGTGATAGTCCTAGTCGCAGAAAAGTTCTTATTTGGTAAAACGATCAGGGTTACGATAATAAAATTGTGCAAAGGTTTTACGAAGTTTATGGCAACGGTAGCTATGATGGAGTAGCTTTTTAGTTATACAAAGATTACGAATATTAAAGTACTCAACTCGAGTACAAGCTCTAGAAAAACGAATAGGTTCAAACAAATAGACCCCATAAGAAGTTGCTCGGGGAACATCCCCATCTAAATGGGAATAATTAGCAAAATCAAAAATTAAAATCATCGCTCTTACACTTTATAAACAGTAGTTCCATACCTGACGGAAATATTATCTAATAGAAAAATAAGTGATTCACAAACATCATGGCAAGTCCACATAGAGTAATTTTTCAAACTGCCGTTAGTAAAAAAACGCTTTAATATTGTTACAGGTCAAATATGTAGCATTGGCTCTAGCAAAAGTTTTGCAAAATGTGTAACACATCTCCGTATTCACTCTTTGTCGTATTCCACGGAGCAGCAATTATTTGTTATGCGATGTTTTTTACGGATTATACCATTATTACAAATCTTACGCTTAACAGGTTTATTGAAGTTAAGAGATTTGTTAATTGACTAACTTAAATTCGTTTTCAATAGATGCCGTGTAAAATTACATGTGTTATTACAAATACTTGTTCTCATAAACATACTTAAACTGACCTTCACTTAATGTTTCCATTTTATCGCCAATTTCCTTAAGTTCTTCTTTAACCTCGTCAAATACATCTTGTATGTGTCTGTCACTATCGTACCATTTTTTTAACAATTTAGCTACCTCGTTAACTCCCATTGCTCCGCTTTCCACATGCATTAGGAACCCGTTGATCTCTTTAGACAATGTGCCATCTTGAAGATACTTCAGGTCGTCTATATACTTTAGGTATATCTCAATGATGCCCTTTATTGTTTTAGAATAAGCATCGTACAGGTGGTCTGCAACTTCTGAAGTGTCAGTATGACAAAGTTTGTTTCTTATTTCCTTCATCTTTCCAACATCTGTTTCAAAGATAGATCGATAGGTTGTCATAATCGTTCCACAAACAACAACTAAAATCACGCTTAGCATTTGTATGTCCCATTGTTCCACATCAGTTCCACGATTCAACAAGCGGCGTTGGTATGGATTTAGGCTTCTTTTTTCACCCTTTCTTATGGCGTCATATTCCGCGTTGTTTTGTAGGACATTAGCTAATGTCCACAGTTTTGGGTCATGATCCTTCGGACAACTATCTTGGACATGTTTCTTAATAATAGCACGCATCGTCCGTGTCCATCCTGTAAGCATCAGCATCAGCCGTGAGTGGTTCTCTATTCTACAAGTTGCCATTGTTATATGCTACTGTCACTTTACAAGTGGGTGTTACAAGTGGGTGTCGTTCTCATTTCTGAAGATAAAACATTATATTTTTTATATTATATTGTATCAAGAAAGACAAATGAATAAAATATATAATGGATATATGAAGGGGAGGGTATTGCAAAATGTCTGTAGTTCATCATTGTGTTTATGTAACAGTGAACAACAATTAAATTATATAATATTATGACAAACAAGGTTTTACGCAAGCGTTAAACAGCTGCCGAGAGATAAAATGTTAACATAACAATAGATCAAAATGATATATAGGGTCCTATAGAAACCACAGCGTCCGAACGCAATGGCATCGTAGGTCCGCACTGTACTGCAAACAAGGACTTGAAACTACAATGAAAGAGACAAAAAATAACAGAAAGGGTGGTGAAGACAGGGTTACCGACTTGGAACGGTCAGAAGGCAATAAGGCCTACTGGTTAGCTTGAATCGATTTTATATGCGCACAATCCTCGCTATTTTCTTGTCTTCAGCGCCCAAATAGACAAGACAGTGTAAACAAAACTACATCCCATCAAAAGGAATTCTCTAATAAGTCACAGGTGTTAAAAAAAAAATCGAAAAAACTAAATGTTGTCATGGAGACATAAACACGCCACGATCGTTTTTCCTTATTTTCTTCCAGATTTTTACCATCAGTTCTTCCTACCAAGCATTTTGAATCAATGTGGGCGACCTCGCTTCTTTCTGTTTAAATAACTTGACATGCCTTACATGTTGATTACAATTCACACTTCTAACACGATGTGCTAGAATTACACATCAGCACAGAAATACAATTGTTCACATGTAAGGGATACGTGTATGTTAGCGTGTACATTACAACACATATCGACGGTTGACTGTTACCATCTGTAATTATAAAATTGCGTTATCAAAGTGGAAAGGAACTGTTGCTACCTTACCATTAGCAATAATGAAAAAATAATGAAAACCATAATAATGACAATTTAAAAAAAAAAGGAAATCAGCAGGCTTGAACCCTCCCTTTCCCGGCATAAACACGACGCCTCGATCAACTGCGCTACAGATGCGAGTGAATATTCTGTCGCTAATATACATATAGTAATAATGACTACATGCTACATTTCAGAAGACTGGTTTACGAAAACGTCATTTCAGCAAGTGAAATGGTAATCTTTTAACATTACAAAATATGTATTTATATCATTCAAGAAGTTGTATGCATGCTTATCGTCGTCTATATGATTCACAGTCTGTTAACAATAGACAAACACAGAAACCATATAAGGATCAGCTGCCTTCGGCAGCTGAATAAATATTCAACATAACACGTTACAGAAATAACAACAGATATAATTGCTTTGTAAAGACCGCAAATAAGAAACAGGAAAATCAGAAACAAAAAAAAGTTAGAGATGTTTGCAACCGATTCCATTCACACAACCCTTTGTTTCTATTTGAAACAACACTTATACTTAATCACTGACTCAATATATATGATACTTAATTGACCGATTGTCCGGGCTATCATAAAACGCGTTGTTCAAGCTGAAGGTTTGGTACTAAAAATATCAAACATGTGCTATTATTGAAAACGTGTAATTATAGATTCGACAAATTTACTTTCGTATTTAACATTCGTTTCCATTTTAATTTGAAACATTCCCAAAATCATCACCATCTTGACATCATCATGACGCGTTTATTTTGTTGGAAGGTATATTTAAATTACCAGTCTAAACATAGACACTGTCGCGATATGATAATAGAGTGAGTATCAACAAACGGTATCGTACCAGGCTGTAGACAAATCTATAATACTAAAAAGATAACATTATACACGATTTTTCAAAAATAGGTCATTATATGTCAGAAATAAATCATTTAAAAGTCCCTTTATGGATTTTAAGTTCGCTTTTGTTTTCTTGAAATTGCTTTGCTTTTTATTTTTTAATTTCGTTTAAACGTATGTTGAAGATTTGGGGTAAAAGTACGTTCCGAAACATAACGGAAATAGCAGGTGCGTAGCCACGGTTTCTCAAAAACAGGCCGTCTTAGCTGAGGAATCGGAACGTCAGAATGCCAATGCAGTCGTCCCGTTTAAAACGTCCCTTGGTGGATTTCAAGTTCGCTGTTGTTTTCTTTTTTGTTTTTTATTTTCGTTTAAACATATTTTGTAGGTTGGGGCTAAAAGCCGTACATTACTGAACTGTACCGTACATTCCGAAACATTACGGAAATAGCAGTTGCGTGGTACGGGGAAAACCAGAAGTAGTAATGCATAGTTCAGCTTAGCGTAACGATCTAATAGAGATTTATGCAGGATGTAAAATAAAATAAAAATGCAACAAATATGGTAATTGGAATAATATTATTTAAATTTAAGAGTACTTATGCTATGGATAGATTTTGTTTTATATAAATGAAAATCATAATAGTTTATACATATTTGATGCATTTATAATCATGTATGTCTATGCTATAACTGAACTGGGAAAATTATTGTTTTCTGACATCGCTCGGGATGTTACTAAAGGGAAAGCTAGGGTAACAGAAAACACCATTATTGGTATACATTTTGCTGATAGTTCATGTATGCTGTCTTCTGTTTAAGATGTGTGAATCCCTCTTGAAATCTGAAAGTGTTTGTCATTATGATACCTTTAATTTACAATGTAACATGTAAATTAATTAACCTCTTGGCCATGTAATTGACACCATGTGTATTTAATAATGTTGATTTAATATCATTACATCTAAAATAGCCGAGTAGGTTTAAGAAAAGATTATATTTCACATGATTGCTATAATGATTATATTGAGCAATATGAATATGTGCCCATAATACGGACCTCGCTTGACAAAACATGCAATTCATTTGGGTTACGTATTGATCTTTGTAAATCCCTGAGTGTAAGAATAGTTAACGGTCGTTTATTTCATGATTACGATTGGTGGAGCTTATACTTACTCCCCAAGGCAAGGTGAATCTGTGATTATTTGTTAACATAAGAATGTAATTTTGCGAGTATTAATCATGTTAACGCTTGCCCATTCCATGAATGGAGTGATCATTGTCCTGTTTCCTTTGCATTGATTTGTAATGTTTAACGTAAGGTTGCTACTTACTGTGAACTTTAATGTTCGATATAAATGGTATAGTGATTTAAAGAAAGAGTTCAGAGCGGGATTGATTTCTAGATTAACTGATTTGAATAATGTGACGAATAATATAGATATCACGGACAGGTTGTCAATAAATACTGTGTAATTTTACAAATATTTTGCGTGATGTTACCGATCCACTTTTTTGTACAAATAATTGTGACCCTACTTTTACCGACAAGCCAATGGTAAGAAATAAGGAATGGTTTGATGGGGGATGTATTCAGGCGAAACATCGATATACTGACGCTATATTTAATAGATGCAAATCTAACTCTAGTAGGGAACTAGTTTGTCATTACGTGATCCGAGTCATACCAATCCAACCCCTTCTCCAAGAGGAGAAATCGGAGTTGCCTGGGGTGTAAAATAAAACCTGCATTTCAGCTTAAAAAGCTTGCATATGGTAAAATTAAAACATTAAATATGTAATTTTAAGCAGGTTATCGCTTTTTTTCAGTCAAAAAGGTTTTAAACATGTTTTATTGTAGAAATATACGTTATGAAATTCTGCTAATATAAGCTTTCCCATCGCTTAATGGAATTAAGGCGTGACCACGTAATGATATTAAACAAGAGGACAATGACCTTGAAGCTCTACTGATAGATTTTGATAGCTAGGTCAGCATTCCTGTGAAATTTCATAAAAACTGCCAAGTAGTTTCAGAGGAGTAGTGGCTACAAGTTGAAGTTTTTACTATATAACTCTAGGTAAACAAAGATGGCCACTGGCAGCCATGTTTAATGTCGAATCAAAATAATTTTCGACAAGGATCAACCTCTTGTCATGCTGATCATTTCAGAAAAAGTCCCATATCAATAGCACTTATAGTTTTCAAGAAGTAGTCGCTACAAACTTGATTTTAAAAATCTATGTTTAGCCGTGGTGGCCATCTTGAATTTCCGGCCGACCTGAAATTGTGCTAGGATCAACTAGACACCAAGAGCAACATTCCTGTGAAGTTTCATAAAAATTCGTCTAGTAATTTCAGAGGAGTAGTCACTACACATTTTACTATACAAACTCTATGTTAACAAAGATGGCCACTGATGCCCAGGTTTAATTTTGATTCAAAATAATTTTCGACAAGGATCAACATCATGTCATCTGATCATTTTAGAAAAAATCCCATATCAATATCACTCACAGTTTTCAAGAAGTAGTCGCTACCAACTTTTTTTAAAAATCTGTTTTTAGGCATGGCGGCCATCTTGAATTTCCGGCCGACCT
The DNA here is from genome assembly GCA_037043455.1 of Cyrtodaria siliqua. Taxonomy (NCBI): domain Eukaryota; kingdom Metazoa; phylum Mollusca; class Bivalvia; order Adapedonta; family Hiatellidae; genus Cyrtodaria; species Cyrtodaria siliqua. The sequence goes on from JAWPHD010000032.1 coordinate 157,363, forward strand.
AAAAAAAATCTGGAATCAATTAGACATCAAGAGCAACATTCCTGTGAAGTTTCATAAAAATTCGTCAAGTAATTTCAGAGTAGTAGTCGCTACAAGTTTTTAGTATATAAATCTATGTAAGAAAAGATGGCCGCTAGCGGCCATGTTTAAAGTCGCATCGAGATAAATTTCGACAAGGATCGACATCATGTCATGCTGATCATTTTAGAAAATGTCCCATATCAATATCACTTACAGTTTTAATCAAGTGCATGTATTATGTAAATTTCTAATACGTCGACTCAAATACATTGCGACCTTTTATTTTGGTATATGGTCAAACACTCTAAAACCTCTCGGAACATTTATGCTATCGTTCTGCTAATGCCTTCGCAAATCTAACAATAAAACATAACGTTATTACATACTTAGAGGCATCATCTTTTGTTTCTACCTTCTATTATTATTAGTAGTAGTATTAATAGTAGTAGTAGTAGTAGTAGCAGCAATAGCAGTAGTAATAGAAGTAGTAGTAGTAGTAGGAGGAGTTGGAGTAGTAGTATAATTATTATTAATAAGGACTTAGATGTGAGATTATAGAGTTTTCTGAGAGGTCTGAGACGTGTAAAACATCTCAAATACTGACATGCCATATAATATAGTATGCAAAAATGAATGTTCCTAGAGGTTTTATGGTGTCACGTACTTTGCAAAGAGTACATTGCTGTATGGGTTCACTGTACAGTGTGTCTTAAGTACAAAGTGACTTAAAATGAAACTTGATACAATAAAGTGAAAATATTGGATGCTGTGAATTAAAAATGAGGGGATATAAATTATTGTGTCCATCTATAATAAAAAGTGACATTGGATTATGACTATTGTGAAAATGACTTAAAAAGAAATTTAATTAAAGGGACACTTGACAAATTAGTTTAAAGGGACACTTGCCAATATTATTTGGACTTATTCATATAATCGGATTTTAAAGAAATACTGGATCCATTTTATGTATTTTCTATAAGTGAATATGTTTCATTGTAGTATTTAAAACATTTTTTGATTATATTTTAAAAATAGTTTTCTGGTTTTACTTCCTTTCTTGCTTCATTTTACCCGTAACAGTACCAACCGAAAATATCAATTGGGGCATGCCTGCCCCAAAAGAAGTATTGTGACTAATCCAGTAGAACTTAAGATGACACCACATTAGATGTAAACAGCAACACCACATTAGATGTAAACAGACAGTCCAATATAATCTCTCAAAACATACTTTTAAGAGTCAAGATAACATACAGTCAAATATGGGAACATCTCAATGTTTAACGCGTATCTAATCAGAATCAGCACTCTTATGTCAATATCACTGTTAACGTGTAATCTAATGCGTGTGTTATCCGTTTGTATCCGTTTGTGAAACTATTAAACGGACACATGGCAATCTTGATTTTTTAAAAACTCGCGGTGTCCCGTTAGTTTTTCTATATAAATTGCATTTGTTCCATCATTATTATTAATTATAAGAATAGTATAAAGCAAACAGTTTTTTCATATAACTAACTGTTGATTAATTTTCACCAGTAATATATTCAAACCTATGGTAGAGTAATGAAGAATAGTTGAAAACTTAAACTTGTATATAAATACTACGTCATGCAAATAATACTTATTTTTACATACAACTTGGTCGCGGGTTTCAATATATGTTTCTCTCCGAGACTTTCAAGAAATGTTCATATGATGTTTAAGAGTTAAATTTGTTAATTGATAATACTACAAAAAGGGTGGCCATTCATCTTTAAAGTGTTATTAAAGGTAACGAGTAAGAGAAAAACTGAGGACAAATGCAATGCCATAATATAATCAATACTGTCAATGTCTAAAATTAAAGAGACACGCGGAAGTTGAAGTTGTTATCTAGCACTGAATATAGAATATCGGTATATTAATCCAGGATCTATTTAATTTTAAATCTGCTTGCATTTAATTAAATACAATTTTCAGTTTTCGTCTGTATTCCCTAATTTACCACAGATTTAAATATACTATTGGTTCAATGTAATCTACAGTTTATAATATGCAAACACAATTAGCATTATACTACACTACTGTATAATTAATATTAATAATTTAACGAATGCATGTTACAGTAGAAAAACTCACGGGACGCCGAGAGTTTTAAAAAAAATCAAGATTGCTGTATGTCCCTTTAAATACATTTTACAAGGTAGCATAATCAATATGTAAGTATTTGTTAATTGATAATACTACAAAAAGGGTGGCCATGTTATTAACGATAACAAGTAAGAGAAAAACTGAGGACAAATGCAATGCGATAAGATAATCAGTACTGTCTATGTCTAAAATTAAAGAGACACGCGGAAGTTGAAGTTGTTATCAAGCATTGGAAATAGAATATCGGTATATTAATCCGAATATCGATATATTAATTCAGGATCAATTTAATTTTAAATCTACTTGCATTTAATTAAATACAATTTTCAGTTTTCGTCTGTATTCCCTAATTTACCACAGATTTAAATATACTATTGGTTCAATGTAATCTACAGTTTATAATATGCAACCACAATTAGCATTATACTACACTACTGTATAATTAATATTAATAATTTAACGAATGCATGTTACGTAGAAAAACTAAAGGGACGCCGTGAGTTTTTAAAAAAATCAAGGTTGCTGTTTGTTCCTTTAAATACATTTTACAAGGTAGCACGATCAATATGTAAGTACATATACTTCTCAGTTACCTCTAAGACTTGAAATAGTATTTAAAAAGACAACTAGTTTACATCAAACTGTTCTCAAAGAGTAAAGAGTAAAGACATTTAATTAAATTTCAGTATGAACTGGGACACCTATAACTACCATTATTAATGTCATTTTGTTGCCGTGTAAACGTTTTAATGAGATATTTGTAAAGACAGTTTTGTTAACGTGCTTTGATATAGTGAATTTGTTATTGTACTCTTGATCATTAATAAACTATCTTCATCTACATTTTAGTATTGTCAAAAGATACTTGTAGGTCTATAAGAAATATGTTAAGTATTTAAAGAAAAATATAGCAAATACCTCTTTCGATTTCGAAGTTCTCGGTTATTCCCAAATTTGAACTAAAATACACGATCAATAGAACGTTTCTAGTACAGTAATAGTTTTATCACATTAAACACCCGTTTAGCATCCCTACTTACGTAGATATACAGTTGTTCATCCAAAGAAGCATGCAATCAAAGCTCTCTCGTTGATTTTGGTAACCGGAGGACGCTCCCACAGGCCATTACATTGACATGTATGTGTATGCAAGGGACGACAACTCTGGGTAGAGATTGTGAAGTTGGCACTCACTTTCTATCACCCAAAAAAGATATCACGCAATTTCAAGCGGCATTCCTCGTGAGATTCTCACACGCGTTAGAACAACATTTCACTAAATGAATAATAATTATTTTTGCTTAACGGCTTATTTTAGCAATATAACGCGTCAGTTTCTAACTCGTTTTTAATGAACTCACTGTCCGACATTGTGTTTAGAAACGAAAGGGACTTTCCGTGACCTCACACAAAACAAGTGCTCGCTACACAGGTGTGCGTGTGCGATATGAACATCCATGATTATTAGCCCAACAGGTGCGAATATAGCCAAGTAGTTTGGTGCAATATGATGATGAACATGAGATTGTTGAATATACCATAACATAAAATAGCACTAAATGAGGCCTTTAATTCGAGCCGCCCCAAAGAGAGGAAAATAATACATAGCAATTCGGAAACCGTAATTCATAATTTATAATATATAACATATTCCTATGATTCTTCAACAATTTCGGAGGATAGATTCCGATACAGGGGATCACTATTCGACAGACGAGGGTACTTGAAATAATAATTACAAAAATAATCCGCTAGGTATTGCTATTCTGTATGACGTTAGTATAGTGTGTACCCCGCAGGTTTGTTGGAAATACCCATCCCACATACCATAAATAGGCTTATCAGCCAGTTATATATATCATTATATGACGACTTTGCTGGGATTACAATACTTTGAATACTACCAATACATAGCGAGATCCGTTGAAATTAGTGCGATCATATCCCGATTAAAAGTATGATGGCCCAGGAAATTGATCATATATACAGTATAAGCCCACTTTGGGTGTGTGGGATAGGTATTTCCGATTTTGTCTAATTTTTGGAAAGGATAAAAAGAAACCTGTGGGGTGCACACTATACTAGTAAACATACACATATAAAACGTCTACCTATGTACATACCTGTACGAAACATATAAACGTACGGACGGACGAACGTACATTATGTTCTCACAGTGCCACACTATACATGCCGTCATATATAACAAAAATATCGGTAGAACCGATGGATGCTCCCGGAATTGTGTGTTTTGTATTACAATGGGTAATATAATTTAAATGAAACTAGAGCTATGGTTCCTTTATCATTGCGTGAAGTTTCTTTGAAATCCCATAAAAAGAATACTACTACTACTACTACTACTACTACTACTATTAGTATGTGAAGTTTTTGAGTTATGCTCCAGATAAAAATTATAAGTATACAACTACCAAGGGTAATAACTCTTTATTATTTATTTAATTGAATTAATGGTTTTGCACTTAGTACTTCATCTCATTACCCTCTATCATTTATGTGAAGTTTCATTGCAGTACTACAAGTTATTTTTCGGACAAGAATTCTAAGCATAAATTTACAAAGGCAATAACTCTAATATGAATGTAGACAGAGTTACGGTTCTTGCACTCTGCACGTCTTCTTATTACCCTCCTTCATTGTGTTGAGATATTCAATGCAGTCCCATATCTAGTTATGAAGTTATACTCCGGACTAGAATTATCAGTATAAATTACAAAGGGCAATAACTCTAATTTGAATTAAGACAGGGGTTCTTGCACTCTGCACTTCCTCCTATTGCCCTTTATCCTTGTGTGAAGTTTCAATGCAGTCCCTGAAGTAGTTATAAAGTTACGATCCGGAAAGTTAGTAAAAGTATAAAAGAACAAAGGGCAATAACTCTAGTTTGAAATGAAGACAGAGTTACGGTTCTTGCATCCTGCGTTTCCTATCATCGTCCTCTATCAGTATGTGAAGTTTCAATGCAGTCGCATAATTAATTTCGAAGTTATTCTCTGGACAAGAAAGTGTGACGGACAGACGGACAAACAGACGGACGGACGGACGGGCGGACCGAAATTGTTCCGTGGGATAAAAAGGGGCATACATACTAATGAATATAACGTAGTTTTGCTAATACAGAATTGAATCATAGGGTACGAAACATCCAGGGTACGAAACGTCCAAGGTACGAAACGTCTAGTATCCTTTTAAACATATACGTATGTACATACATATATAAAATATACAGACGTACACGAACGTAAATGTGTGCTTGCAGGGTCGCACTATATATACCCTCATAATATATACCGATAGCGCGATAGCGAACGTAGTTGTGCTAATATTATGTTAGTGAATCTCACATCATATACTAAAAGCGTGAGCTGAACTTCCGGCGGCTATCTTCTTTGCGGGATGAACATCCGGCGGCTAACTTCAGCTTAATGACTTCCGATGGCTATTTTAATTTATAGACTGATACACTGCGCATATCCGTTTTTCGTACCGTTTAGAATGTTACACTGCGCATGTCCTAAAGAGAACAATTGTCGGCTGTGGAGCAGTCTATTTTAATTTACTGAATTGAACTGAGTATTGATTTTCAAGAAACCATAACTCTATCAATTCAGTTTGTTTCGCTCCAAAGGTGAACATACCATGTGATTAAAAAGTAATAGAATAAATTAAAGTATAAGATTTGTCTGATAATCCACAGACCTAATAACAAATTGACAGGAAACTGTGAAATGTATCTAAATTTCGGGTGGCACCGTGTGGAAATTTCACAAAATAGTTCCCGACTTTAAAACCATCACAGATGTATTTCTGTTTATAATGATAGTATTTAACGTTTTAAGCTAAACATGGAGTTTGAATTAAAGTGTCACTCCGTCAGTTGCTTGTTTTTAAGGGAAAAGCCAAAAACGATAAACAGATTTTTATACAATTTCTTTTATTAAAAAAATAAATAAAATAGTATAATCCCATTTTGCTGTTCATAATGACTCTTTTGAATGTATTCTCATCAAAATCAGTGAGTTTTGAGAGAGGAGTTAGAAGAAAAAGTTAAGATGCCACGTAAAATTCTGGCTTCTTCATTGGTTCAGATGGAAAGTTAAATAATTAAAACTTATTGTTATGTCTTATAACCACATGGTATATAAATCAGGGTTAAAGAACTCGCAAAAGGCAAATTATTATATTTCTTTACCTTTAACTCTTTTGTTTGTTGTTCTTTAATGAATATCGTTTGTTTAATGGTTAACTGAAAGCGATATTCTACTTCAAAGCCACATATATTGCGGTCGTTGATCCCAAAGGACCAGTAAAAATAACTCTACTGATTCGTAGCACGGGGAGACATTTTACAGCCGCCACACTGCACTAAAATAACGCGAAAAAAACGATGAACGATGAGTAAATACTCATCCATATACATCCGACTGTAGATTAACTACCCCTTCAGTTTATATCTCAAAATATATAAAAAAAATGCGCTGTATTATAAAAGAACACCGTGTGTAGGGTGATCTGCCGTCTTTTTCGCAACAGCATGAAACTCTCCTCATTTTTTATAGGCTCTTCTTGATTGGAAAATGTTCTTATCATACCTGGGCGAAATGTGGACCAGTTGATATACTGTCGGTCAAGACTAGTCATTATGGTCCTCAAGGTGTTTGGTTGATAGTTATCACCGCTGGGCTTCCCGAATCTAATTTAAAAAACAACTGAACAATGTGGAAAGTTCATTCATATGAGTATTCATATGTGTGCCCTGTATGTTCCAATATTAACTGACAATCTAAAAAGAAAGCAGTTTACGATCAGTTTTGTTTATGATGAAAGGGCATATTTTCTTCTCCTACTGGCGCAAATCTTGAAAACAGTACTTGGTTCCATTTGCCGACCAGTAAGAGGAATAAGTAAGGGATAACTGTCAACCTGCTTGCTTCTATTTTTACCTCATCTTCTTCGTCATATACTTTCACAATGAAGAAATATGACAAATCCTTTTTCATTTGAGTATTCACATGTATGCCCTGTATGTTCCAATATTAACTGACAATCTAAAAATAAAGCAGTTTAAGATCAGTTGTGTTATGATGACCCGAACCGGCCTATTTCATCTTCACGTGCGGCGCAGATCTTGAAAACAGTACTTGATGCCGTCTGCCGACCAGTAAGAGGGATGGGTAAGGGATAACTATCAACCTGTTTGCTTCTATTTTTACCTCATCTTCTTCGTCACATACTTTCACAATGAAGAAATATGACAAATCCACTTTCATGTGCGTATTCACATGTATGCCCTGTATGTTCCAATATTAACTGACAATCTAAAAATAAATCAGTTTAAGATCAGTTTTGTTTATGATGAACGGGTCAATTCCATCTTCACCTACGTACTTGGTGCCGTCTGTTGACCAGTAAGAGGGATAGGTAAGGGATAGCTGTCAATCTGCATGCTTCCATGTTTGCCTCATATTCTTCACGTACTTTCACAATGAAGAAATATGACAAATCCTCTATGAACGCTTTCAATAACCGCAACCATATCACTACTTCAAATCAAAACCATTAAACTGCCATGAAAATGCCATTAAAATACCATTAAAATCACCAAACCCATGAAATATAGCCATTATTTCTTGTTTAGAATACTTAATGGCAACGCTGTTCTGTACCATTAATAAAGAAATAATGGTCATTAATATTTAATTATTGGTCATTAATAGGTAACTGAACCATTATTTATCCCATTAAAAAAGATATTTACAACTTGTGGTATTAACTTTGAGACATTAACAAAGTAATGCCCCATTAGTTTACGTTTCAATTGAAATAATGCCCATTAATTGTAATAATAATGGCCATTATCAGTTACTGTAATTTATTTTTAATTGCCATTATAATATGATGACCATTTATTGTTTTAACTTATTTAGCGTGACCATTAAAATAAAAATGAATGGCCATTATTTGAATTTCTTGTATCAAATTAATAAGAAATAAAATATCAGTAAAGCTCAATATGAAGATCATGGGCATAACATTCGTGTTATTATTTTTAAGTATCATATATATATATATTTAGAGAGAGAGAGAGAGAGAGAGAGAGAGAGAGAGATCACCTTTCAAAAACAATTGAAAGAGAGACAGAGAGAAAGAGACACCATGTTCTTGTTAAGATCAGTGCTCACAGAAAATTAGTTTAAGAGACAGGCCCAGGGCTTCTTGCTTCTGAAAATGGACAGGCCCTGATTTAAATTGGACAGGCCCTGATTTAAAAAGGAAAAGTCCATTTTTTTTCTATTACCGTTGCAAAGAAGAGTACTAGCACTTTTGCCAAACGATAATAATCACAGCCGACTTGGTAAAACTGGAGCCGAACTTGGAGCAAAATTTTTAATCAGGTTTTATTAGACTATCAGGGCCTCCTCTAGCTATATTTTTCATTTTGTCATGCAAAGTTAAAGAATAAGGAGCCTAGACTAGAATTCATTTAAAAATAGGATTACAGGCACTCCTTACACCTTACACATTGATAAAAGAAAGAATGATGGATTGAATAATGAATAGAATGTTTTTCTTTTTTGATTATGTAAAAAAAAAAAAAAAAAAAAAAAAAAAATCCGAAATTATGTACCATCCGAACTACTATGACACCGCACTTTTACGGCACGAACATTTCTCAAACATTCAATCGAAATACCATCAATTACGAACTTTTTTCATGCATTAATGTGTTTTGAATGCCAAAAATGGTATTTCTTATCAAAGAGGATAGACAACACAACCCTAATAGCAGGATAATGTAATTTTATGTCAATAATTGTCGATCTCTATTGTGACAAATTGCCGACACGAAGCCAGGCAAAATATTCATACTTCACGCACATTTTAATTACTTTATTGCAAGTGTTTTCACAGTTCACAATACACATGGGAGTATTGAGGATGTACTACAAGTTATTTTTCGGACAAGAATTCTAAGTATAAATTTACAAAGGGCAATAACTCTAATATGAATGTAGACAGAGTTACGGTTCTTGCACTCTGCACGTCTTCTTATTACCCTCTATCATTGTGTTGAGATTCAATGCAGTCCCATATCTAGTTATGAAGTTATACTCCGGACTAGAATTATCAGTATAAATTACAAAGGGCAATAACTCTAATTTGAATTAAGACAGGGGTTCTTGCACTCTGCACTTCCTCCTATTGCCCTTGATCCTTGTGTGAAGTTTCAATGCAGTCCCTGAAGAAGTTATAAAGTTACGATCCGGAAAGTTAGTATAAGTATAAAAGAACAAAGGGCAATAACTCTAGTTTGAAATGAAGACAGAGTTACGGTTCTTGCATCCTGCGCTTCCTCTCATTGTCCTCTATCAGTATGTGAAGTTTCAATGCAGTCGCATAATTAATTTCGAAGTTATGCTCTGGACAAGAAAGTGTGACGGACACACGGACAGACAGACGGATAGACGGACAGACGAACGGGCGGACCGAAATTGTTCCGTGGGATAAAAAGGGGCATACATACTAATGAATATAACGTAGTTGTGCAAATACAGAATTAAATCATAGGGTACGAAACATCCAGGGTACGAAACGTCCAAGGTACGAAACGTCTAGTACCCTTTTAAACATATACGTATGTACATACATATATAAAATATACAGACGTAGACGAACGTATATGTGTGCTTGCAGGGTCACACTATATATACCCTCATAATATATACCGATAGCGCGATAGCGAACGTAGTTGTGCTAATATTATGTTAGTGAATCTCACGTCATATACTAAAAGCGTGAGCTGAACTTCCGGCGGCTATCTTCTTTGCGGGATGAACATCCGGCGGCTAACTTCAGCTTAATGACTTCCGATGGCTATTTTAATTGATAGACTGATACACTGCGCATGTCCGTTTTTCCGTACCGTTTAGAATGTTACACTGCGCATGTCCAAAAGAGAACAATTGTCGGCTGTGGAGCAGTCTATTTTAATTTACTGAATTGAACTGAGTATTGATTTTCAAGAAACTATAACTCCATCAATTCAGTTTGTTTCGTCCAAAGGTGTACGTACCATGTGTTTAAAGAGTAATAGAATAAATTAAATTATAAAATGTGTATGATAATCCACAGAACTAATAACAAATTGACAGGAAACTGTGAAATGTATCTAAATTTCGGGTGGCACCGTGTGGAAATTTCACAAAATAGTTCCCGACTTTAAAACCATCACAGATGTATTTCTCTTTCTAATGATAGAATTTAACATTTTAAGCAAAACATGGAGTTTGAATTAAAGTTTCACTCCGTCATTTGCTTATTTTTAAGGGAAAAGCCAAAAAAGATAAACAGATTTTTATACAATTTCTTTTTTTAAAAATAAAAATAAAATAGTATAATCCCATTTTGCTATCATGCATAATGACTCTTTTGAATGTATTCTCAACAAAATCAATTAGTTTTTGAGGGAGGAGTTAGAAGAAAAAGTTAAGATGCCACGTAATATTCTGGCTACTTCATTGGTTCAGATAGAACGTTTCCAATCTGTTTGTTATTAGGTCTGTGGGTAATCACTGGATTGGAAAGTTAAATAATTAAAACTTATTGTTATGTCAATATTATAAACACATGGTATATAAAGAAGGTTTAAAGAACTCGCAAAAGGCAAATTATTATATTTCTTTACCTTTAACTCTTTTGTTTGTTGTTCTTCAATGAATATCGTTTGTTTAATGGTTAACTGAAAGCGATATTCTACTTCAAAGCCACATATATTGCGGTAGTTGATCCCAAAGGACCAGTAAAAATAACACTACTGATTCGTAGCACGGGGAGACTTTTTACAGCCGCCACACTGCACTAAAAGAACGCAAAAAAACACGATGAACGATGAGTAAATACTCAACCATATACATCCAACTGTAGATTAACTACCCCTTCAGTTTATATCTCGTTCTACGGCGCACTCATGCAAGCCAAAATTCGCTGTATTATAAAACAACACCGTGTGTAGGGTGATCTGCCGTCTTTTTCGCAACAGCATGAAACTCTCCTCATTTATTATAAGCTCTTCTTGATTGGAAAATGTTCTTATTACCAGGCTTTATTTGCATTTTACTTTTAACAACTTTACATACCTGGACGAAATGTGGACCAGTTGATATACTGTCGTTCAAACTAGCCATTATGGTCCTCAAGGTGTTTGGTTGATAGTTATCACCGGTGGGCTTCCCGAATCTAATTTAAAAAAACAACTGAACATTATGGAAAGTTCATTCATATGAGTATTCATATGTGTGCCCTGTATGTTCCAATATTAACTGACAATCTAAAAGAAAGCAGTTTACGATCAGTTTTGTTTATGATGAAAGTGCCTATTTTCTTCTCCCACTGGCGAACATGTTGAAAACAGTACTTGATGCAGTCTGCCGACCAGTAAGAGGAATAGGTAAGGGATAACTGTCAACCTGCTTGCTTCTATTTTTACTTCATCTTCTTCGTCACATACTTTCACAATGAAGACATATGACAAATCTTCTTTCATATGAGTATTCACATGTATGCCCTGTTTGTTCCAATATTAACTGACAATCTAAAAAGAAAGCAGTTTAAGATCAGTTTTGTTATGATGAACCGGCCTATTTCATCTTCACGTGCTGGCGCAGATCTTGAAAACAGTACATGGTGCCGTATGCCGACCAGTAAGAGGGATAGGTAAGAGATAACAGTCAACCTGCTTGCTTCTATTTTTATCTCATCTTCTTCGTCACATACTTTCACAATGAAGAAATATGACAAATCCTCTTTCATGTCAGTATTGACATGTATGCCCTGTATGTTCCAATATTAACTGACAATCTAAAACGAAAGCAGTTTAAGATCAGTTTTATTATGATGAACCGGCCTTGTTCATCTTCACGTGCTGGCGCAGATCTTGAAAACAGTACTTGGTGCCGTCTGCCGACCATTAAGAGGGATAGGTAAGGGATAACTGTCAACCTGCTTGCTTCTATGTTTACCTCATCTTCTTCGTCACATACTTTCACAATGAAGAAATATGACAAGTCCTTTTTCATGTGAGTATTCACATTTTTGCCCTGTATGCTCCAAATATTATCTGACAATCTAAAAAATCAGTTTATGATGATGAACGGGTCTATTTCATCTTCACCTACGTACGTGGTGCCGTCTGTTGACCAGTAAGAGGGATAGGTAAGGGATAACTGTCAACCTGCATGCTTCTGTTTTGCCTCATATTCTTCACGTAATTTCACAATGAAGAAATATGACAAATCCTCTATGAACGCTTTCAATAACCGCAACCATAGCTCGCTAGTTTATATAGTTTCCAATTTTAACAGCCGTTTTTGTAGCCTTAACTTTTATAACAATGTGTAGAAATACAGTGCTTCTAGGAAAATAGTGATTGGGCCCTTATAGTTTTATGGTTTTATTGCACGCCTTAAAAGTATTTTATTGGATAATTAACAATAAACAATGTATTTATTTTCAACAGACAACACAAAAAATGCGCCTGTGCAATTTTACCGAACATCCTGTTTATGTCCCCGAAGTTTGTTTTTATTCAGTATGTTATTGTCCTCAACAGTTTATTCTCTTGTTACTCTGGCTTCTGCACAAAGTCATTGAGTACTTGTGACTTTCTACACTTTTGCTTTTTAGATTCATATATACATGATCATCTTTGTATTTTATTTATATTGCTGACTAGTTTGTTAGAGGATATAGCGTCGTGGTTATTTCTTTATTTACGCTGTCCCTTTTAATTGTGATGACAATAGAAAAATAGTGAGGGTTGATGCACCCAAGAACCTGTTGTAACCACACAGCTGCATTTTTGCCATTAGCCGTTCTAGGGCGGTACCTTTATTGTCAACCTTTTATGTTTGTGGTGTTGCATACTTTACTTCTTAAGTAACCTTGTGTAATTGTTGTTTGTTTTGATTACGTCTATTTGTTTTGTTTTTGTAGTTGTTGTTTTGTTGTATTATGTGATTGCTACAAGTCCTGTTCGACGGTATTCTGTGATTGCTACATGTCTTGTTGACTATATTCTGTGATTGCTACATGTCCTGTTGGCTGTATTTTGTGATTGCTACATGTCCTGTTGACTGTATTCTGTGATTGATAGATGTCCTGTTGACTGTATTCTGTGATTGCTACATGTCCTGTTGACTGTATTCTGGAACTGCTACATGTCCTGTTGACTGTATTTTGTGATTGCTACAGGGCTACATGTCCTGTTGACTGTATTCTGTGATTGCTACATGTACTGTTGACTGTATTCTGCGATTGCTACATGTCCTGTTGACTGTATTCTGTGATTGCTACATGTCATGTTGACTGTATTCTGGGATTGCTACATGTCAAGTTGACTATATTCTGTGATTGCTACATGTCCTGTTGGCTGTATTTTGTGATTGCTACATGTCCTGTTGACTGTATTCTGTGATTGATAGATGTCCTGTTGACTGTATTCTGTGATTGATACATGTCCTGTTGACTGTATTCTGGAACTGCTACATGTCCTGTTGACTGTATTTTGTGATTGCTACAGGGCTACATGTCCTGTTGACTGTATTCTGTGATTGGTACATGTCCTGTTGACTGTATTCTGCGATTGCTACATGTCCTGTTGACTGTATTCTGTGATTGCTACATGTCATGTTGACTGTATTCTGGGATTGCTACATGTCAAGTTGACTGTATTCTGTGATTGCTACAGGGCTACATGTCCTATTGATTTTATTCTGTGATTGGTACAAGTTCTGTTGACTGTATTCTGTGATTGCTACATGTCCTGTTGACAGTATTCTGTTATTGCTACAGGGCTAAATGTCCTGTTGACTGTATCCTGTGATTGCTACAGGGCTACATGTCATGATGACTGTATTCAGTGATTGCTACATGTTCTGTTGACTGTATTCTGTGATTGCTACATGTCCTGTTGACTGTATTCTGCGATTGCTACATGTCCTGTTGACTGTATTCTGTGATTGCTACTAGTCATGTTGACTGTATTCTGGGATTGCTACATGTCAAGTTGATTGTATTCTGTGATTGCTACATGTCCTGTTGACTGTATTCTGTGATTGCTACAGGGCTACATGTCCTGTTGACTGTATTATGTCATTGCTACATGTCCTGTTGACAGTATTCTGTGATTGCTACATGTCCTGTTGACTGTATTCTGTGATTGCTACATGTCCTGTTGACTGTATTCTGTGATTGCTACATGTCCTGTTGACTGTATTCTGTGATTGCTACAGGGCTACATGTCCTTTTGACTGTATTCTGTGATTGCTACATGTTCTGTTGACTGTATTCTGTGATTGCTACATGTCCTGTTGACAGTATTCTGTTATTGCTACAGGGCTAAATGTCCTGTTGTCTGTATTCTGTGATTGCTACATGTTCTGTTGACTGTATTATGTGATTGCTACATGTCCTGATGACTGTATTCTGTGATTGTTACATGTCCTGTTGACAGTATTACGTGATTGCTACATGTTCTGTTGACTGTATTCTGTAATTTCTACATGTCCTATTGACTGCATGCTGTGATTGCTACAGGGCTACATGACCTGTTGACTGTATTCTGTGATTGCTACATGTTCTGTTGACTGTATTCTGTGATTGTTCCAGGGCTACATGTCCAGTTGACTGTATTCTGTGATTGCTACATGTCATGTTGACTGTATTCTGTGATTGCTACATGTCGTGCTGACTGTATTCTGTAATTGCTACATGTCCAGTTGACTGTATTCTGTGATTGCTACATGTCATGATGACTGTATTCTGTGATTGCTACATGTTCTGTTGACTGTAATCTTTGATTGTTACATGTCTGTTGACTGTATTCTGTGATTGCTACATGTCCTTTTGACTGTATTCTGTGATTGCTACATGTTCTGTTGACTGTTTTCTGTGATTGTTCGAGGGCTACATGTCCAGTTGACTGTATTCTGTGATTGCTACATGTCATGTTGACTGTATTCTGTGATTGCTACATGTCCTGCTGAAAGTATTCTGTAATTGCTCCATGTCCAGTTGACTGTATTCTGTGATTGCTACATGTCCTATTCGACTGTATTCTGTGATTGCTACATGTCCTATTGACTGTATTCTGTGATTGCTACATGTCCTGCTGACTGTATTCTGTGATTGCTACATGACATGGTGACTGTATCCTGTGATTGCTACATGGCTACATGTCATGATGACTGTATTCTGTGATTGCTACATGTTCTGTTGACTGTAATCTTTGATTGTTACATGTCCTGTTGACTGTATTCTGTGATTGCTACATGTCCTGTTGACTGTATTCTGAGATTGCTACATGTCCTGTTGACTGTATTCTGTGATTGATACATGTCCTGTTGACTGTATTCTGTGATTGATACATGGCTACATGTCCTGTTGACTGTATTCTGTGATTGCTACATGTCCTGTTGACTGTATCATGTGATTGCTACAGGGCTACATGTCCTGTTGACTGTATTCTGTGATTGCTACATGTTATGTTGACTGTATTCTGTGATTGCTACATGTCCTGTTGACTCTATTCTGTGATTGCTACATGTCCTGTTGACTGTATTCCGTGATTGCTACATGTCCTGTTGACTGTATGCTGTGATTGCTACAGGGCTACATGTCCTGTTGATTGTATTCTGGGATTGCTACATGTCCTGTTGACTGTATTCAGTGATTGCTACATGTTCTGTTGACTATATTTTGTGATTGCTACATGTCCTTTTGAGTGTATTCTGTGATTGCTACATGTTCTGTTGACTGTATTCCGTGATTGCTACATGTCATGTTGACTGTATTCTGTGATTGCTACATGTCAACTTGACTCTATTCTGTGATTAATACAGGGTTGCATGTCGTGTTGTCTGTATTCTGTGATTGCTACATGTTCTGTTGTCTGTATTCTGTGATTGCTACATGTCCTGTTGACTGTATTATGTGATTGCTACATGTCCTGTTGAATGTATTCTGTGATTACTACATGTCCTGATGACTATATTCTGTGATTGCTACATGTCCTGTTGACTGTATTCTGTGATTGCTACATGTCCTTTTGACTGTATTCTGTGATTGCTACATGTCCTGTTTTCTGTATTCTGTGATTGCTACAGGGCTACATGTCCTGTTGACTGTATTCTGTGATTGCTAGATGTCCTGTTGACTGTATTCTGTGATTGCTACATGTTCTGTTGACTGTATTCTGTGATTGCTATAGGTCCTGTTGACTGTATTCTGTGATTGCTACAGGGCTACATGTCCTGTTGACTGTATTCTGGGATTGCTACAGGGCTACATGTCCTGTTGACTGTATTCTGGGATTGCTACATGTCCTGTAGACTGTATTCTGTGATTGCTACATGTTCTGTTGACTGTATTCTGTGATTGTTACATGTCCTGTTGACTGTATTCTGTGATTGCTACATGTCCTGTTGACTGTATTCTGCGATGCTACATGTCCTGTTGACTGTATTATGTCATTGCTACAGGGCTACATGTCCTGTTGACTGTATTCTGTGATTGCTACATGTCCTGTTGACAGTATTCTGTGATTGCTACATGACCTGTTTACTGTATTCTGTGATTGCTACATCTCCTGTTTTCTGTATTCTGTGATTGCTACAGGGCTACATGTCCTGTTGACTGTATTCTGTGATTGCTAGATGTCCTAAAAACTGTATTCTGTGATTGCTACATGTTCTGTTGACTGTATTCTGTGATTGCTATAGGTCCTGTTGACTGTATTCTGTGATTGCTACAGGGCTACATGTCCTGTTGACTGTATTCTGGGATTGCTACATGTCCTGTAGACTGTATTCTGTGATTGCTACATGTTCTGTTGACTGTATTCTGTGATTGTTACATGTCCTGTTGACTGTATTCTGTGATTGCTACATGTCCTGTTGACTGTATTCTGCGATGCTACATGTCCTGTTGACTGTATTCTGTGATTGCTACATGTCATGTTGACTGTATTCTGGGATTGCTACATGTCAAGTTGACTGTATTCTGTGATTGCTACATGTCCTGTTGACTGTATTCTGTGATTGCTACATGTCCTGTTGACTGTATTATGTCATTGCTACAGGGCTACATGTCCTGTTGACTGTATTCTGTGATTGCTATATTTCCTGTTGACAGCATTCTGTGATTGCTACATGACCTGTTTACTGTATTCTGTGATTGCTACATGTCCTGTTTTCTGTATTCTGTGATTGCTACAGGGCTACATGTCCTGTTGACTGTATTATGTGATTGCTAGATGTCCTGTTGACTGTATTCTGTGATTGCTACATGTCCTGTTGACTGTATTCTGTGATTGCTACAGGTCCTGTTGACTGTATTCTGTGATTGCTACTGGTCTACATGTCCTGTTGACTGTATTCTGTGATTGCTAGATGTTCTGTTGACTGTATTCTGTGATTGCTACATGTCCTGTTGACTGTATTCTGTGATTGCTACAGGTCCTGTTGACTGTATTCTGTGATTGCTACAGGGCTACATGTCCTTTTAACTGTATTCTGTAATTGCTACAAGACTATATGTCCTGTTTGACTGTATTCTGTGATTGCTACATGTGCTGTTGACTGTATTCTGTGATTGCTACAAGACTACATGTCCTGTTTGACTGTATTCTGTGATTGCTACATGTCCTGTTCGACTTTATTCGATGATTGCTACAGGACTACATGTCCTGTTTGACTGTTTTCTGTGATTGCTACATGTCATGTTCGACTATATTCTGTTATTGCTACAGGAATACATGTCCTGTTCGACTGTATTCTGTGATTGCTACATGTCCTGTTGACTGTATTCTGTGATTGCTACAGGACTACATGTACTGTTCGACTGTATTCTGCGATTGCTACATGTCCTGTTCGACTGTATTCTGTGATTGCTGAAGGACTACATGTCCTGTTCGACTGTATTCTGTGATTGCTACATGTCCTGTTCGACTATATTCTGTGATTGCTACAGGACTACATGTCCTGTTCCACTGCATTCTGTGATTGCTACATGTCCTGTTGACTGTATTCTGTGATTGCTACAGGACTACATGTCCTGTTCGACTGTATTCTGTGATTGCTACATGTCCTTTTCGACTTGTATACCTACCTGTCTCGTTTTCCTCCGTAATATAATAAAAATAATGTAATACAAAAAAAAGTCAACGTCTTTAAATCGAAATCCCTACTATTTTCGAGTTTACACATAAAACTGGAAACCTACTTTTCAAGCCGGTTTGTTATGGCATTATTGGGAAAGAATAAAAAGGAAAACATTTACGAATAAATGTAAACAGATACGGGTAAATTGTACTAATTATTCAATAAGATGCATGCGCATATGTTGTTGTTGTCTATCAAAAAACAAACAAAAACGTTATCTGTTCTCAGCAGTATGTTATATTTAGTTATGTGGAAAGAACAAAAGTCTCCATTACTAAAGGTAATTATGAGAATTATAATAATGCAGCCCGAGCGTTACGCTAATACGGGAATTAAAACCTCAGGACGTTCCACTCAATTACCATGATTTGTGTTTAATGAATGCTCCTGCATTATGTATTGTAAGTTTTGCGTTGCTACAGTATCATATTTCATTCTATTTTTAGCCATGTTTGCGTTTTGTCTGGATTTTGCGACAAACTTATTTTCTCTTCGAGAAGCAATCACAAGGTTTGACTTTGCAAGTCTAAGTTTATAAACATGACTTTATGAAAGTAACAACAACATATCAAGTTGGTCATTTAAGTATTGGACAAGTTGTATTCAATACATTGAACGTTCTTAGCGGAGTAGTGATCACAAACCTTACAGTATAAGTGTATTTTCGCAGAATCGGCCTTAAGTTTGCAGGAAGTTTGTTTTGGTTAGAATCGAATAAGAATTGTTCGTCTAATCATCTTGCACTTGCATTTAGTAGAATGGGAATATTCGTTTATTATAGCTTGACCAGGCTTAGGTAGATTAATAGTGTCACAGGCCATGCAAAGATAGTGGTGTCAGGGAAACAAAGATAAGCTTCCATTACTTTTTATGATCAAAAACTTCTCTGAAAGTTTACACATAGTAAGCAATAACTTAATAAATCCGTAGCCAGCACAAACTACATTGATGACTTCAGTAAAGCTTCCCTATTTGTATCGCTTACGTTTCTAAGGGAGCTTGGATCATTTGGTAGTCTAGTTCAAATCTTTTTTGCGGTGGTGGTCATTTAGGAATTTTAGGAACATACCAAATGAACTTCATAAAAATCTTCCTTTAAAGGTTCGTGAAATTCCACTATGAGATATGGAGTTAGCGGTCAGATGACCGTTGTCAAAAACTGATAAATCATATTGTTTAGGTCCGGCAACATATCACACAGTTCGCTTTAGTAAAAGTAGCGATAACACGCGTTTGTTATATAAGTCTATGTTTATAAAGATGGTCGCAATATATCCTATATTATATTCGGCTATCTTTAAAGCCTGGATAACATGAATGTATAGATCCAACTACATGTCAGGCCTAGCATGTACGTAAATAGCTCGTGCAGTTTAAGATTAATATGGAAATCAAACTGGTATTTGTCTATTTTTATCCGCGGTGGCCATATTGGATTTTGAATGGTCTGCATAAAAGTTTCTGATCAACATTAATAACAGGATCTTAATTCGTTCGTTCGTATTTTTAACTTAAAATGAAAAACATTGTTTTTAAAAACAAGCAAATACGATATTTGTTTTATCATTAATATGCAGGAAACTCCTTTGAAACTTAATCTTTTTTTATTTTATTCGCGTTAATTTATGCTTTTTTTAATTATGTTTTAGTATATTGTATTTTGAGGCTTTTTTAGCAACACGTTACTTTTACAGATTTTCTGAACAATGTTTGTATATTAAAACACACAACTGAGTTTAACAAGTTCAATTTTAACAAATATGGCTGAAAACAAAGGACTAAAAGTGCTGGTTCAAAATCGAGAAATTGCGATATGTTATATGTAAATCTCAAAATCTGCAATTTATAGCATTTTACTGTTATATCATTGCGATTTCGATTATTCCCAGTTGCTCTAAAATCTTTTTTTTTTTAAATAATCGTTATCTTTAATAATAATCTAATGCAGATATGTTACAATATATTTATTAAACATCCCAATATTACTAGCAGCAACATATGCAAACAGATTGAACTACAAGTTATTACAACATTAGTCACAGTTCCCTCCATTGTGGCTGCAAAATGAATGTGATTATCGGTTTGAAAGTGTAACAATACAGTTGAATATGAATTTGAACAGGAAAATATATATATTGTTAAACACTGCCGTGCCATAATCTCCATCAAAATAATAAACGCATCCCTATTAAATGATCAGATGCCTAATTAGTGTGGTTCCATGGCACACAAACATGACATGCTTAGTCTTCGCATCTACATACGTTTTATACTAGGTACAACTATTTAGAAGTAACAAAGCACAACTATTGTCTTTCTTTATTATATAGACTTATATACTATCTGAACCCATATCGTAACCTCGACCATTGAAATACGGAAATGATTTGAGTTTGATACACACCGTCGTCAACGGAAACCATATTAAAAACAACTTATCTCAAGTTTATTCAGGATCATGATTTTTTATTTCAGTTTGATGGTTGGTTGGTTTGTTGGTTGGTTTGTTTGTTGGTTGGTTGGTTGGTTGGTTGGTTGGTTGGTTGGTTGGTTGGTTGGTTGGTTGGTTGGTTGGTTTGTTGGTTGGTTGGTTGGTTGGTTGGTTGGTTGGTTGGTTTGTTGGTTGGTTGGTTGGTTTGTTGGTTGGTTGGTTGGTTGGTTGGTTTGTTGGTTTGTTGGTTGGTTGGTTGGTTGGTTGGTTGGTTGGTTGGTTGGTTGGTTGGTTGGTTGGTTGGTTGGTTTGTTGGTTGGTTGGTTGGTTGGTTTGTTGGTTGGTTTGTTGGTTGGTTGGTTGGTTGGTTGGTTGGTTGGTTGGTTGGTTGGTTGGTTGGTTGGTTGGTTGGTTGGTTGGTTGGTTGGTTTGTTGGTTGGTTGGTTGGTTGGTTTGTTGGTTGGTTGGTTGGTTGGTTGGTTGGTTTGTTGGTTGGTTTATTGGTTGGGTGAATGGTGTTTTACGTTATTTTGCACATTTTAGGCTATATATGACGATTGACTTGTTCGTGGTGAGTGCAGACCAACCACTTTTTCATGGGAAGAACGAGTACTGTATACCTCCCGCCATCCATTGAGTTTGATCAAATCCTATTGAATTAAAGTAACTACTAGTATGTTTAGAAAAAAGCATATTTGAACTTACAACCGCCTTTAAATTTAAAACAGTTAGAAAATCAAAGGAATTTAGATAAACCAAGTTGAAGGAAGGATACGAAGCTATAACCAACAACATGCCATGCCATGACCGCCAACATGTTATGCCCATCACAATTTCCAGAAAGTTAAATTTCACTGAAGACCATTCAAACTGTTCCTGCGATCCCTGAAAAGTCATCACAAACAAATATGACGCATTATGGCTGACGCATTATTGAACAGCTCTGCTGATTGGAGATGGGACGAACATACAATGATATAATTTTACCACTAACAAATTCTAAAACATTTAAACATAATCTACATAAATCGTTTATTGTGTCATACATTAAAAACAAAAATACAATCTTTGGCTCAAAATCCCCTAACAGTAATACGCTTTAATACGCTTTGGATACCAGCCTTTGTATTATCATTTACATTAATGATGTATTGTTGTATTTTTAATAAGGTTACAAACACAGACAAACAACAAATACAAGACACAGCCCAATTTATAAAGCCATAATTGAATTAAAACACATGCAGTGCAATAACAAAAAAACGCATACAACAAGTGTTACATTTATGCCAGACTTATCTCTGGATTTCTACTCGTTATGACCCCCTGTGGACCTATATAAACTCAAGTATAAACAAGAGGCCCAAGAGGGCCTGTGGACGCTCTACTAGCTAAAACGGCTCTTATATCAAGGGTTGTCGTAAGAAAATTCCTATTGTTAAAACATTGCAAAAAAACACAATAAAACAAACAAACACACACCCACAATAGAAACTTAAACCCTTGACCCATGCTAACAATTATAAAAGAAGCCCTAGTTCAAATTTGGTATGGTTATTTAGGGACTCGAGACACAAAAATTGTATAAAATAGGGTTTGACCGCCTGTAGAGGGGCCCCTTTATGCAGGCGGTCAAAATCCATTGTATTTAATTGTTGTGCCTCGAGTCTCTAAATAACCATACTAAATTAAAACTGGTGTTGTGTTTAGTAAAAACAGATGTCTCCCCTACATGAATGGCCATAAATCCGCCAAAAATCATTCAACTTGAACACGACGAAGATATGTGCAACTAGGCTTGGTAATGGTCATCCCCACCAAATTTCATGGAGATCCAGGCAGGGGATCAGAAGTAGTCGGGACAAAGCTTATGTATTAAAACCTTTGATGGGACATATCTCCACCATAAATCATTCAATTGGAACAAGACAATGATATACGCAGCCATGTTTAGTTGAAAACCAAATGGTGGTTGAGGAAAACTATAAAGTTCGTGTATTAAAACGTTTTAAAGAGCCATAATTCCACCAAAAATTATTAAACCGGAACATGGCAATGACATGCACAACTAGGCTTGGTACTAATCTTTCTTGCCAAGTTTCGTTGAAATCAAGTCAGGGGTTCCGGAGAACTACAAAGTTAGTGTATTAAAACCTTTAAATGGCCATAACTTCTCCGAAAAATCATTCAACCGGAACACGACGACGACGATATGCTCTACTAGGCTTGATACTGATCATCCTTGAAACATTAAGCTGAAATTCGTCCAGGAGTTCAGAAGAGACTAATCTGAACAATGTTTGTGTATTAAAACATTTAAAGGGCCATATCTCCGCCAAATATCATTCAACCGGAACACGGCGAAGATATGCACAACTAGGCCTGATTATAATCATCCTTGCCAAGTTTCGTTGAAATCCGGCCAGAGATTCAGCAGAAGTAGTCCGGACAAAGTTTGTGTATTAAAACATTTAAAGGGCCATAACTTCACCAAAAGTCTTTCAACAAGAACACTGTGATGATATGCACAAATAGGTTTGGTACTGATCATCCCTGCAAGGTTTCGATGAAATCCGCCGTGGGGTTCAGGAGAACTAGAGCGGAAAAAGAGTGTGTAGTAAAACATTTAAAGGGCCAAAACTCCGCCAGAATTCATTCAACCGGAACATGGTGATGATATGCGCAACTAGGCTTGATACTGATCATCCTTGTCAAGTTTCATTGAAATCTAGTCAGGGGCTCAGCAGAACTAGTCCATTCAAATTATGTGTATTAAAACATGTAAAGGGCCGTAACAACTCCGCCAAAAAGCATTCAACTGCAACAAGGTGGGGATATGCACAACTACACTTGATACTGATCATTTCTGGTAAAGTTTGGTAAAGATCAGATGAAAATTGGAGGCGCTAGAGCGTTGACAAAACAAAATATAGCAATTTTCGTTAATTACAGGACAATAACTCCGGTGTTACTAGTCCGATCTGGCTGGTTTTCGATCACATCCGAGCTTTCCTTAATAATAATAATTTGATAAAGTCTGGTAAAGATCAAATGAAAAATGCAGGCGCTAGAATGTTGACAAGACAATATATAGCTATTTTCGTTAATTCAATGGCAATAACTCTGGTGTTAATGGTCCGATCTAATTGGTTTTCTAACTCGTTTGAGCTTTGATTTATAATAATAATCGCGTAAAATTTGGTAAAGATCGAATGAACAATTGTGTCGCTAGAGTGTTGACACGACAAAATATAGCAATTTTCGTTTTCGGAAGACGGAAGAGAAAACGGAAGAAAAGACGGAAGAAAGACGGGAAGAGACAGAAGGAGACAGAAGAAAAAAAGAAAGACGGAGAGAGGGGGCGGAAGATAGAAGACGGAAGAGAAGACGGAAGAAAGACGGGAAGAGACAGAAGGAGACAGAAGAAAACAGATTGATTGATTGAATTGGGGTTTTAAGGCGCACCAACACATGAAAAGGTTATATGGCGCCTAACAGGCATGAACATGCCAGGCTCATCTTCCATGTACATCGAGATAAAATATGGAAAATGGGCCTAGAACCTTCTCACCCTGAACTGCAGAGTGAAGAAGAAGAAAGACGGAGAGAAGCGAGTGTGGGGGGGGGGGGGGGGGGGAGAGAAGACGAAAGAGAAGACGGAATAAAGACGGGAAGAGAAATAAGGAGACAGAAGCAAAAAAGGAAAGACGGAGAGAGGGGGTGGGCGGAAGAGAAAAGACGGAAGAGAAAAATGAAGAGAAGACGGGAAGAGACAGAAGGAGACGTAAGAAAAAAAGAAGGACGACGGACAAAATACCATGGCATAAGCCCTAGTGAAGGCCGGCAGAGCTAAAAAAAAAAGCGAACCAACAAGTCGATCAATGCCATGTTTTCGCATTTTAAAACATTACAATTTGTAATTGCACCAAAATGCAGTTAATGTTTATTCCCTAATAAATATCCCCTTTAATTATTATGAATGATAAGTTCTTGTTAAAGCCTTTCAATATAGCTTGGAAAAAACAACAAAATAAAACGTTACGCACACACATACTGAGGCCTACTACATACCTCCAACCTGATACCAGATAGCTGACGTCCGTAAATATCAGCAACAATATAAAGACAACAACATGATATATTCGTCTAGCAATTACCCCATGAAATACTGAAATCTGAACTCACTACCAATGTCTGACAATCCAAATAAAATAGCATGAGGAGGAAATAAGAATAACAGTAGCATCAGAGAAGATTTTAACTTAGATCGCAATAATGAGAGGCGAACGATGTACATCGTCACCACCAAATCTAGCCCCAAGGTAAAGGGTTATAGTTCTTAACGTGCTTGTAAATATATTAAATTACAAATACTGCTACAACACGGACATGAAAATGCTTTCAAACCCGTCAGACTTGATAAATAGTCATAACATTTTCCCAGTTTATAACGTAGCCAGCCTCTTTCTGCAACACTGCGCAAATCATCCAACGTGAAGGGAGTAACTTTGAACTTTACTAATTTCCATTTCTTGTACGTCTTTCCATTACCATGCTTATCCACTACTCCGAATTGACTTATTTTGAACAAAGGAAAATCTGCATTCATATATGTACAAACCCCACCCAACTTATACATACAGTGTTTACAACAAGTAATACCACCACATTTGAGCCCATTTTCCACAAATTCTGGGGTATCACTTGGACAATATTTTGCAATTGACGACTTCGTCAATAACAACATGAAGACAATTTTGTATTATTTTGACGTCACTGGACATACATATACAGTTACTACAGTTAAAACACTCCAACTTGAAAGCATCTTCCATCATTTGCGACGATCTCTGCTTTTTCTTTAATGTTTCGGCAATTTTGTTCATCTCCTGTATGTTTCCTATTTGTTGTTCCCACTTGTTATTATGGTCTTCTATTTGTTGCTGTAAACCAGGGATAACTTGGTTCATCAGTTTTTCTAGATGAGCATTTTGTTCTTCTTTTTCGACGATCCATGACCCAACTTCACTTAATACGTAGTACCTGCTGTTTGGTGCACGTGCCCTACCTTTGTAAAATAATATTTACTTTAAGCAGATGCAATTGTTAATTTAGCCTACAGTTAATAACACACGATATTGCCCCATAAGGAAAGCTCTTTTTAAGTGTGCCCCAATATAAAACCTAGTTTCAGCAGCAATCATTTTAACATTGAAATATGCAATATCCTATCAATGAACCATTTAACTTATACTACGATAATGGCTTTTTTAAAATGAAATGTTATAATTTGTTTAGTTTCGGAAAATATGAACATAATTCATTTACCCTAATTATATTCCCTATTAATACCTAAGTGCTTGGAAAAACAAGTTTAAGAGATGCTTAAATTACTATAACAACTCTTTCGGAGCCACATTTCTCAAGAAACATAGTTTCCAGTACTACATTTGTAATTGCACTTCAAATACCAATGATGTTTCTGATGATGTAACTTGTTATTGATGTAACAATAAGTGTGTATATGTCAATATTGCAATTTGTTTAAGTGTTGACATGATACTTATTGATAACACTGCTGTTCGCTCTGTTTTTGCAGTGACGCCAATTGCGTCGAATTAATGCGACACTAACGCCCATTGTATGTTCTCAAAATGTGTGAAAATGGCGCAAATCGACTTTAAATATACATTAAAATAGATAAAAAGTAAATGCAATAACGACGTTAATCTTAAGAACAAATTATATATAACACGAGCATCAAGAACTGCAGGGCAATCCATAGTCCCCCACCGGCCCAGACAAACATTTTCCAGACATTTTCTATGATGGAGGTCAAAGATCAAGGTCAAGGTCACAATGACCTTATTTTGGTACGCGACACACCGCTATCCCAAGATGTATTCACATACCAAGCTTGGTGTCGTCTCTAAGTGTTATAGTATTGAAAATACGGTCTGGACAAGCATTTTCTATGACAGAGGTTTAGAGGTCAAGGTCACAATGACCTTATTTTGGTACGCGACACATCGCTATCCCAAGATGTATCCACATACCAAGTTTGGTATCTCTAAGTGTTATAGTATTGAAAATACGGTCCGACAAACATTTTCTATGACAGAGGTCACAGGTCAAGGTCACAATTACCTTATTTTGATACGCGACATACCGCTATCCCAAGATGTAATCAAATACTAAGTTTAGTATCTCTAAGTGTTATAGTATTGAAAATACGGTCCGGACAAGCATTTTCTATGACACAGAGGTCACAAGTCAAGGTCAAGGTGTGACCTTATTTTGGTACGCGACATACCACTATCGTAAGATGTATATACATACCAAGTTTGGTATCTCAAAGTCTTATAGTATTGAAAATATGGCCCGTACAAGCATTTTCGGAACATTTTCTATGACAGAGGTCACAGGTCAAGGTCAAGGTCACTGTGACCTTATTTTGGTATGCGACACACCGCTATCCCAAGATGTATTCAAATATCAAGTTTGGTTTCTCTAAGTGTTATAGCATTGAAAATACGGTCCGGACAAGCATTATCTATGACCGAGGTCAAAGGTCAAGGTCCCCCCCCCCCCGCCCCCCTCTCTCCCCCCCCCCCCCCCTCTCTTCTGAGACACGGAGTATCACAACCTGAATTATATGAATTATATGGTGACGTGATTTACGAACTTCGTCAGATACTTGGTCATGATCATAATAAAATATGTATTAAACTCGTTCAAACGTTTATCCAAAGAGGTTATGAGCATATCATTTTGCAAAGCAATGCATGTTTAGTGGCTGATTCATTTACAATTCGTCACTATGCTGTCCTCTTTGATTGTGCGATGACCGGACAGATTGTAGACTCTATGATTACGTCTACCTAAATAATTATAGGACCGTAGCGTTTGCTGTTTGTCTTTAATCTTGTCTTGTTGTACCCTTAACGGTTTGTTCTCTTGTTGCTCTTGCCTCTGCCAAGTCATCGAGTACTTACTTTGTGGCTTTCTAGGCTTTTGTGTGTTTTTTTATATTATATATACATGATCATTTATGTGTTTTACTTACATTGCCTATTAATGCTGCATTGTTGTTAGAGATTATAACCTGGCGGGAATATTTTTATTTAAACTGTCCGTTTATTGGGATGACACTAGGGTAACAGTGATGTTTGGTGCACCCTGGAACATGGTTTAAACCCCCAGCGGCCTTTTTTGCCAGTTACCGTATTAAGGCGGTAGCACTATTGCCAACCCATTAGTGTTTGTGGTGTCTTATCTTGCCTTTCACTCGTCTTTAAAAACAGTATGAAAGGAGAAATTTGGAAATCGTCGAACACGATAAATGCAAAAAATATGGCAGTCTCGGTTTGATTGAGACTGTTCATGAACGGTAGTGAAAAGTGGATGCTACCGTTCACGCCTGCTAGCCCCGGATTGAGCAAAACTCAATATTTAAAATGCCAACAGCACATACATTTGAGCCATCCCGAAGATGGTATGCATATAACGATAATCATGGAACCTTCAGTGCGGTATCTTCACACCATTCTATGGCTAGCGCCGTATGGTCCCAGTTTCTAACAAAACGCGTTGCCCTAAACGAGAAAGGAATTGGCGAAATAAACAAAATGGGATTTAGCTGGGAGCAGAGGTTATGAAGTCTGCGTGTCACAGGTAACTGTCAAAATATTAAATTAAAAAGCAGGCAACATATCCTAAGGGTGATTAAACAATAATCGGAACCTTTAAATGCTGGAGTAGTCGAACCACCTATTCCAAAGTTGTTCTTTGTTTCTGTGTGAGTTTATGGTTGACTGTCTACCTTGCATGCTGCTTTTCCTGTTCGATTTTTATATCTACTTTTATTCTTTTGCTTAGTAGCTTTCTGGACTTTTGTTTTTATATTCATATATACATGAGCATCTTATTTAGTATGCCTATTACTTCTGCGTTAGAATTTGTAGCACGGTGGTGACTTCGTTATTTACACCGTATCGTTATACTGGAATGACAATTGGGTAAGAGTGAAGTTTAATGCACCCTAGAACCTAGTTTAAAAATACAACGATCATTTGTGCCACTGACCAATCCAAGGCAGTGCCCTACTGACTACACTTTTATGTTTGTGATGTCATAAACCTTGTCTTATATTTATCATTGCAATTGTTGTTTGTGTTCATGTGTGTTTTGGTTGACAGTGGTCCTAGAATGCTACATTTTCTGTTCGACTTTTATATATACATGTACTTTTAACTTTTCATGTATAACAGTTGCCAAAATTCTCGAACAATAAAAGACGAACTGATTTTGTTATTTAAAATGCCTTTTCCAGAAAGAAAACAAAATGTTTCGCCATGAAAGCTTCTTGAAAAAGTACTAGATAAAACCTGTAATGCAAAGACCATTGTAAATGTCAATTTACTTTATCATTTGTTCATGTGATTTAGTTTGTGGTACAATGCGGACCTCCGGTGACATTGCGTTTGGGTTGTCTGGTTTCTATAAGACCTCCGGTGACAATGCGTTTGGGTTGTCTGGTTTCTATAGGACCTTCGGTGATACTGCGTTTCGGTTGTCTGGTTTCTATAGGACCTCCGGTGACACTGCGTTTGGGTTGTCTGGTTTCTATAGGACCTCCGGACCTCCGGTGACACTGCGTTTGGGTTGTCTGGTTTCTATAGGACCTTCGGTGACACTGCGTTTGGGTTGTCTGGTTTCTATAGGACCTCCGGTGACACTGCGTTTGGGTTGTCTGGTTTCTATAGGACCTCCGGACCTCCGGTGACACTGCGTTTGGGTTGTCTGGTTTCTATAGGACCTCCGGTGACACTGCGTTTGGGTTGTCTGGTTTCTATAGGACCATTTTTCTCATTTCGATAACCACTGTGGAAACCATTTTTTTCAAAGAGAAGAGCACTATGAACTATTTACCATCTGAAACAATTAATCTGCTTAGCCAGGCAAAGAAAATAAACAGGATTGGAGGACATTTCAAATAAATTCAGTCGAAATGTGGAAATCATATCAAGTTCCATCACACTCTATACTTGCTATTTGAACAACTGAATCCAATATCAAAATCTTTACGCTCAGATGAATATATTAGTGAAGTTTCAAAAATGCATAACCTGTAAAACTGTAAACATGTTGCGGACACATTTTTAAACGAATTTACTGGCACTGTGATCTTTTCATTTGTCTCCACACTCGTGAAGCATGGTTCATCCACACATAAAACATGTAATATGGAGCTTTACGAACGTTACCCGAGTAAGATTTTACACGTCATGGGAATTCATGTATCATGAAATATGTATCTTATAGAAGCCCTTATAGTCAAAGTCTTGCGTTTATGAAATCAATAAGCATCACCCAACAAAGATAAACAAACATACCATGTGTTTTAAAGTTCGTTCAATAAAGTGGCAACATACACATCTGGACAAGATACAACCAGAGAGAAGGTTGTACAAACCAGCACAACTTAAGAGGTGTGTTATATAAATTGAACTTGTACATACCACCTTGTGAAGCAGGCGCATTTTGTCCTAAAAACTCTGTGGCATTCAGCGTTTTCATAGCATCAGTTTCATGCATCCAGGCAACTAAAGCCTTCGCCAGTTCCCGTGTCTTGACAAAGATTATACACCTGGCGTTCTCGTCATGCATAAGCATGTTAAGCACAAGTTCCTGCATTTTTAATAGTTTGGGATTTTCTGGTATGTCTTCAAAATGGACACGTTTAAGATCTGAAATGAATATATAGTTTAGATCTCTGATAAACTGCATGTGAATTTCAGTTATCAGATAAAGCTACTGCCGTAGTATTAAATAATGCAAACCACACAATCAGTTCTACATTCAAATTATCTAGAAAATGTGTGCATGTGGTTAATGCTTGCAAAAAAAAATTAGATACATGTTGGCCGATTTAGGTAACTTACTATCAACTTTTTTAATAACTGTAAGCGCAACCGGTCAAAATCATTATATAGTTGCGACAAGAGCATAACGAAGTAACGTTTTGGAGATCACTGTCATCGATGTGATATTAAACGTGGTATTTGACGCTAAACTAAGCGTTATATCACTAATATGGCCTATTCATATTAAATAGGCTTGTTTATTTCAGTGCCAAAAGCAGGGCCTCTAAGGCGGATATTTTACTCTGGTAGAAACTTACCCTGACACCGGTCTTACTATCACACCGGCTTCCAGAAGCAGATTCTAACAGAGAAATATTTTCCATAAATCTTGTTAATATCACCTTTAATCGGCAAAATGCCCAAAACTAGGAGTAGGAGAGGGGGTGGAGCGAAGCCGGGAAGGCAAGCACAGTACGATAGGTCGCAGCAGAAGACGGATGCGGTTAAGAATAGTGGTCGGAAGAATGATATACCTGAAGAGGGCGAGGCACCAGAGGCGCCGGAGATCATCTGTTTAGGCGGCGAACAGGAGGACGAATCGGGTAAGGATCGGAACCCGGATATTTGGAAAAATGTGGTTGCCATGGCCGCAAAGTTGGTAACCACGTCGGAGTTCGACATAACGCAGTTAAAATGTGCAGATGATGATCTGACTGCACATGTTCCCCAAGAGGTGTATGCCAATATTTGGCGCCATGACTACGTTAATTTAGCCGTCCTATTAAAAAAGAACAATACACAAATTGATGATCAACCCCGTCAGCTGTTTGTAAATGATCCCGGGGCTATAATAATAAAACACGCCCAATAAAGTCCATATCACATTTAAGAGACTGGACTGATGCATTCATTATTTTTGCAGCCATTTACTTAAAAAAATAAAAGGAAAAGACAACTTAACTTTTGCAGTACATGTCGGTAATTAGGGAAGCTAAGGCCCGAAACAGCTCATTAGCCTGGGAAATATACGATGAGCAGTTCAGACTGCGTCTGTCGCAAAAGTTGCAGCCATGGTCACAACTCAATGCAGATTTGTGACTGCAAATTATGACTCGTGACCACAATATGACCCCTGACAGAAACAATCAAACTCGTCGCCCCTCGGGGGTCTGTATTGACTTTAATAAACAGAATGGTTGTTTTTACAGAACATGTAAATATTCACACATTTGCTCTGCTTGCCGTGGGGAGCACCCTGAGTGGCAGTGTCCAAGATTTATGGGCGGCCAAATTCAGCGTTTCCACCAGAATACCGGCCGGTCATTTCCTGGACAGTAAAATCAGCCATTTCGGGGGCTTCAGTCAGCAGGCAGCAGGCAGCAGGGGTGCACCATATAACAGAGTGTTTCGGGGATCATTCAGACGCAACTAGGCCAGACGTAACTTCGTTTGCATTAGGAAAGTCCCCAATACAAGTCAACAAACTTTTGGAATTATTGGAATATTATCCGGACCGCATTGCTGCAAAACAGATAGCTGATGGTTTCCGATATGGGTTTCCTCTACAGTATGGGGGACCTAGAGTTAGTTGTGAAGACAAAAACTTGTCATCAGCTTGTCAAAACACAGATATTGTAAGACAGAAAAGGTTAAAAAAAAATCGAAGCTGGTCGAGTAGGAGGTCCATATGATAGGCCCCCTTTTTGTAACTTTCGAGTATCCCCACTAGGTCTGGTACCTAAAAAAGAAATGGGCGAATATAGGCTTATTCATCACTTGTCATACCCTGAAGGGGAATCTGTCAACGATTATATCGATCCAAACATATGTTCAGTGCAATACACCCAGTTCGATGAGGCAATAAAAATGATTCAAGAGCCTGTTCAGGGTGCATTGTTAGGAAAGGCAGATATAAAATCAGCATTCGGGCTTATCCCAGTCCCCCAGGATTGTCCTCTATTGGGTTTTAAATTTGAGTATTAAGTATTATTTTGATAAATGTCTCCCATTTGGTTGTTCGATTTCATGCTCTTTATTTGAGAAGTTTGCGACCTTTGTGGAATATTTAGTACGTCGGGCGGTCACAGTCGGTGAACTGCTGCATTATTTAGACGATTTACTTGGTGGTGGTAAAGCAAATTCTGATAGTTGTTAAGTTATTATGGACACATTTTTCAGCAGTTTGACAATTTGGGAATTCCAATAGCTTCAGAAAAATGTGAGGGCCCACAAACAGTTATTGTTTTTCTGGGACTTGAATTAGATTCTGTGTTGATGCAAGAACGGATACCATTAGATAAAATTCAGGCGATAACTGTTACAATTACAGAGATTATTAAGCATCGTAGCATCAAGCTTAAGACACTTCAGTCTTTAATTGGCTCGTTGAACTTTATGTGCCGAGCAATTGTACCGGGTCGTCCTTTTTGTAGACCGTTGATCAATGCAGCCTGTGGGCTTGTTAAACCACACCATCACCTACGTATATTAAAGGGTATGAGATAAGATCTTAACATGTGGTGGCTCTTTTTTGAATCTTTTAATGGAATATCAGTATTTCATGAAAATATCTGGAGTTCAAGCGAAGATCTATCGCTATATACTGATAGTGCTGGGGGCTATGGTCTAGGTTGTGGTGCATACTTCCAAGGCAATTGGGCATACGGTGCATGGCCTGACAACTGGTTTCTGGAGGGCTTGGTGAGCGATATCATAGCTCTCGAGTTGTTCCCGATTTACGTATCAATTGTCATTTGGGGTAAGGAACTATGGAATAAGAAAGTGTTACTATGGTGTGACAATCAGTCTGTGGTGCATATAAATAACTCTCAAACATCAAAGTCTGAACAGGTCATGATTGTCCTCAGAGCTCTTGTACTAAAATGCTTGCAATTAAATGTAGTACTTAAAGCAGAACAGGTACCTGATAGACAGAATATTCTCACCGATTGCTTGTCTCTTTTACAGGTAAACAGGTTTCGTCAGTTAGCCCCAGGGATATGCACCCACATCAGAATGTTCATACTCGTCTGCTATCAGTTTCCAACATAAGTTACATAACATGGTTGACAGTACAAATGATTTTACTGTCAATAAAGCCATTGAAGGTTTCTGTCGAATCACGTCAACATTCGACTCCCGTATTCCCATTATGTACGAGACTGGTTAACATCTCGTATACACTCTATAAAGTATGCACTTCAAGTTTTGAAGTAAGCCTGTTCAAGGCAGCATACTCTTTAGCATTTTTGGACTTTTCAGAGTAAATGAGATTGTAGTTGCTTCTCCTTGCATGGCTGAGAGAGCATTGCAGCGGGATGACATCTCAGAGGTTACTTGTAATGGCAAACAAGAACTCCGAGTGCGTTTGCGCAAATCAAAGACAAGCCAATCGGGAGCCTCAGTTAGAGTCTCTGTAGGTCAGGTAGCAGGTCCGGTGTGCCCTGTAAGTTTGGTTCTAGGTTATTTAACCAAGAGGCCTTCTTCTCCTTATTTCTTTTGTCATTTGAATGGCAAGCCTTTAACACGATAGCAATTTGGCGCAGTGTTAACAAAATGCTTTGGGGCGAACATTGTGTTCGTGTGGCAGGAAAATTCCGGGGGGATACAGATTAGCTGGCTAGTTTAGGTGTAGAAAATTATGACATTTGGTGGACCCCAGCGTCTTCACGAGGGGCTCTGCCGAGGAAATTGATTAATCAGGTCTCAGCGATACCACTTGGGACTTGAGTATCCGGGATGTTGATTGGTGGGTCCCAGCGTTTTCACCAGGGGCTCTGCCGGGGAGCTTGATTCATCAGGTCCTAGCGTAACCACTTGGGACTTGACCCTCCGGGATTTTCCTGTAACCTTAGTGACCTTACCGCCACACATAAAATTGATAAATTAGTCAATAATTTGTGCCCATTATTCTAGACAAAATAAAGTTAATGTCAATTAATATGTGCATGTAATTCATTTTGGCCATCTTGAAATAACAGTTGAACGCTAGTTTCGTGAGTATAGAAATTCGAAATATAAGGATCGTTACCTGTAAATATTAACGGGTCTAAATAACAAAAACTTCCATTCCAGAAAAAAAAACTTTTATAGATCTAGATAATATACCATTTCATTACAAAGTTCCTTGTTTTGTTGGCCGAGTAATCAGCAGCAATGGACATTAAAAAGAAATGGACATGTTTAATTGGCTGATATATGATTGTCTGTATGCATTGTTTATCTACTCAACGACTACTAAACGACATCTTACGTTTGTAAATCTTAATCAACTCATCATCTGTCTCGTCATTTTTGGGGTTGACCTGCACATAGACCATATAGGC
Source organism: Cyrtodaria siliqua (assembly GCA_037043455.1). NCBI lineage: Eukaryota > Metazoa > Mollusca > Bivalvia > Adapedonta > Hiatellidae > Cyrtodaria > Cyrtodaria siliqua. The sequence goes on from JAWPHD010000032.1 coordinate 192,380, forward strand.
ATCGACTAACTTCATGGCATCTTTCACTCGGGCATCTTTGTGAATCAGCAGACTCTTATTGTACACCTGTTGTAATAAAACCATGTATAATGAATGTTAAATTCCAAACGATTTATATATTTCTTTTTAAACTTGTTAACAAAATAAATTCTAAACAAGTATTGTAAGTTTTAAAAACAGACCAGACCAACCGCGCCAAATTGACTTGATAAGAACATGTTCGCAAGACATCTTCTTGTTGACATTCGTTCTTTCTAGAGGACAAGAAATAATGGACGGCGGATTCACAAGTCAACGTACTCAACCGGCGTAAACGCCAATTTATTTTAGACTAGTAAAGAAAATACAATATTAAACACTCGTTAGGAAGTTTTAAAAATAAGAACAGATGGGGAAATGATGTATGCAACCTGAACACACGCGCCGCATTGACATGATAGGTTTGGTTGGTTGAAGTGTTTTGCGTCATTTTCAGCACATTTTAGTTTGACGGTCTAGTTTTTCGTGGTGGAAGCATACCACCCACTTTTTCTTGGGTATAACCAGTACTGTATACCTTCCGCCATCATTAGTAATCGACATGATAGGGACACAATATGTGGGACGGACGAATTCACGTATTCACGTACGGACCAAGCTACGATAACGAGCGCTTGCAAAGAAATAATATCATTACAAACCTATCACCGGTTCAAAATATACGGACAAGGCACATTTGACTCACCAATTATGACATTTTCCTTTGTGATAGGGCATCTGTTTGCGATATATATTCGTGCTGAAATTAGCATTTCTATAATGTATCAAAAGACCTCTACTGGTTGTTTCCGCCCTATGAGAGTCATGTAGGCACACACGTTTCAGTTGATTATCGTAAAGCCTCTCCACTGGTTTAAACGTTAAAGAGCTCTCATGAATGATCATCAAAAGCACCCCATTGATTGATTTGATAATTGATTAATTGATAAAAAACGTAATTAGATGGGAAAAAATACAGAACGGACGGACGGACAAACAAAGTGTCGAGTAAACGCCCTTAAATGATATAGAGGAACATAACACAAATTTTATAAGAAAAGGAGATACGTCAAATGTGTTTCCAAATATGAAATATAAATCTAAACTGTATATTTAAGATGGAGCATTTTCAAATGATAACCATTCGGGTTTCTTGAGGGGCTGCTTCTTGTACTTTCTCACCAAATTGTAACTAGTGATTGGGAGTAAAGTGTTGCTCATAACTTTTATCTTGAATTAAGATATGTTTAAAACAAAACACCAAATAAACAAATATAGACATCGTCATCACATACTTGCAAAGTCGTAAAATCGTTCATATTTTAAGAATTGCTCAGTTTAAACTGATATGCATCGACATATCGCTATTACTCAACCCTAACTACGATATGGCTCAAACATTTCAATAACTGCTTCAAACTGGAGAAAGGTTGGCCTAAGGTATACTATGGTAGATTACCTCCATGTGGTGCCTACATCGGTTAAGTAGTCTTTTCTCGTCCTCTAATTTCAATTTGGCAATGCTCTCCTTAAAGGCGCTCAGCTATTGAATAAATTTCTCCGTCCCTCTTGATGCCAGTACGATGACAACTGTAACGTTTTCTAAAATATTAAAGAACTGAGAAAGCACATTGTTTGAACAAAAGTATACAGCGATCCTTTGCTCTGAGCGATCTTCGCTCTGTTGAATGAAGAAAATCCTCACACTTTTTACAGCTCAAAACACAACATGTAAACGTGTATGCACGTTACTTCTACTTTCAAGCTGTACACCACAACAAGTAGTTTTCAAAGCATGAAAATCCCATATGAATAAATATTTATGATTTAAACAACATTATTTCGTGACGTCTTCCAGAAGTCCATGTCAAACGTTTTCATAAACAATCATTGGACCGGCGGATTATGGGACACAATTTAGAAATCCTGCACATTTGATATGAAACTGAAGTATATCCTGATGTTTTTGATTGGCATTCACACTTCTTCCAGTTCCTTAAAGATTTAGAAATCATCTAAAACGAATCCATGTGTCAGATAAGTTTTATTGACGTTCCTTGGTAAACAGGTGGTGAAACGGAAAGCTGTATTAATTTGTGATCTGTTGTATTAAGATCTAGTAATACATCAATAATTGTATTATCAAGATATTTCATATTGGACCAGTTATTAGTCCAATATCGGTCATATTGAACCGGGAACAAACTGACTTAAAATGAAATCGCCAGATAAATCCCTATGTTATTAATTAACCATACAATTAAGGCAGTTGTATGAGTGAATATAAGATATTAACAGAGTCGACATGGTGATTTCTGAGAGAATGCGATTGTTGACCCAGTTGAGTGCGTATTTGCCTAGTCACATAAATAATAGCAGAATTAATTGATAAAGTGCTATATTTATAGCAGAAAGATTGCCAGAGGAGGACACACGTAATTTAATTTCGAGCGTATTCCTTTTATTACACACATTATGTAAATTGCTCACGGAGTACATATATCATTCGAAATATACCTGTTATATCAAAACGCGTGTTTCACCCTTTCTCTAGTCAACGATAACAATATGGAAAAATGCTTTATTTTAAACAATGAAATAGTAAAACAACAAGTAATTATGGCCCTCAGTACATGTTTCAGACAAAAGTAGTTAAAATGTACTTCACAATAATTGTTCTTTATATACGTTTAATAAAATATGATACTTTACAACAGATTAGACCAATATATTTTGCCTATATTTTGATATTTAAAAATAAAAAATTAATGTATTTTATCAAAAAATCGTTAAAATTGAGTATAGTTTAACCAGGATTTCCGTATCGCTTCCGTAGATTGTGTAACTTAAGCGAATTCATTTAAAATATATAATCATATGAACAGTATAACGAGTATATCTCTAAGCTAAAATGTATTACATTTAACCACAGACCGTCTCGGGCTTCATTCGGTTTCATCCTACTGACTCCCTAACTAAGGGACAATCACCCCTTGGGTCCCATCTCACTCTTGACTTACATTTGGCCTTGACAGGTATGCAAACAACTTTAAAAACTGGGAATACTCTGAACACATTAACGAAATACCATAATAAATAAAGGAGATATGACAAATTAACATGCAAGGAACATAAATTGAGGCAGCCATCTTGGATTTATGACATCATCAAGTATTGGTATATTGATAAATATCCTTTAAATCAAAGCAAATCACTGTAAATATGTATACATTTTACACTTTGTATATTTACTTTTAATACAACTGCTGATTTTATTTGCTTTAAACTATATTAATCAATACGCCACATACAGTAAAATAGCGTGTACCGTCATCATTTTGCATGTTTCTTTGCAAATATCTTATGGTATGTTGATAATGTTTTCACCTTTTTCCAAGTCTTAAGAGCCCGTTTAAATAAAACGTGTCTGTGAAATATTGCAACACCTACCTGAATGGGACTGGGAAGACATATAGCGATCAATCTTGTTGAAAGCCTCGTTCACTGTTTTTCTGAACACATCGTCTAATCTTCCGTTAGCTGTAACAATCTCTATAAAATAAAGTAATACATACATGTACATGTCTTTTTTTCTGAAATAGCTCAAATTTAACTGTAGCATATATTGTGCCACTAAAAACAAATTAGAAATAATTTGTTTTAATACAAATTGTTTATACAATGGAATGGAAAACATAGTTACGTGCAATATAATCGCACACATTGAATTAACTTAATTGCAACATGAAGAATAAGACAGGGAAACAAACTCAGAAACAAACAAAATTGTATGTATTCATTAGCATCATCATCCTCGTCATGCAACGTGCCACATGTGTTTCTCTAATATTAAATGTATATGATAAATTTTGCACTAAGCTGTCCATATGCATCAGCATTCATTATTTCCGTTTTGCTATTGAAATAATATATATTATATATGAGCCGCGACACACGAATACGTCCCTTTCTGACGTTTAGACGACAACGTCATAAAGTTACAATTTGTGACGTCGGCCGGTAATCAATTAATTACTTATCAAATGTCTCGTCACTTCCGTGTTTTACCTACCAAACGAAAAATGTATCGGCACAAATAAAGAGGGGAAAATGGAACAATTTCAGGTGAGTAGTAAATAATTTATTTTATTTATAAAACATACCTGCATTGAAGAAAAAAAAAGAGTAATTGAGCGAATCATTCTGCAATTTGAGTGTATTTTAGCGGCGTACCTTTTCTTACAAGCAGTGGCGTAGCTGCCTTTATTTATGTCACAACGCCCGGGCTTGCACAATTTTCTTACAAATGCTCCGGAAATACACCAGAGCTACCAAATAAATAATGTATTCTTAAAAACGAAATTGTTCTTCGGGCATACCCCAGACTCCGTGCCCCTCCCGCAACTCCATGCCCTTGCAACATACAACCATTGGGTGTATTTTAATATGCATTTTAATATAAGCGGTGTAGCATATTTAAGCGGTGTAGCATTTCTATCAGATAAATCTGTTTAATTATAATAATATATGAATGAACATCAAGAAAAGTCTTTAAATCAACAAAGACTTACCGATTCAATCCTCAAACAAAAAATAAATCGTAAATAATACGATCTAAAAATATCATCGGTTGTTTCCGCCTTCAAGACAGAATACTGTAGGTAAAATTGTAACGGTTTTCCTAACAGTCGGCGATGCGCAGTTGGTAGATAAGCGATCTCTCGTTAAGAAGTTATGGTTTTGTTAGCCACGGGTTCAAATCCCATCCGATACTATTTTTAAACAACTTTTTTCCTATTTTCATTTGTTTTAACATTTATTGAAGACTCTGGAATAAATCTGCCAGTAAAATATTTGTTTTTTTATTTATCCAGACTGACACTGTAAACAATTATTATCACGCCACAATATAGTAAGTTACTTGCATGCGCGGATTAAGGAGGTGTTTTGTTTTTTAAAGTTATGATTATGATTATTTAGCGTAGTCAAAATTTAGCGTAGTAGACGATTTTCGATTGTCTCGGGCATATTAGCGAACTAAGTATAACCATTCACAATCGTTGTGTGTTGAAGGATTTCGGAGAAAATATATGACTTTTGGTAAGAAAATCGTTCTTTTTTGAGCGAACATCTTGAATTAGCGCACGGACAACGCCGCTATTGGTGGTCAAATAAGATGTCCGCTAAAATGATACTCGTTTCTTACAATACTCCCCTGCACTATGTTTAATATCAAGACAAGTTCGCATAATGCGTGTGTCGCGTTTGATGGCACTTACAATTAAATATAATATATTTTACAGGAACTTGACTCCCTTTTCGACAATCATTTCGGTATTACTGAATCAACTATTGAAAAACATCCAACAGTAGATACAATAGATACGGATAAAGTTGACTGGGAAGACCAGGCTGAACAGAGGACAATGTCCACCGAGGATAGGGCAAGACTTTTCATAGTGAATGAAAATAGTGAAGATGGAAAGTCGTCTGGTGATGATACAGAAGAGCAGTTTTTTGTTAAATGTGAGTGTGGATCAGGAAAAAATTATCTTGCTCAATTTGAACGCGATGTTATTGAAACGCATGTACTGACAGTGCAGGAAATGCAAAAGAATGAAAAAGAAATGTATGCAATGGCTTCATGAAAATTGGCGACGAAAACACACGTGGTGGTAAGCGAAAGCGCGTTCGTTACAGCTATACAGCTTTGAAGGAAAGAGAGTTTGCAGACGAGTGTTTAGGTTAATTTTTGATGTTGGTGATAGAACTCTTAAAAGCCTGTTTCGGCACATGAAATACAATGGTGTAACTCCACGAATTCACGGTAATACTAGCAGACGTCCTCACAATGCTCTTATTTACACTGACATCAAATTTGCAGTCGAATTCCTGAACAATTATGCTACTTTGCATGGAATACCCATGCCGGCAGCTCCAAGAGGTAGGGACGAAGAGCCACCTATATTCCTTCCGTCTAATCTCACAAAAAAAGGAATCCATAGCGAATACGGACAATCCTGTTTGGCTAGCGGGTACAAGGTGTTAGGATTATCATCTTTTAAAAGTGTATGGTGACAATGCATCCCGCATATTAAGCTATCATCTCCAAGGGAGGATGTTTGCTCAAAATGTGAACAAATACGCAGACAAATATTGGAGGTCGTAACAGAGGATAATAAACTTACAGCATCGACATCCTTTCAAACAAAACTTCAAAAAATATAGCATGCACTTTTTATAGATTTTATTTTTTATATGACTGAATATCATTCATTTAAAATAAAAAATAAAATTATTTTATGCTACAGAATTCACAACTTGAACGAAGAGCATACAGGGAATGTATTTTATCATCGTCAGAGGAACTTGGTAATTTCGAGAGACCCGCGGGCCTAGTGCCGCCCTGCCAGAATGACCTGAATAGCTTTCATTATACATTTGACTTCAGCCAAAACATTACCCTACCACACTTTTACCGTCAGATGGGACCTCTTTATTTTATTAGTGGGAGAAAAATTCAGATTTTTGGAGTCCGATTAGATGCTGTTCCTGTACAGTACAATTATCTCATCGACGAACACCAAACAATAGGTAACCTGTTACATTAATACATAAGTGTATTATTTAATTAAACCAGTTTTAGATTTTAATATCATCTGTTTGTGCATATTGTTTTAGGTCATTTATTAACTGTATTATTTATCACATAACCACATATGACACACGTGTAATACAACCTGGAATGAGTGAAACTCGAATCCGGACGAGTGAAACCCAGGAATCAGTCGTCCGAGAGGACGAGTAACATTTCAGTAGAAAACAACAAAGAAACTAGTTCTTACATAGTTTATTAAGCGATTAAATGCAGTAAATAGTCGCAACTCTGTTTATTCTGGAAAAGTGGGGAAACATAGTACCATGCCAGAGTAACTGTAATGGCCATGATCAGACTGTAGTTAACTATAGAATATAAATATGAATATAGTCATCTATAATACTCGTCAAAGTTTCGTAATTTTCATTGATTTATATAAAGAACAAGAGGCCCAAGAGGGCCTGTGGACGCTCTACTGGCTAACATGGCTCTTATAACATCAAGCGAGAGTCTGCCATTTACGTTTTTTTGAAAGTTTTGGGAAAAAAACAGCTTATCAACTAAATCAAGGGCCATAACTAAATAATCTGGTAAAGTTTGGTAAACATCAGATGAAAAATGAAGGCCCTACCGTATTAACGAGGCAAAATATAGCATTTTTAACTAAATCAAGAGCCATAACTCATATGTTACTGGTCCGACTTGTCCAACATAGAGCTAAAAAAAAAATTAAAACCACAAAAACAACCACAATTAAAAAAAAAAATGTAATATAAAAAAGAAAGTTTGGCAAAGATGAGATGCAAAATGAAGGACCTATCGTAAGATGGGGCAAATTACAGCACTTTTAACAAAATCAAGGGCATAACGCCGCTGTTATTGGTCCGATCTGTCTGGTTTTCAACTTGATCGAGCTTTTATTGACACTAACAATCTGATAAAGTTTGGTAAAGATCGGATAAAAAACAAAGTCTTAACGAAGCAAAATATAGCATTTTGAACTAAATCAAGGGTCATAACTCCGTTGTTACTGGTTCGATATAAATGGTTTTCGAACTTGACCGAGCTTTCATTGATATTAATAATCTGATAAAGTTTGGTAAAGATCAAATAAACAATGAAGCCCCTATCGTCTTAACGAGGCAAAATATAGCATTTTTAACTAAATCAAGTTCAATAACTCCATTGTTAATGGTCCGAACTAGCTGGTTTTCGAACTTGTCCGAGCTTTTATTAATATTAACAATCTGTGCAAGTTTGGTAAAGATCAAATAATAAATTAAGGTGCTTAGAGTGTTCACAAGGCTTAATATGGCATTTTTCAGCAAAACAAGGGCCATACTCCGTTGAAATTATTTCGAACTTGCCGGTTTTCAAACTTGTTCGAGCTTTAATTGACATGAAGACACTGGCAAAGGTAAGTAAATATCCGATTAATATTGAAGGCCCTAGAGTGTTCACAAGGCAGAAAATAGCATTTTTCAGAAAAAAACAAGGGCCATAACTCCGGTATTACTGATCCGATTTAGCCGATTTTCAAACTTGTCTAAGCTATAATTAGTATTAACAATATGTGCAAGTTTGGTTACGATCAAGTAATAAATGAAGGTGCTAGAGCGTTCACAAGACAGAAAATAGCAATTTTCAGAAAAAACAAGGGCCACAACTCCGGTGTTTCTGATTTGATTTGGCTGGTTTTCAAACTTACCCGATCTTTCATTAATATTAACAATATGTGCAAGTTTGGTAAAGATCAAATAATAAATGAAGGTGCTGGAGTGTCCACAAGGCTTAATATGGCATTTTTCAGCAAAACAAGGGCCCTAACTCCGGTGAAATTATTCCGATCTGGCTGGTTTTCGAACTGTCCGAGCTTTCATTGATATTAACAACCTGTTAAAGTTTGGTAAAGATCGGATGCAAAATGAAGGCCCTAGAGTGTTCACAAGACAAAAGTTAACAACGGACGACGGACAGACAACGGACGGACGACGGACGACGGACAACTCGCCATCCCATAAGGGCCAGTAGAGCTAAAAAAAAACAACACATTATGATGTTTCCCTTTGTTTTATTTATATATATATATAATAGTGTTAAATGATGGTATCTGACTACTTTGTACAATCAGAACAGGACGAGTAAACATCCTATAAGGACGAGAAACATGTCAATGCCACTCAACCTACAGCACAAGTATACAGTATAATATATTTTATCCCCTGAATATAGTTTCCAAAAAGTAGTCACTACAAACTTGTTTTTTTAAAAATCTATTTTTAGCCGTGGCGGCCATCTTGAATTTCCGGCCGACCTGAAATTGTGATAGGATCAATTAGACATCAAGAGCAACATTCCTGTGAAGTTTCATGAAAATCCGTAAAGTAGTTTCAGAGGAGTAGTCGCTACAAGTTTTCATTATATAACTCTATGTAAAGAAAGATGGACGCTGGTGGCCATGTTTAACGTCGCATCAAAATAATTTTCGACAAGGATCAACATCATTCCATACTGATCATTTTAGAAAAAGTCCCATATCAATATCACTTATAGTTTTCAAGTACCCGCTACAAACTTGTTTTTTGAAAATATATTTTTAGCTGTGGCGGCCATCTTGAATTTCCGACCAACATGTAATGTTGATAGGATCATTTAGACATCAAGAGCAACATTACTTTGAAGTTTCATGGAAATCTGTCTAGTAGTTTTAGAGCAGTAGTCACTACAAGTTTTAACTAAATAACTCTATGTAAACAAAGATGGCCGCGGCAGCCATGTTTAACGTAGAATCAAAACAATTTTCGACAAGGACCAACATCATGTCATGCTGATCATTTCAGAAAAAGTCCCATATCAATATCACTTCGAGTTTTCTAGAAGTAGTCGCTACAAACTTGTATTTTAAAAATTTATTTTTAGATTTGGTGGCCATCTTGGATTTCATATCACCATGAATTTTTGCTAGGATCAACTAATCTTCATGGGCAACATTTCTGTAAAGTTTCATGCAAATACATTCTGTAGTTTCAGAGGAGTAGTCGCTACAAAAAAAGTTTACGGACAGACGACGCATCACAGCATAAGCTCTGCTGATATCTGATCAGTAGAGATAACAATGAGTATTTAACCCATATAATGACCTTCAGTGTGACCTTGACCTTTATATTTAACTATGATCATGTCAATGTTGTCATGTTGAGTATATATTGAAAGTTTGATGAAGAAATACCAAGACCACCTGCTATCTTCACCGCGTGCACGTCGCTGCGTGGGCACTGATGACACTCAGGATGTTTGTATAGGGGTCGCCTTGCCAGCCCTATACGACATTACTGGTATGAGCACTTTTTTCGCGTATTGTGATCAATACTGGTACTACTGAACTGACTAATCACGGAGATACGTCCGGTCACAGCACACATCATATGATGGCCCCACTGAAGTTGGAAGTTTGAAGTCAGAAGTCCGGAGCCGAGAGTTACACCGCCACAGCGGATCGACGCCGGGGAGAGAAGACTGAAACCCGAAGACGGAAGATGGCCATCGGGCGGTGTGTGCGGCGCAGGGGTCATACTGTGACGGGTGTGGCCCTAAAGGGGATCATTCCCAGTAGCGGATGTAGCAGCACCACCTAGACGTCGTCCAGATCCCCCACCTCACCGCCACAGCGAGAACAACAGAGCGAAAGCGACAAGCACCGACATACAGACAACTGAATCGACTACACTACACAGCAGCACCACCAGATCAACCAACACACTTCATCTAGAACAGTCCAGACTATATTGTGCCCATCGCGACAGGGATACCCTGTCGTGGTTGTTGGTGGAGGGACTATAAACCTCAGAACTACACACACACACAGAAATACCAAGAAATGAGAAAATTATCATGTTATAGCCAACGATAAGATTTGGTGACAGACAGAGTTATGACAAAGTGATCCCTATGTATCGCGTTTTTTCGAAAAGGCGACACAAGAGCTTCATTATTAATTTAATGTGCATTTCCAGTTGAAGTATAATGTATAATTATACTGAATTCAGATCTTGTTTACATGTTACAACCACAGAGGTATATGGTATCTTTATAATCCCTGCATGGGTTGTGACGTTAAAGTCCGGACACGAAATTGTGTACCTGTTTTTGACCAATGAACTGCAAGTGTGACCTTGACCATTAACGTACAGACCATCGTCTTGTTATCGTGACCACTTGTGCCAAGTTAATTAAAAATCCATGCAGGGGGTTTGAAGGTACAGTTCGGACACAAGCTGCGGAATGACGGACGAACGGTGCGATGAGGTACGGATCTGTGTATTGCATGCGACACATTGTCTTGTTATGGTGATCACTTGTGCCAAGATACTGAATGAACAATCCCTGCAGGGGTTGTAACGTTACGGTCCGGACACGAAAATGCATAATTTTTTTTTTACCTATGAACTGCAAGTGTGACCTTGAACTTTGAGGTACGGACCTGGGTTTTGCGCGCAACACATCGTCTTGTTATGGTGATCACATGTAACCTTTTCGGGGGCATAAAAAGGGCAGCCTCACTATTCATTGAATAAATTAAATTACCTGATAAAATCTGTATCCATTAGGAAACACCTCCCTCACAAATGGAAGAAGATTATCACGAAGAATCTGCTGGTAAATAACAGAATCCATCAAACCAGTAAAAACACAGCAGTTGGTTCTACCTCAATATGAAATTCCTGCCCACATATGAACCTGAAATATAAATAAAATGATACTCTAGTATTCATAGCAATATATGGTTCCTAATGGTTCCCCTTATTAACAAGTTATTAACCGTAAAGGGACACATGGCAATCTTGAAAAGTTTATCATGTTTTAATATCAGGCATTGAAATTAACGTCTAGAAATATGTATCCAGTACCATTTCAACTTTAAACCTGCTTGCATATGATTAAACAAAAATGTTGCGGTTTAGTTTTTACGTGCAAGGGCAGCCTCACTATTCATTGAATAAATTAAATTACCTGATAAAATCTGTATCCATTAGGAAACACCTCCCTCACAAATGGAAGAAGATTATCACGAAGAATCTGCTGGTAAATAACAGAATCCATCAAACCAGTAAAAACACAGCAGTTAGTTCTACCTCAATATGAAATTCCTGCCCACATATGAACCTGAAATATAAATAAAATGATACTCTAGTATTCATAGCAATATATGTTTCCTAATGGTTCCCCTTATTAACAAGTTATTAACCGTAAAGGGACACATGGCAATCTTGAAAAGTTTATCATGTTTTAATATCAGGCATTGAAATTAACGTCTAGAAATATGTATCCAGTACCATTTCAACTTTAAACCTGCTTGCATATGATTAAACAAAAATGTTGAGGTTTAGTTTTTACGTCTTATTCTGGACACCTAAGATTAAATATATTACTGGTGCAATATTATCACCAGGCAATATAAATGCAAAAACAATGTTTTGTACTATTCTTATATTACAGATTGCACAAATGCAAATTATGTAGAAAAACTAACGGGACGCCACACGTTTTTTAAAAAAAAACAACAAGATTGCCATGTGTCCCTTTAAGTAATAATACATCATAAGGTATTCTCAGCCATGGCAACATTTTTGGATAATTCAAGATGTTTTCGCTAAATGATTAAAACAAGAGGCCCAAGAGGGCCTGTGGACGCTCTACTGGCTAACATGGCTCTTATAACATCAATGAAGCGAGAGACTGCAATTTACGTTTTTGTGAAAGTTTTGGGCAAAATACAGCTTATCAACTAAATCAAGGGACATAACTAAAGAATCTTGTCAAGTTTGGTAAAGATCAGATGAAAAATGAAGGCCCCACCTTATTAACGAGGCAAAAAAAAACATTTTTAACTAAATCAAGAGCCATAACTCCACTGTTACTGGTCCGACTGGTCCAACACAAAGCTAAAAAAAAAAAAAAAAAAAAAAAAAAAAAAAATCAAATAAAAAAAAAAAAAAAAAATTTGAAAAAAAAAAAAATTATAATATAAAAAAAAAGTCATAAAATCTGGTAAAGTTTGGCAAAGATCAGATGCAAAATGAAGGCCCTATCGTAAGACGAGGCAAATTATAGCATTTTATAACAAAATCAAGGGCATAACTCTGCTGTTACTGGTCCGATATGTCTGGTTTTCGAACTTGACCGAGCTTTTATTGACATCAACAAACTAATAAAGTTTGGTAAAGATCGGATAAAAAAATGAGGTCTTAACGAGGCAAAATATAGCATTTTTAACTCCGCTGTTAAAGGTCCGATTTAGCTGGTTTTCGAACTTGTCCGAGCTTTCATTGATATTAACAATCTGTGCAAGTTTAATAAAGATCAAATAATGAATGAAGGTGCTAGAGTGTTCACAAGGCTTAATATGGCATTTTTCAGCAAAACAAGGGCCATAACTCCTTTGAAATTATTTCGATCTTGCCGGTCTTCGAACTTTTTCGAGCTTTCATTGATATAAAGACACTGGCAACGTTAAGTAAAGATCCGATTAATATTGAAGGCCCTAGAGTGTTCACGAGGCAGAAAATAGCATTTTTCAGAAAAAACAAGGGCCATAACTCCGGTGTTACTGATCCAATTTGGCTGGTTTTCGAACTTGTTCGAGCTTTCATTGATATTAACAATATGTGCAAGTTTGGTAAAAATCAAAATAATAAATGAAGGTGCTAGAGTGTTCACAACACAAAAGTTAACGACGGACGGACGACGGACACTTGGCCAGTAGAGCTAAATGCCAGCAGAGCTAAAAAGAAACATTTGCAAATATCTCCTTTTATTCGAAACTCACACACCAAATGGTAAAAAAAATGAGTTGATACATACTCAAACCTACGACACTATTTATATTGGGAATGTACATGATGCATGATCCATATTTTGTTGAGTGCCAGATAGCTATACATGAAAAAATAAAAATACTATAGCGATACTACATGTTCGATATGATTCAGTATCATGATATTTGATGTACAATATTTCATGTACATGTACATGTATTTTTACTATGTTATAGACTATTATCATGATTATTAGAAATTTATACAAATACAACAATAACTAAAAGGATGTTTATTTAATTAATCCTGAAGAGTTCCTTGCTTAGGATGTCTACTTTCATCTGTGGAAATGGAGGTAACTGTAACAGGTTCAAAACTGATTAGTGGATGATGACGCTTTATGTTAGTCGTATTTACACAATAGTTCAATAACTTCATTGTAATCTTACAGCGAAGACATGTTACTTTTGACTTTTATATTAAAATGCATCTTTAAATGACTTTTTTTTTTTAAATGCAGACATAAAGAAAAAGCAGGTTTCATATTATTTATCTAAAAAATACTGAATGCTGCAAACTGCAAATGTTACATTATAATTGTATATACAGTCTAGTAATAAACATGAATAAATAGGTATCTAAATTATCACCGAGAAGAGAGAAAAATATATTGCTATCGACCTAACCATGCTAACCTAATTTTCTTGGGAACAAGACCAGAAACAGACCTCTTTTTTATTGGCCTTTATAGACAAGCACTGTTGATTCAAGTGACTGAGAAATGAATTGGGCGTTTGGGATCACTTTGGGCTTAAACAGTTTTTAAAAGCACTCTTTAAATTAAATTGTTTGTGTCACTAGCCCGAATTCTTATATACTCAATGAAAATCTGTACATTTTCCTTTAGCCCGACTATATCAATTTTAAAAAATTCACTAGCCCGAATGACAGTTTACTAGCCCCAGGCTTCGGGTTAGTCGGTTAATTCGAAGACTGTAAAAGGTGCTACATTAGTAGGCAATGTTGCAGTAAAATATGCAATGTTACGATCATTAGTGCTCCAGCAGAACAACATATTTGCTAGCTCACTTGTGAAGACATCATCCTGCGCTGAATGCAGATTTGAAAGTAAACAATGTGAACATCAAAATTGATGTGCGTAATGTTTTCCATTTACTAGCACAACCAATATTGCATCATGTTGTGTTTTCTGCATCAAAGTACACAATCGGCAAGGTCTATTGAAATTACAAACAGAATAGCACGAGAAAATATACTGATATATGTATCATGAATTGATACAGTATCGTGTATCGCAATATACAGCTACGCATTTTTTAACAGGCCCCCTTGCTTATAAAAGTTATAGTGCTCTACCAACTGAGCTAACCATGCCATCGGGTACTTTCCATCAGGTATACAATATCACCACACTATTCCCCCTTTTAACTTTTATAAGACTGATCCAGCTCTTCTGATCTCTCTGACCACATTATTATTCTAGTCACCAATGGTGTTGTAAACCAAGCTAAACAAATGTGGCCATTATGCGACTCAAACCCGGGACACCTCGCTTACAGGTCGTGCTCTACCAAATCATGAGGTAACCGGAACACTGGGTACCCAATATCAGCACAATCATATAGTGTCTATGGGTGGCTATTTACCGTGACTCGGCATGAGCCTGTCAAAATATTATCACTTTATCATTTACAATACTATAAAATTAAAAAATATACAATAGCTTGTATGCATGTTTGGGTTTTGGTGCTTTTGATGAACTCATTTCCACTGTCGTTTCGTCCGTGAAGATGACGTTTTCAATTTCTCTTGTGGCTAACATTCGCACTACATAATCAAACCGTTTTCAACATTTATATTACTAATTAACTGACAGTATTTCTGGGGTTTTCCGTTCCAGCCATGTTTTTGTCTGTAGACTGTAGTCTGTAGTAACTAACACATTTACGTGATAAACACACATTTAATTCGACTTCAAGTCCGTCTTGAATTTTGTCGCGACGTCAGTTCTGTATTCTCTACCATCCACATATTAATGAAAGCCTCATGAATGTCAAAAATGTTCCTGCCTGAAGTTCGAGATCGCGGTTTTCTCTCAGAAATGACAGTAGCTTGAGTAGGCCTCCGATTCAACAGAAAACGAACTCCTCTGGCTGAAAAACTAACATGATGATTTACATTTATAGAAAGTCCGAAATCTGATTAATAGAAAATCCTTTCTTATTTAAATCAAACACAGTTTTCCTTAAAGTGACTGGCAAACGAGGTCTCGGTGGCATTTTTGACAGTAAGTAGGCAAAATTTAGCTGGCGAACATAGTCTATACTCTGAGAGACTGCAACTGAAGACACGCCATTTTGTATCGTTCTGTGTTTTGGTTGGTCAAACGGACTATGATGCAAATAACGGGTCAAAACGCAAAAAACGCGTTTCCCCCGTTTCCCCCGTTTTTCACGCAGCATCGTTTGCAAACGGTAAGCAAACGTTTTCAAACGGTAAGCAAACGTTTTTCGCGAAGGTGGGTCAAATGTTCTCGAAAGTCTTTGAATGACACAATAGGTCATCTAGGTAAATGAGACATATAATGTAGGTTAGTCCGGCGAGGACCGTCTCCATTAAACGTTCAAATACTGCTGGTGAGGTGGTAATGCCAAAAGGCATCACTTTTCACTGTTATGTTTCTCCGCTGATGCTGAATGCTGTCTTTGGTCGGTCCTTTTCAGCAACACTAACTTGGTGATAGGCTTGACAACAATCCATGGATGAAAAATAGGATTTCCCTGTGAGTGCTTCTAGTGACTGATCTACTCTAGGCAGTGGGTGCGCATCAAATTGTACTTTTGCATTTACCCGTCTATAACCCCGTCTATAATCTATACATGCACGGGTGGAATCATCTAACTTGGTATCAGCACAACTGGAGAGAGCCAAGGGCTTCGAGAAGGTTCTATGAGACCTCTGTCTAGTATTTTTTAGATCTAATTCTGGCCAAAGGCCAGGAGGGCTTATGGGATCACTGTCCGTCTGTCCGTCTGTTAGCAATTTTATAAAATCGACATTTCCTCTGAAACCGCTTGAAGGATTTTGATGAAACTTCATCACAATGTTACTTGGGAGGACCCCTCTCAGATTTTTGATTTTTGCGGCCGCCAGGTATTCAAGATGGCTGCCATGGCTAAAACTAGGTAAAATTTAAGGAAATTTCAAACGACATCTCCTCCGAAACCACTGATTCCATTCTACTGAAATATCATATACATGTTCCTTGTTTTAGCCTCTATCACGTTTGTGTTTTTCGTTTTCGTCAAATAATCAAAATGGCCGCCACTGCGACCAAAAGTTGACATAGAGTTATATCGGCTGCCGATTTTCCAAGATGGCCGACATGGCTAAACCTGGCTAAACCTATGTTAAATTTAAGGAAATTTCAAACGACATCTTCTCCAAAACAACTTATTCCATTCTTCTGAAATATCATATCCATGTTCCTTGGGTAGGCCTCTAGCAAGTTTGTGTTTTTCGTTATCGTCGAATAGTCAAAATGGCCGCCACAGCGACCCAAAATTTACATAGAGTTATATAGGAAAACGTTAAAAATGACATCTTCTCTGAAACCTCTTGAAGGATTTTGATGAAACTTAATCACCATGATATTTGGGATAGTGCCTCTGAGATTAATGTTTTTTGCGGCCGCCGGTCATCCAAGATGGTCGCCATGTCTAAAATTGGGTCAAATTTAAGGAAATTTAAAACGACATCTCCCCCGAAACCACTGATTCCATTCTACTGAA
Source organism: Cyrtodaria siliqua (assembly GCA_037043455.1). Classification (NCBI taxonomy): domain Eukaryota; kingdom Metazoa; phylum Mollusca; class Bivalvia; order Adapedonta; family Hiatellidae; genus Cyrtodaria; species Cyrtodaria siliqua. The sequence goes on from JAWPHD010000032.1 coordinate 209,623, forward strand.
ATATCATATACATGTTCCTTGTGTTAGCTTCTATGAAGTTTGTGTTTTTCGTTTTCGTCAAATAATCAAAATGGCCGCCACGGCGACCAAAAGTTGACATAGAGTTATATCGGAAAAGGTTAAAAATTACATCTTCTCTGAAACCGCCTGAAAGATTTTGATGAAACTTAAGCACAATGATATTTACGATAGTCCCTCTCAGATTTTTTTTTTGCGGCTGCCGATTTTCCAAAATGGCCGACATGGCTAAACCTATGTTAAATTTAAGGAAATTTCAAACGACATCTTCTCCAAAACAACTTATTCCATTCTTGTGAAATATCATATACATGTTCCTTGGGTAGGCCTCTATCAAGTTTGTGTTTTTCGTTATCGTCGAATAGTCAAAATGGCAACCACAGCGACCCAAAATTTACATAGAGTTATATAGGAAAACGTTAAAAATGACATCTTCTCTGAAACCTCTTGAAGGATTTTGATGAAACTTAATCACCATGATATTTGGGATAGTGCCTCTGAGATTAATGTTTTTTGCGGCCGCCGGTCATCCAAGATGGTCGCCATGTCTAAAATTGGGTCAAATTTAAGGAAATTTCAAACAACATCTCCTCCGAAATCACTTATTGCATTCTTGTGAAATATCATAAACATGTTCCTTGGGTTAGCCTCTGTCAAGTTTGTGTTTTTCGTTATCGTCAAATAATCAAAATGGCCGCCACAGCGTTTATGAGGCCTGCAGTCATCCATGATGGCCACCATGGCTAAACTTAGGTCAAATTTAAGGACATTTATCAAACGACATTTTACCACTTATTCCATTCTAGTTAAGTATCATATGCATGTTCCTGTTGTTGGCCTCTATCAAGTTTGTGTTTTTCGTTGTCGTCAAATATTCAAAATGGGCGCCACGATAACACAAAGATGTTCCTGTTGTTGGCCTCTATCAAGTTTGTGTTTTTCGTTGTTGTCAAATATTCAAAATGGCAGCCACGATAACCCAAAGTTTATATAGAGTTATATATAGGAAATCTGTTTCTTGGGTTGGCCTCTATCATGTTTATGTTTTTGAATCACATCATACAAGTAGAGCGTCTACAGGCCCTCTTAGGCCTCTTGTTCTATTTCTTTCTCGACAATCTGACATTTTGCCAAGGGTAGTTTATATGGTGATGGACAATTTTTACCATCACCCGTGTCAATGGTGTGTTTCACCAGGTCTGTATGTCCAATATCATCTTCAAATTTTGAAAAGATATCTTGATATTGTATTAACAGTTCCTTGAAGCCGATTTTTTGGTCAGCTGTCATTCGCGTGGAACATCTGTTATATACTTCATGCATGTGTTCTGGAAATTCTGTATTTGATATTCTACATAGAGCAGACCTAGCAAAACTTATATTTTCATATTTTGATGGATTAGCTGCTTCCAAGGTGGCCATCTCAGTGTTTCTGTGTAAGCGTGTAGGTTTATTCTTAAAATGTGCTAGTCGTATTGGAACAAGTCCTTCTTGAGGTTTAACCAATGCCTTTGCTAGCAGAAGCTTATAATTGTGAAATTTGGTTTGCTCTCAATTAACCCTATCTGGTCTTTTTGAAAAGCATCTATAGTTCTTCCTGTATAAACTATCATTTTTGCGTTTGGCGGTATTTCCATGTCCTCCATTAATGCCACTCTACACAACCGATTAACTTCTTTTACATGTGAGAAGCAGTTTATTAATTCTCCTTTAAGGTTTATACTTTGTTGACTGAACAAAATGTCAAAATTGTGAGATTGTATGAAGTCTCTTCCAAGGAAACAGTCATTTTGTATATCTGCTAAGTATTGTGTACCAATTTGTAGAAGTTATTTTCCATCAATTGGTGCTATTGCTCCGGTAACTGTTATTAACTATGTATTTATAGGTATGGTCTTTGGGCGTTGCTGTACAGGCCATGTATCCAGGATGTCTTTCCGCAGAATTGTCGAATTGGCACCCGTGTCGACCAGTAAGGTAATATTTTGTTTTTGTATCTTTGCATGAAGTAAATAGCCTTCATCAAATGACGAATTGTTTCCCATCATTGTCTCTGGCCCATCTGGTTTAATCGTCCTGTCGGCCTCCAGGTCGACCTGTTCTCTTTACCCGGGACATGTCTTGTATCTTTATTGTTATAGGCATTCTGAGGATAATTTGATTGGTTTTGAAATTGGTTACCTCCCTTATACTGTGTATCATTGTTACCTCTGTTTGTTGCATTCCTGTTATGTGTTCTCCATGATCTTTAACAAAATGTGTTATTCTGAATGGAGTTATCTCCCCTATTCTGATTATTGTATTGATTTGTTCCTCTATCAAGATTTCTACTCCTGGATATTTCATGGATCTAATTGGCAAGATCTTGTACGGTTTGACAAACAGTTTCAACTTTATTTGTCAATTGGTTTTCATTTGATTTATTTTCCCCTAACGCGGCTATGGGTATAACTTCGTGTCTTTGTTTGTCTGCTATTCGGTAGGCTTCTAGCCTGATTGCAGTTTTAAACCTGATTCTTTAAGCTTTAATCTATCAGGGCGTCTATGAAATAGTCGAGACTGACCGATTCAATCCATCCTTTAGGAGCATCTGGATAGGCTTGACTGCTTAATTTTCTAATGTTTTGCGCTAACTCTTATATGGATTCCCCAGGTTTACGTATTCTATTTCTCAGTTGAGTTCTGAAAACCGCTGCTTTGTTTACAGAACCGTAGCGAGCTGTTAACTTTTTGACAAGAATTGAGTCATCTTTCCTCTCAGTGGAGCTTAATTTTGTCAAGATGGAGCGAGCATTTCCATTCAAATTACCAGCCAAAGGTATAACCCTTTAGCTTGATAATTCCATTGGGTTATCTCATAGCATATTTGAAATGAGTCTAAAAACTCTGACAAGTCGTCTTGTCCATTGAATTTTGGTGGTTTCATTTTCATGTTTAGATAATTATCTTGCCTATGATTGTTATAGTACTTATCTCCCCTGGACTGTAAGTTTGGGGAATCAACCTCTGGGTCAGGTGAACTTGAGAATTGGTGGTTTTCTGTTTGTCTAGAAACGCATCTAGGTCGTGTGGTTTGGAAAGAATCACTATGTGATCTACGTATCCCATTATTATTTTGTGTTTGTTGTCTCAGAATGAACATTTCTAGTTCAATTTGGGTTAATCTGGTCTGTGTTTTTTGACTGTCTTGAGCAATCACCATTAAGTTTTGTTGAATTTCAGCAGTAATGGAACTGAGTTGTGACCCAATTCGTCATTCTATATCATTAATCAGAGATGGCGCTATTTTCTTGGTTGTCATCGACTTCTAAATTCTCATTTCCCTCCAGGGTGTCCTGGTTCTCCTCTCTCTGTACATTAACCATGGTGTAATATAATGGTCAAACACTGAGATTATAATCTTTTTTTATTTTATTTTCAGCGCTCTGGCAGGAAGTTCAACAATGCTGCAAGAAATAACAGAATTCTATATGAATTATTTCTATACACTGATAGTCGGCGTCTTCCGACCTAATGTACCTAGACGGCTGAACGGTTCAATGGATGTGGAAGATCCAGTAAATAGACGGGGTACCTGGTGTCTACTCACCGGATGGTCAATCGTCTGGCCTCGTATCAGCTGAAATGCTGTTAAAACTAACTCGAATATGGAGTTTTTGTTGTTTCTTCAGGCGTCTGCTTTTTCTCGCCTTTTCGAAGGAAAAAAGAGACATAGGTGTTGCTTTTCCGGCGGCGGCGGCTTCAACATTCAAGTTTTGCGTTTAGGTCATTTTCTCACAAACTGTTTGCACTAGACCTTTCAAACTTTGCTTAAAGTTGTATCATGGGTGGAACATCTCAACGTGACAAAGAAAATGTGGAAGTGACCTTGACCCTCTAAGCAAAGGGCAGATAACTTAATAATTTTTAGGTTCAACTTTTGCGTTTAAGTCACGTTTACACAAACTGTATGCACTAGACCTTTAAAACTTTGCTTATAGTTGTATCTTGAGTGGTACATCGCAACGTGACAAAATTAATGTGAAAGTGACCTTTACCCTCCAAGGAAGGGCAGATAACCTTATAATTGTTACCTTCAATTTTGGCGTTTAGGTCACTTTTTCACAAACTGTATGCACTAAGACCTTTCAAACTTTGCTTAAAGTTGCTTAAAGTTGTATCTTGAGTGGTACATTGCAACGTGACAAAGCAAATGTGGATGTGACCTTCACCATTCAAGCAAAGGGCAGATAACTTTAATTGTTACATTTACATCACTTTCTCGTGAACTAGAATTATGCACTAGATGTTTTAAACCTATCATATTCTTTTTTGACATAGTTGTGTCTTCGGTAGTGCATCTTTTTTTTTGGATGCTTGGATTTCATCTATTACCTTGACCTACTTTTTGGTGCTAATTATTTTTAGCTGTACTGGCCAAAGGCCTTCATTTTTCATCCGATCGTACCAAACTTTACCAGATCGTTAATATCAATGAAAGCTCGCACAAGTTCGAAAACCAGCAAGATTAGACCAATAACAGGGGAGTTATGGCCCTTGATTTAGTTAAAAATGCTATATTTTGCCTCGTTAATACGATAGGGCTTTTATTTTTCATCTGATCTTTACCAAACTACCAGATGTTTTGCCATTTTTTTTATTATTAGTATATATATATTTCTTTTAATAGATATATTTTTCTCTTTTGTTTTAATTTTTAATTATATATTTATTTGTTTATTACTATTTTTATTTTTTTAATTTTCTTACTTCATTATTATATTTTTAATTATTTTTTGGTGTTAACGCCGTGTTAGCAGGAAGCATTGCTGTGCCTATAGCATTTTTTCCGGTTCGATGATTTTTGATGGAGTTTTCACATTTGTATACTGCTTGTAAGTTGGTTTGAAATGAATACCAGAATCAGTATTTCCTCTTAAACTGTTATGTTTATTGAAGAAATAGAACATCGTTTACTGTGAATTATCTTTTAATATATCACGGTTTGGAGTTCAATTGTAAACAATTATTTCACGAGCCCGAAATGTAATCAGTTTATAAAATGTATATCATCAGTACAGGATGTAAATAGATTGATTAAACCAGTACAAGTTGTTCATATTTATGCCACAAACCTATTAATATGTCTGTGTTTATACATCTCTACTCTTATAGAGAATAGAAAGCTATAAGAATGTGCGCACCAGAAACCACTTCCTTGTATATAGAAGTATGGAATCCAGGGGGTGGGGGTGGGGTGGGCGATGAGTCGGAACTGTAGGCTTTGATAGAAACTGTAAGGTCTCTTTATATTAGCCTTTGTGCTGAGTTAATAATCACCTCGTCGTCTAAGCGTCTCTTGAGGGAGCTGGAACGGGAGCACATCTGTTTTGTTAATACACGTTGGGTGTCTATAAGGTTAGGTCAGATATTGACAAGGAGCAGATTTCTCCCCAGTATTTATACTAGTTGATGACGTCACGACTTCAGTTGTGACGTTGAAGTTGCTCCGCTCTCGGTAGGTCCCGTAACGTCCCGAACGCCACTCGGAACGCACTTCGGCAACGTCCTCGCTCTGGTGTCTTCGGAGCGAGTTACTCGATTATTTGCTGGTTCTGATCCTGCTTCGGCGTATATACATGTAGGCAAATCGAGTGTCCCGTCAATTAGGAGCATGGCGAGAACGGACGGTTCTCCAGGCTATATAATGTCTTTCTGGCTTCTAAAAGAGCCTTATCGGATAAGGAGAAAGGGGAACGTTTGGTTTACTGAACGATACCTGACATGGCATTTAAAGTTGCATTATGGCTTGTGATTTCCAATGCACTTGACAAGTTCGATTTTTATCACAACATGCAGCATACAATGAAGAATAACGAATGTGATCGTCGTCACCATATATACCAAATATCAAAGCAAGACCTTCAAAACCCCAGAAAGAATATGAATTTGAAAGGGGTGGGGAAGGAAAGAGAAGTGAAATGTTGCTGAATAGGACAAAAACTCAAAAATAATGCAATATTTTCATCGGGGGAGTCTAAGGTAGAGAGTGTGTGGGGGTGGGGGTGGGAAGAGGGTTGGAAGAGAACAGGATGCAGACATGGTAACTGAATAGAAACCAAAACGAATAGAAAGAAGGCTAAACAGATCGGACAGGGAAAGCAGCATTCAAGGACGACAGTCAACCACAAAACACAAAAACAAACACGCAAACAGACAAACGAAAAGGCAAAAGTAATAAAAAAATGCAAACGACATCACAAACACAAAAGGGTTGACAATGGGGCTACCGCCTTGGAACGGTCGTCTGTAGTAAAGTAGGCCATTGGGGGTTTAAACCGGTTCTAGGGTGCACCAAACCTCACACTTATCCTACTGTCATCCCATTAAAACAGGACAGTGTAAATAAAGAAATCCCCGCCATGATCTAAACTCTAACCAACAAGGCAGCATCAATAGGCAATATAAGTAAAACACAAATAAGCTCGTGTAAATATAATACAAAAAAACAATAGCCTAGAAAGCCACAATGAAGGTACTCAATGACTTGGCAGAAGCCAGAGCAGTAAGAGAATACACCATTAAGGGCACGACATGAAAGAACATGGACAAACATCAAACGCCACCGTCTCAATGGGCTTTAGGTAGGCGTCATCATAGGGTCCACAGCCTGTCCGGTCATCGTACAATTAAAGAGGAAAGCATAGCGGCGAACTGTAAAAGGGTCCAAGACCAAGCATGCAGTACGTTGCAAAACGATAGGGTCATAACCTCTTTTGATAAACCTTTTAACAAGTTTAACAAAGATAGTATGAAAGTGATTATGACCAAGAATCTTACGAAGTTTATAAATCATATCACCATAGAAGTCAGGTTGTGATAGGCCTTGTCGCAGAAGAGTCCTTACATTACATTTATATTTGGAAAGAAGATCAGGGTTACGATAATAAAATTTTGCAAAGGTTTTACGAAGTTTATGCTAACGGTAACCCTGATTGAATAACTTTTTAGTTATATAAAGATTAAGAATATTAAAGTCCTCAACTCGAGGACAAGCTCTAGAAAAACGAATAAGTTGAGACAGATACACCCCATAAGAAGTTGCTCGGGGAACAACCCCATCCAAGTGAGGATAATTAACAATGTCAAAATTAAAATCATCTCTAGTGTCATAGATTTTGCTAATTATTTTACCATTTTCAATCGAGAGATCTAAATCAAGAAAAGAAGCGTTATTATCAGATATATTTTGTATAGGATAAATATTATGAACCATAGTTGGAAAGAAAGGGTTGTCAATGTTCAGTATGTCATCCAGATACCGAGAGGTGTCATTAAAAGCTTCAATAACATCTGCCTGGGCATCTGGTGAAAGACTCAACATGAAATCCCTTTCATAGCAAAATAAAAACAAATCTGCGACAAGTGGTGCACAGTTCGTACCAATAGGGATACCAACAATTTATCTATAAACGGTGGTACCATACCTGACGAAAATATTATCTAATAGGAAGATGACAAATATTTGTCTATTTATCTGGGGTGGTGGTGGTGTAAGAGTGGGAAAGGTGTGGGGTTTATGGGGCTAATGAAATGTACAGACTTGCCATTGTTATTTGATGTATGCTGTGAGTGTCATTGAAATATATGAAGCTGCTTAAAAAACTTTAATCTGAAACTCTTAAGTTGACAAAAAAATATCATCTGGCTAAAATGAAATAAAAAAGTTATGAAACATGTGTCTTTAAGTGTCCTTGATGACTCTGATGACACTTGTCAAACTCCTTTGACAGAGATATATGGCTAGTGGGTATTGAAATAAATGCCAACAAATAAAAGAAAAATGAGATATAGGGTCCTATAGAAACCCTAGCGTCCGAACGCAATGGCATCGTAGGTCCGAACTGTACTGCAAACAAGGACTTGATAATACAATGAAAGAGACAAAAAACCACAGAAAGGATGGTAAAGACCGGGTTACCGACTTGGAACGGTCAATAGGAAATAAGGCCTACTGGTTAGCTTGAATCGATTTTATATGAGCACAATCCTCGCTATTATCCTGTCTTCAGCGCCCAAATAGACACGACAGTGTAAAAACTACATCTCATCAAAAGGAATTCTCTAACAAAGTCCACATCCAGAGAAACTAACTAAAGAAACTCATACAAAATAATAAACATCTCAGGATGTATCCAGAATCGTACTGAACAACCATAGTAGTTGCAGCGAAAGAGAAAAAAAAAATTCTAGGGTACGACCAGAAAGCCCGAGGGACGAAAGCTTATGCACCCACCTCCTTTAGTTGGGGTTTAAATAGGTGCAATCATAGAGTCCCAAGAGGTAGTCCAGTCACAAGTGAAAAGTGAAGCGTAATGACTGACTGTAGAGGGGTCAATCACTAACCATGCAGTGTGCTGTAAAACCAAAGGGTTATATCCTTTTCTGACAAACTTCCTGATTAAATTTGCAAAGCAGTCAGGAAACCAGTTAGACCCCTTTAACTTTCGAAGTTTATAGACCTCATATCCATAAAATGAGGGTTCTGATAAGACTAGTCGCAGAAGTGTTTTAAGGTTGGCGTTGTACTTTTCCAGCAGGCCCTCGTTGCGGCGGTAGAATTTAGAGAAAGATCTACGTAGTTTGTGATAATGAAAACCCTGCTGAAGAAGTTTACTTGTAATAACTTGAATTCGATCATTGAAGTCTATAACATCAATATACGCTCTAGCAAATCAAATGAGCTGGGAGATACACACCTCGTATGAGGTAGCACGAGGTACATCTCCATCCAGGTGTGAATAGTTAAAGATGTTAAAAATTGACTTATCTCTCTTATCATAGATTTTAGTATGAATACAATCATTTGAAATCGAGAGATGAAGATCGAGAAATGCTGCTATCCTAAGTCGAAAAGAGGCTACTTCTTTTCTAAAATACAATACAGAAAATATTTATCCAGAAAAAGGGCGATAATTTTGCTAAATGCAATACAGAGTTATGGAACATGTGTCTACTAGCATACACGTTTTAGTGATGTTGTATTAATAATTAACAATCGCCTATTGAAATACAAGGATTTGCGTAAAAACTTTAACCAGAATTTTGAAGTCGAAAAAGGGACATAACTTTGCTTAAATGCAATACAGAGTTAATATGGAACATGTGTCTACTTGTGACAGCTTTACTGAAGTTTTGTTGATGTACGACTTTCAGTTGTTAAAAAACCCAGAAATTCAAAGTAATAAAAGGGCCATGCTTTTGCTTAAATGCAATACAGAGTTATGGAACATGTGTCTACCAGTGTCCTTGATGGTACTGATGACATATTTTAAGTTTCACTGGCCAGTGGTTACTGAAATAATTCGACTTTGCAAACAACTGAAAACCAACTTTGACGCAGATCTACAACAGCTCTTCTTATTCTACGAATAGTAAAACTTAAAACAAAAAGTATTCTGGCTTTGAAGTTGACGGAAATAAAAAACTGGCCAGTGTACTAGGCGTAATAAAAATCCCGGCTTAAAATAAATGCAAAAAATTATTCCGGCTGAAAGGAAAATCCGAGGCCCACCACTCTCACCCCACCAGAAATCAAAATGATCGGTGCCTAAATGTATATTTTTATATAGTATGCATACATTTTTGTGATAATGGATAATACTTGTGATTCCCATTAATTGTCGATACTATCAATAGTTCTAATTAGTTCAATTAAGATATATAGACTTACGTAATACAGTCTTCTCATTACGTGGTCCCGCCTTAATTCAATTAAGCGATGGGGAAACTTATATTAGCAGCATTTTATAACGAATATTTCGACAATTAAAAACGTTTAAAAACACTTTTTTACTGATAAAATGTGATGGCTTTTTACAAATTACGTATTAAATGTTTTAATTTTACAATATGCATATGTTTAAGCCGAAATTAAGGTTTCATTGGTAAAAAAGAATAAAAATATCGGACAGGGAAAGCAGCATTCAAGTATTTTTTTTTACATTTTTAACATAAGATGTTTTAGATAAAATATTATTTATGTAAAGTTGTGGTTTTCTCTTTTGGTCTTAAATACGATTCTTTGCGTGTGGAGTAAATATTCATTAATGATGTGTCTATAATACATCTCTGTATCTAGATGACATTGTCAATATTGGTTTTCCGTTCTTTGCTCATATGGCCATTCATATTTATCCACCAGAGCACCCTTGAATAAAGCCAACGGTTCGGATACTATAGCAGCAGTCATCGATCTTCATCTTTCGATTCACATGATTACATACAAAGTAAAATCTCTGATAAGCGAGATGTCTTTAACTTTAACATCGTTAACTCTCCACATTTAGATGTAGAAGTACCTCGTGCTACAGCATACTGGGTTTCTATCTCCCAGCTAATTCGTTTCACTATCTCTCAGCTAATTCGTTTCGGTAGGGCATGTAAAGATGTTAAGGATTTCTGTTTTCAAAATCAAGGTATTACATGTAAACTTCTTTAGCAAGGTTTTCTTTGTCATAAACAACGTAGATCTTTCTCAAAGTTCTTTCACCGCAACGATAACCTGCTGGAGAAGTATAACATCAACCTAAAAATATTTCTTCGAATAGGAATATCACTACCTTTATTCTAAAGATATGTGATCGATAAACTTCAAAATTAAAGCGGTCTGACGTATTTCCTGACCACTTTACACAACTGATTAGGAAAATCGTCAGAAAACGCATACAATCCTTAAGTATTACAACGCACTTCCTGCTTGCTGACGGACCCCTCTACAATCAGTCACTACGCTTCACTTTTCTCTTGTGAGACGACCGGATAATCTCGTGGGAATCCTATATGAATGCTCCTCTGAAACCCTGAAAGGGGAGATTGGTGCATAACCATTTGTCCCTAGGGTTTTCTGGTCGTACCCTACCCTTGGCTGCTGTAGCTGTTTAGTACAATTCTGGAATCTTCCTAAGGTGTTACTAATTTTGCTTTTTGTATATTTGTAACATATACGTGTATCGTTTCCTAATTTCTCTGGATGAGGTCTTTATTGTTAGAGACTTCCTTTTGATGTGATTACTTTTATTTACACTGTCATTAAATTAATATCAATATCACTTTTAGTTTTCAAGCAGTAGTCGCTACAAACCTATATTTTAAAAATCTATTTTTAGCTGTGGCGGCCATCTTGAATTTCTGGCCGATCTGAAATTTTGCTAGGATCAATTAGACATTACGAGCAACATTCCTTTAAAGTTTCATGGAAATCCGCCAAGCAGTTTCAGAGTAGTAGTCGCTACAAGTTTTTACTATATATGTAAACAAAGAAGGCCGCTGCCAGCCATGTTTAACGTTGAATCAAAATGATTTTTGACAAGGACCAACATCATGTCATGCTGATCATTTTTGAAAAAGTCCCATATCAATATCACTTATAGTTTTCAAGAAGTAGTCGCTACAAACTTGTATTTTGAAAATTTATTTTTAGCCATGGCGGCCATCTTGAATTTCCGGCCGACCTGAAATTTTGCTAGGATCAATTAGACATCAAGAGCAACAACTTCTACTTTCACTATTGGGAATGAGCCAGAATGCAGGAAATCCCATCTAAATTTAAAAATGTTCTGGGGGTCATGCCCGCAAACCCGCCTAGCAGCCTCCAGCGATACATGCGGTCGACGAACAACTACTGGTCGTTCGGCTTCGCATCCGATATGGATCATGATATGGTGAATGTCTCATTAAAATCAACCAAATTCATTGAAATTCACTCCTAGGGTGATCCCTGGAATCAGTCTATATGACGCGTGGGTTACCTGGTCACAAACAAACACCTGTTAATCTGGGTCCTGCAAACGAGAATACGAACAAAATTACGCGTCGGAAATGATCCTGATTTGAAATCTTGCAAATATTGCAACATCGTGTTTGAACGATAGTTTATATATTTTTATAGTGCAAAAAGTCACTCGCCCTGTCATGCGACCAGACGCCAAATGTTACTCGTCCGCAGGCAGCTTGTACTCGTCAATGCGAGAGGGCGAGTAGAATTTTACACCCCTGCAAAGTAGTTCTCTTCGCAAACAAACCGAATGGTAACAGACTTTGAAAATATGTTGAAATATAGACAAAAAATACTTCATTTGTTTTAGTAAAAAAGGTTGGACCCTTAAGCGGGCACTCCACAGTTTAATGTACAGTTCTCAATAATCAAACCCATGACAAGCCCTTAGCCTGAATTATTGAGCAAAAGTAAATCACATCATCATTGTGTCATACATTTCTTAGAAGACAATACAATTACCCATGTCTCCATACCAAATAAAAGTATCAAAAAGCATTTTCTGTACAACTTTAGTCCCATTTCTTTAAGATTACCCACCCCTCAAAACATGCTTAAAAAGCAATTTTAGCAACATTTCAAATGTCAATAAATAAAACAAGAGGTCAATGACCTTGAAGCTCTACTGATTGATTTTGATTTCAGGAAGTAGTCGCTACAGACTTGTTTTTTGAAAAAATATTTTTAGCCGTGGCGGCCATCTTGAATTTCCGGCCAACCTGAAATTTTGCTAGGATCAAATAGACATCAAGAGCAACATTCCTGTGAAGTTTCATGAAAATCCGTCAAGTAGTTTCAGAGGAATAGTCGCTACAAGTTTTCATTATATAACTCTATGTAAACAAAGATGGCCACTGGCAGCCACGTTTAACGTCGAATCAAAATAATGTTTGACTCTGATAACCATCATGTCATGCTGATCATTTTAGAAAAAGTCCCATATCAATATCACTTATAGTTTTCAAGACGTAGTCGCTACAAACTTCTTTTTTAAAAATCTATTTTTAGCTGTGGCGGCCATCTCGAATATCTGGCCGATCTGAAATTTTGCTAGGATCAATTAGACATTAAGAGCAATATTCCTGTTAAGTTTCATGACAATCCACCAAGTAGTTTCAAAGAAGTAGTCGCTACAAGTTTTTACTATATAACTCTATGTAAACAAAGATAGTAGCTGTCAGCCATGTTTAACGTTGAATCAAAACAATTTTAGACAAGGACCAACATCATGTCATGCTGATCATTTTAGAAAAAGTGCTATATCAATATCACTTATAGTTTTCAAGAAGTAGTCGCTACAAACTTGTTTTTTAAAAACCTATTTTTAGATTTGGCGGCCATCTTGGATTTCACATCAACATGAATTTTTGCTAGGATCTACGTGACTTCATGGGCAACATTTCTGCAAAGTTTCATGAAAATACATTCAGTAGTTACAGAGGAGTAGTCGCTACAAAAAAAAAGGTTACGGACAGACGGACAGACAGACGGACAGACAGACGACGGACGCCGCACCACGGCATAATCTCTGCTGAGCTCTGATCAGTCGAGCTATCAAGAGGTCAATGACCTTGAAGCTCTACTGATAGTTTTTTGATAGCTAGGTCAACATTCCTGTGAAGTTTCATGAAAATCCATCAAGTAGTTTCATAGGAGTAGTCGCTACAAGTTTTCATTATATAACTATATGTAAACAAAGATGGCCGCTGGCTGCCATGTTTAATGTCAAATCAAAATAATTTTTGACGAGGATCAACATAATGTCAAATCAAAATAATTTTTGACGAGGATCAACATCATGTCATACTGGTCATTTCAGAAAAAGTCCCATATCAATATCACTTATAGTTTTCAAGAAGTAGTCGCTACAAACTTGAATTTTGAAAATCTATTTTTAGCCATTGCGGCCATCTTGAAATTTTGCTAGGATCAATTAGACATCAAGAGCAACATTCCTGTAAAGTTTCATGAAAATCCGTCGAGTAGTTACAGAGGAGTAGTCTTTACACTTTTTTACTAGATAACTCTATGTAAACAAAGATGGCCGCTCTCGAACGATTTTCGACAAGGACCAACATCATGACATGCTGATCATTTTAGAAAAAGTCCCATATTAATATCACTTATAGTTTTCAAGAAGTAGTCGCCATAAACTTGTTTTTTGAAAAATCTATTTTTAGCCGTGGCGGCAATCTTGAATTTCCGGCCGACCTGAAATTTTGCTAGGATCAATTAGACATCAAGAGCAACATTCCTGTGAAGTTTCATGAAATCCGTCAAGTACGTAGTTTCAGAGGAGTAGTCGCTACAAGTTTTCATTCTATAACTCTATGTAAACAAAGATGGCCACTGGCAGCCATGTTTAACGTCGAATCAAAATCATTTACAACAAGGATCAACATCACGTCATACTGATCATTTTAGGAAAAGACGCATATCAATATCACTTATAGTTTTCAAGAAGTAGTCGCTACAAACTTGTATTTTGGAATTTATTTTTAACTGTGGCGGCCATCTTGAATTTCTGGCCGACCAAAAATTTTGCTAGGATCATTTAGACATCAAGAGCAACATTCCTGTGAAGTTTCATGGAAATAAGTTGAGTAGTTTCAGAGGAGTAGTCGCTAATTACTCTATGTAAATAAAGATGGCCGCTGGCAGCCATGTTTAACGTCGAATCAAAACGATTTTCGGCAAAGACCAACATCATCTCATGATGATCATTTTAGAAAAAAGTCCCATATCAATATCACTTAAGAGTTTTCAAGAAGTAGTCGCTACAAACTTGTTTTTTAAAAATCTATTTTTAGATTTGGCGGCCATCTTGGATTTCATATCAACATGAATTTTTGCTATGATCAACTAGCATTCAGGGGCAACATTTCTGTAATGTTTCATGAAAATCCATTCAGTAGTTTCAGAGTAGTCGCTACAAAAAATAAGTTTACGGACGGACAGACAGACGACGGCACAAGCTCTGCTGATCTCTGATCAGTAGAGCTAAAAATGGATGTTCCTAAGCATATCAGTGTCGTGTCTGCACTCATAATGCTCTTCCATATCAGGAAATGCTAAGTTTTACATACCTTCTCCGGCGTTTTAAAAAGTTATTCAATGCTGATCTCCCAGTGAGTGAAAATCAGCCATTTTACCTACTTTTTGGAAGTTTTTGCTAGTTGAGCATTTTTCTATTTATAGCCTCCAAAAACCCCACAGAATGCATATTCCAATACACCAAAATAAACTTAGAAGTACTCAAAACTGAAAACAACATCAAACATGTGCTTCATAATTATTATAAATACCATCCATGTACCTAAAAGATGCTTAGTTGATGTCTTTCTGATTTACACCATGGACTTTCGTGCTAAACTGAGGAGTGCCCCCTCAAGATAAACGTTTGTATTTACAATCAAGCGTTCAAGATGATCAAGACTAGCTCTGATAAACAATAATCACAGTTTGTTTCCATTTAGTTAAAATTTACTGATTACGATGTCGCATGCATATTTGTCACAAATTGAATTGTTTTCTACGTTTGTATGCGCGATCAGCGTGCATTAAGTTTGCAAAAAAGCACGATCTCATAGAAAATGGCGCGGATCCCGCGTCCTAGAATGGACACTGCATGTTGATCGAATGCAATTTTATCCTGGTCTTCGTTTCATTTTTAGTGAAAAATACTAATTATTCGATAATTACATAGACACATTATTGATGTCTATGACTAATCGTAGGATACATACATTTCCGTTGATTTCTCTCGTCAATAAAACAAGCACAATTTAAACAAACTTGCTCTTTATACCAAACACATTTTTTTATTTTATAATTAGCCATCAATAAAACACACAGAAGTTCGCAGTTTTGCTTATTGCCGATAACTCAAATTCCGCCCAACATGGATAAACAAGAGGCCCAAGAGGCCCAAGAAGGCCTGTGGACGCTCTACAGGTTAACATGGCTCTTATAACATCAATGAAGTGAGTGACTGCCATTTACGTTTTTTTGAAAGTTTCGGGCTAAAAAACAGCTTTTTAACTAAATCAAGGGCCATAACTCATGAATCTGGTAAAGTTTGGTAAAGATCAGATGAAAAATGAAGGCCCTACCGTATTAACGAGGCAAAATATAGCATGTTTAACTAAATCAAGAACTCCTCTGCTACTGGTCCGAATGGTCGAACATTAAAAAAAAAAAAAAAAAAAAAAAAAAAAAAAAAATATATATATATATATTTAAAAAAAAAAAAAAATATTTAAAAAAAAAAAAAAAAAAAAAAAAAATATTTAAAAAAAAAAAAAAAAAAAAAAAAAATATTTAAAAAAAAAAACAAACAAAAAAATACAAACAAATCAATAAAAATTTAAAATAAAATTAATTAAAAAAAATTAAAAAAAAAATAAAATTAAAAAGTTTTTTCATTATACATGTCTATGTTAAACATGCGACTCTTGGGGCGGGGTCAAATATGACCCGAGGGTCACCATTTGAGCAAACTTGGTAAAGGACCATAAGCTTATAGCAAATGCAAATTATTAAACCTCTGGCTCTTGCAGTTCCAGAGATGTTGATTTTTTTCAGTTTTTCCCTATACAAGCATTTATGTAAAACTGTGACCCCCGGGGCGGCGCCAGATGTGACCCCAGGGTCCCCATTTGAACAAAATTGGTAAAGGACCATAAGCTTATAGCAACAGCAACATATTAAACCTCTGGCTCTTGCACTTTCAGAGAAGAAGATTTTTTTTAAGTTTTTCCCTATACATGTCTATGTAAAACATGTGACCCTTGGGGCGGGGCCAGATGTGACCCCAGGGTCACCATTTAAACAAACTTGGTAAAGGACTATCAGCTTATAATAAATGTAACATATCAAACCTCTGCCTCTTGTAGTTTCCGAGGAGAAGATTTTTTAAAAAAATCCTATATAAGTCTATGTAAAACTGTGACCCTCGGGGCGGGGACAAATTTGACCCCAGGGTCACCATTTGAACAAACTTAGTAGAGGACCATAAGCTGATGCTACATGTAATACAAGAGAGCTCTGTGAAATTGGTTCCAGAGGAGAAGATTTTTTTCAGTTTTTCCCTATACAAGCCTATGTAAAACTGTGACCTCGGGGTGGGGCCAAATGTGACCCCTGGATCACCATTTGAACAAACTTGGTAGAGGACCACAAGCTTATAGCAAATGAAAAATGTTAAACCTCTGGCTTTTGCAGTTTCAGAGAAGAAGATTTTTTTAAGTTTTTCCATATACATGTCCATGTAAAGCATGTGACCCTTGGGGCGGGGCCAAATGTGACCCGAGGGTCACCATTTGAACAAAGTTGGTAAAGGACCATATGCTTATAGTAAATGCAAAATATCAAACCTCTGGCTGTTGTAGTTTCCAAGAAGAAGATTTTTTTTAAAAAAATCCTATAAAAGTCTATGTAAAACTGTGACCCCCGGGGCGTGGACAAATTTGACCCCAGGGTCACTATTTGAACAAACTTAGTAGAGGACAATAAGCTGATGCTACATGTAATACATGAGAGCTCTGTGTCTTGTGGTTTCAGAGAAGAAGATGTTTTAAAAAAAAATCCTATATTATATTACGTCTATATGAAAAACATGCAAAACCTCAATATACAAAATTTAGACCCCCGGGGCACGGCCATTTTTGACCCCGGGGACTTTATTTGAACAAACTTGATAGTCTAGGCGTTGGCGATCATTTTAAAAGAAAAACTGTTGAAATCTGTCCAGCGGTTCTGGAGAAAAAGATTTGTTAAGGTTTCAATTATATATGGTAATGGCAGCCATCTTGGATGTAGTGCTGACCTAATTTTAACAAATCTAAAAAGCATTTATCTAAGGATCATCCCTGTAAAGTTTAGTCAAAATTAGCCAAGCGGTTTCTGAGGAGAAGTCGTTTGAATAAAAGTTAACGGACGACGGACGGACGACGGACAACACACCATCCCATAAGCTCTGCTGGCCCTTGGCCAGTAGAGCTAAAAACGAAATCGGTCAAATTAGAGCGAAGTTTAAAGCGACTTCGCCTAATTGCGAGTCCCTGAGACCTATGTAATAAGTACTTGGGAGCTAATTATGTCTGAACCGATGCAAATACATTATGCAACATGTTTGTGTCAGACATGAATAATAGGTAACTTATAGAGAAAGTGTTTACAATCAATACTCATGTCACCGACTACAGCAGAGATCTCGCAATTAGGCGAAGTCGCTTTAAATTTCGCTCTAATTTGACCGACTTCATTTTTTATCCATGTTGGGCGAAATCTGAGTCGTCGGCAATAAGCAAAACTGCGAACTTCTGTGTGTTTTTTTGACGGCTAATTATTTTGTCAGCAAGTTTCATCTAACAATCCATTTCTAACCGTGGCCGCCGTTTTCATTTTCAGTCCGACCTGAAATTTTGCTAGAAACAACTACACATCATCAGCAGTATATCTGTGAAGCTTCATGACAATCTGTCAAGTTCTTTCACAGGAGTGGTTGTTACAATTTTTAAATAGTTAACTGTGTAAACAGACAAGGCTGCTCGCAGTCATGTTTTATCAAAATGATTTCCAACAATGACCAACATCATGTTACAGAAAGTCCCATATCAATATCAGTTATACTTTTTAGGAAGTTGTCGCTACAAATTTGTTTTGTTTTAAGCTTACTTTTAACAGTGCCGGCCGTCTTGAACTTTTTGCCCGGCCTGAAGATTTGCCAGGTTCAACCGGGCTGCAAAAGCAACATCCCCCTGCAGGGTCATGAAGGTCCACCAAGTAGTTTCAGAGTAGGCGCAACAATTTTTTATTCAAGTCCTTATCATATCACTCCATGTCAACAAACATGATGTCTGGCGGGCATGTTTGATGTGGAATCAAATTAGTTTTCGACATGGCTCAACATCACGTCATGGTGATCATTTAAAGAAAAAACAGCTAACCTTTTTCCATACATATGGTCTTTTGTTCATTTACGCTTGTAAGAACATGTTCTACCACCATGTAGGCTGTTAAGGCAAAAAAAAAAAGTAGGTGTGTTTCCCATTGCATGCTTTAAAAAATTAGGGTCGGTATGTAGGAAATTTATATAAGTTTTTGTTTGGAGCAAGATATTTTGAGTTGCTACATGTATTTATCTCATAAACCCCATACAAGTTGATGATACAACAGAAAGTTCCTCTGTAATGTCAGTTTACCTCGATATATTGCAATAAATCATTGTTCAGAACATTTTTTTTTTCATAAACAGTTTTAGGGTCGGCCCCTTAAAAATAGGGTCGGTCGGGCCACCGGAAACACAGGTATTGTTTTTTTTGGCCTAACACAGACCATCCACTTGTTCTTCGGTAGATCCTATAGTGTATCCCTACCTAGTCATATGCATGAGGCAACATGTCTTCAACTGATGCCCCTTTCCAATCTGGGTCATCCCAGTTTACACACATAAATATCGAATGAAATAAAACACAATTATGCACTAAAAGTCTTTCACTGCGATTGTTAAAAGCAAACCCGATGGTTATTCATGAAAGTAGTCATAGTTATACATCACCTGCGCCATAAATGAATGTAACATCTACCCACCCTGGGCCTCCGCTGTAATTCGCCAATGTCGAAAATGGAGAAAGAAAAGAAACATTTGGGATTTTTTTAAGCTTTTGCGAAAATGATTTGCGAATGGAAAATAAAAGCTGATATTTTCAATGCTGTAAGCGGATATAGGAAATAGACTGCTACACAGCGTTCCTGGTGGACATGCGCAGTGTAACAGTCTAAAAGAAATGTGGACTGGTTCACTAAACTGAATGAATAACGTTCGCTAGCTGATTACAAAAACAGATAAAATTCTCATAACCAATCGATTGATCACGCGTGTATATTGTGGGTCATTGATGCTTGCAAATAACATTTTGTAAACAAACTTTCTGACATTGTCTAAGAAGATGGATGCAATTAAGTCATAATAGGATTAAGACAACACAGCTTGATATCGGGTTTTAAGGTCTTATACAAACATCGGCGAGCGTGGCGGACAATCTAACAACGACAAAGGAAACTATGGTTGATGTTTGTTAATGAGTGTAGCAAACTTTGTCGGGTGTGAAAATTAAAGAAATCGAAAGTGATTACCGTACTTGCTATTTCTAGAAATAAATACTATTAAAATAAAAGATGAGATCAGAACAATGGTCTTATTTGATATAATTACCCTGGACGTACGTTTCCTATATAACGTATGTCAAGATGTAAAACATTGCCAATACTGTAACAGCAGACATGGCTTGTAAACGTCCACTAAATTCAGATTCTTCTTTGACTCCACCTTCTAAATTTGGCAAAATTTGTCTGCTAGACCAAAATGAATCAATGCATATATGCCGCTTATTTTCAAAATGACTTCGTTATATAGTGAAAAAATGGCTCCAACGTTCATGACTTTGGCTCTTATTTCTCAAATATGGCTCCCTTTTTCTCATTTTGCGAGTAGTTGCGAAAGAAAAAATACCCAGTGCAGGCCCTGCCACCTATCCCCTCATATCAATTGTTCGTGAAATGAAAGTACCATGCATGTGCCTTTGCACAGATCCGTCAAATTGCGACCAGTCTCGTAAAGCGAAAAACTACCTTTCGACTTTAATGCCATGTGTTCTGAACTTCACAACACTACAATAACTGTAATGATGCACTTACGTTTTGACTAAAACAACACTCAACGAAACCTAAATGTTGCACCTAACTTTTGACCAAAAACACTTCACGTCTACAGTTTTAACATTAGACATGCTGTGCCTTTCCCATTTGGGTCATACCAGTTCAACCAACAAAGCTGCAAACCGTTCAATATGCCATCTGGGTCATGCCACTTCAACAACGCAGCTGTAAGACGTTCAATATGCCATCTCGGTCATGGCGGTTTAACAAAATGCGAACAGGCTGCAAAATCCACAATCGCCTAGCACCTGCCAGCTGAAGCAGATCACTGCAAAGACAAGGAAACACAGTATCGTATAATACAGGCTTTCTCCACAAACGCAAAGAAGATAAATATACACGAGATCAGACAATATTTCCAGTATCATACACGTCAATCCATGGCTTTTCGAGACCTTTCTCACCCTGTTGCGAACAACAAGCGTTTACATGGCCATGCTCACATTTTAAAGCGCACAAAGAACCTGATTTTACAGCTCAAGTGGTATTTCAGACAGCAAACCCTTGAAGACGATCTCTTTCTCTCTCTATCATTCTATACTATCGCGGAGAAAACATTATCGCAGTTATGAGCAACTACCGTTCAATGCTTCGATGTGTTTGCTCTGTGATCTGTCTCTGTGTTACTTTTGGTCAATGACATTTCAACGTTACCAGGTTGACTTTCCAAAATGCGCAGCAACCATTTACTTTGCCTTTTCATCCATAAGCATCGTGAGGTGTACAGTACTGGTTCTACCCAGGAAAACTGGTGGTCCGTCTCCACCACAAAATAAATCGACCGTCAGATATAATCTTACTTGTGTTGACAATGACGTATACTACCATACCAAAAAAAACAATCAATTTCGACATGGCCGGGAAGAGATTGACAGCAGTCTCTCACGAGGAAAACCACCCATCAAGGTCTGTCGCGTGCGGAAATCTGTTTAACTTCAGCTTTCACAAAAACATAATTGCTTCATTTATTGTGCAAGACGTAGTAATGCTCTTGAAAGGTATTTCGAACCATCTATGCGAGCAAACGAATGAACAAGGAACTTTCCCGCCCAAAGTCTTCCTCGAAAAAACAAAACGACAGCTATTCAGTTAACGAATCATAGTTACGTCACCTGCACACTAAAAGAATGTTACATCTACCAAACTGTCCTTTCAAATGAACTCTTCACCAACACTTCCTGCTTGAACTAAAACTAACATGCAAAACAAACAAAATTTCAAGATGGCTGTGACAAAGTGATCCTAACTTATGCGCATGCGCAAACAATAACAACCATAAAAACAAACTTGCCCCACATAGGCCAACTTTTTCTCACTCAACATAATATTATAAATCCATATAGACACTCCACAACATCCCTATCAATAAGCCCCGTAATGGTGTGTGACAAGTTCTCAAAACTGCCCACAGCCATAGCCACATGATCATGAACTTGTGGACAGCCCCATGAAGCATGACCTACTTCTCCATCACAACCATAATATGCCATATTACCTACCAAAACTTATCTACGGTACTTACCTTTCGCCCAAAAATATTCTCGCCCACGATTTTGCAATGATTACAATGGCTTGAAATGTCCAATGTAACGTATAACGTCGACCTACTGTACACCAGGATCCGCCTATGTACACCAAAGCAAAATGACGTTCGTTAAAGCGTAATACATAGCCTACTGCGCATGTGCGTCGGAAATAAACCGGAACTCAACAGTCATAATTACCAAAAATATACAGACGTTAACTATTACGTCTCGTTCATTTTCCATACTAGAAAAGACAACTGAACAATGTGGAAAGTTCATTCATATGAGTATTCACATGTCTGCCCTGTATGTTCCAATATTAACTGACAATATAAAAAGAAAGCAGTTTAAGATCAGTTTTGTTTATGATTAAAGGGCCTATTTTCTTCTCCTACTGGCGCAAATCTTGAAAACAATACTTGATGCCGTCTGCCGACCAGTAAGAGGGATAGGTAAGGGATAACTGTCAACCTGCTTGCTTCTGTTTTTACCTCATCTTCTTCGTCACATACTTTCACAATGAAAAAAATTGACAAATCCTCTTTCATATGAGTATTCGTATGTATGTCCTGTATGTTCCAAGATTAACTGACAATCTAAAAAGAAATCAGTTCAATATCAGTTTTGTTTATGATGAACGGGATCTATTTCATGTTCACCTTCTGGTGCAAATCCTGAAAAAAAGTACTTGGTGCCGTCTGTTGACCAGTAAGAGGGATAGGTAAGGGATAACTGTCAACCTGCATGCTTCTATTTTTGCCTCATAGTCTTCATCACATACTTTTACAATGAAGAAATATGACAAATCCTCTATGAACGCTTTCAATAACCGCAACCATAGCCATCTCTCGCTAGTTTGTATAGTTTCCAATTTTAACAGCCGTTTTTGTAGCCTTAACTTTTATAACAATGTTTATAAATACAGTGCTTCTAGGACAATAGTGATTGGGCCCTTATTTTGTTATGGGTTTATTGCACGCCTTAAAATTATTTTATTGAATTAATAACAATAAATAATGTTTTTATTTTCGACAGACAGCACAAAAAAAAATGCGCCTGTGCAATTTTACCGAACATCCTGTTTATGTCCCCGATGTTTGTTTTTAATTTAGTATTTTCTTGCCCTCAACAGTTTATTCTCTTGTTACTCTGGCTTCTGCAAAGTCATTGCGTACTTCTGGCTTTCTAGGCTTTTGCTTTTTAGATTCATATATACATGATCATCTTTGTGTTTTATTTATATTGCTGACTAGTTTGTTAGAGGATATAGCGTCGTGGTTTTTCTTTATTTACACTGTCCCGTTTAATTGTGATGACAATAGGTAACGAGTGAGGGTTGATGCACCCAAGAATCTGTTGTAACCCCACAGCTGCATTTTTGCCACTAGCCGTTCTAGGGCGGTACCTTTATTGTCAACAATTTAAGTCGCATTCTTTACTTCTTAAATAACTTTGTAATTGTTGTTTGTTTTGATTACGTGTTTTGTTGTTGTTTTGTTGTTTTGTTTTAGGAGCTTGGATAATTTGGTTGTATATAATTATAATTATATATATATATATAGTTCAAATCTATTTTGCGGTGGTGGTCATTTCGGAATTTTAGGAACATACCAAATGGACTTCATATAACATTTCCATTGAAGGTTCGTGAAACTCCACATGAGGTATGGAGCGCTAATATAAGGTCATGTATAAATACTGAAAAGGGGATGCCTTGAAAGCAACAAACACAAACAAGAGAGAAGAGTAGCAGTCTCGGTTAATTTGATTCTGTTTATGAAAGGTAAGTCATGAGAGGTATAAGTCTATGTAAAAAGATGACCGTTGTCAAAACCATTGATAGACTGATAAATAATATTGTTTAGGTCAGCAACATGTCACACCGTTCGATTTAACAAAGGTAGCGATAACAAGAGTTTCTTATATAATTCTATGTTTACAAAGATGTCGCATATATTCGGCCAACTTTAAAGCTTGAATAACACGAACGTATAGATCCAGCTACATTTCATGCTAATCATTTACGTAAATAGCTCTTGCAGTTTAAGATTAGTATGGAAATCAAACTGGTATTTGTCTATTTCTAGCCGCGATGGCCATATTGGATTTTGAATGGTCTGCAAAGAAAATTATTTAACTATACATTTAAAACAGTATGCGTCTTAAAACAAATAACGATGATTCACATTCAAATTAAGGCTCTATTATTGGCTCTCTTCTTTTTTAAATTTATATAAATGACATTCATTCCAATATACGGCTTTTTGCTGACGATACTAGTCTATGTTATTGTCGATGAAATTGATATTGCAGCTAATATCCTCAATTCTGACAGTGCAAAGACAACCGACTGGTCAAAAAATGGCTTGTCACATTGAATCCGTCCTAACATCCTCTTATGTGATCCCGCAAACTTCGTAAACCTGCGCAACTCTCTCTACAAATGGTTAACCAAAACAGTTCAGAAGATCAGTGCCATAAACACATAGGTATCATTCTTTTAAATTACTTTAGCTGGCACTCCCAAACTGAGTATATACATCAAAGGACTGAAGGTCCTGAGAGTCGCCATCTGTCTTCTTGGCGAGGTTAAAGGTTATGTTAAAATGTTGCAGGTGTGGCGTATTAAACTGAAATGTAGCCAGGGGCGTACCTGGGCATACAATGAAGAAATATGAAATATACTCCTATAATTCGGAGTTGTGTGTCGGAAAAATGCAAAAGCTAAAAATGCAAAAAATGCAATAAAAGGTGAAGCCGAAAGGGGGTTAGGGTAAATGGTAGACAAACCTGTCCAACCCCGGTAAATATTCAATAAATCAAAGAAAAAAGAAGGACTCTGGAGAATTAGATTAGCTTCAAAATACGTTTCTAAGTCGCTCAAAACTACTTATTTTGTGTTCAGTTTTTCAAAACTTTCCACGGGGGAGGACCCCGGACCCCCACCACCGGGAGGGGGACACCCCACTCACACACCATCACCGTGCGTATACCCAAAACACTCCAGGTACGCACAGGTAGCTGTATCGGTGTTGGGAACTAAAAAAAAATAGTTTTAAAAAAACAAAAAAGATGTTCGTGTTATTTGTTGAAAACAAAACATATTTTAAGTTTTCCTGAAAAACATGTCCCGGAATAACGTAGTTAGAGACGAGGTGTGAAGCTCTCTCTGTTCAACATTTAATACCTAACTGTTTTCATAAATAATTTCACTGTTCAAATTCCGAGAATTATCTTTAAATCTGTGATGTTGGAATCGCCTATGTCATTCTCGAAACCGAATACCGAAAACAATTTGATCAAACCGTTTTTCTGTGACAAGTCAAAATGTTTCGAAAAACGCGATTAACAAACAGGTATACATCACTGTGGAACAAAATAAATCCCAGATTCACCGCTGTTGGTGGCGATTCCCCGAATGTACCAGTGTGAATCAATTCAATCCGAGATGATTTCAACAACGGAAAAAGTAATAAACATAAATATCGCGCTTACCTTTTTTAAAATTGCTGTATTTGACGATAAATATTCAATCCACCGTCTGCTGCAATTGTTTTGAATAGTCTTGATCATTTGCGATGCTTGCTGTTTTAACGTTTCCCCTTGTCTTTAAAAAATCAAGCGTCGTATATGATCTAGATTCTATTGAACTCGTTTAGAAATTCGTGCGCAAAATGTGTTAATTGATTGATTATTTTTCATCAATGATTGTACATTTTCAAATTAGTGATTCTGAATGAACGGATAATTATCGGGTTTCTACTGCACTATCAAATGAAATGAATTAATATTAATGAAAGGTTCGACATCCGTGTAACTACGCTATTGAAACTTTCAATTCATAAAATGTTTATGCGTGTATTAATGCGAATAGTTTTTCAGTACATTTACTAACAAAAACACGTATATACTGTATACAATTACAATTATTCACAATCAGTAGTTATATTATTCGGTGTATATATAACGTTCATGTCAGTCACCTTATCAAATTAAATTATACTTGAGGCAGTTAAAGGAACTACATTCTCGAACTGCGTTAAGCTCCTCGTTCAAAAACTTGGTATTAATGCGCATAGTATTTCAGTACATTTACAAAATAGACACTTATATACTGTATACAATTACTATTATTCACAATCAGTAGTTATATTATTCGGTATACGTAACGTTCATGTCAGTCACCTTATCAAATTAAGTTATACTTGAGGTAGTTAAAGGAACTACATTCTCGAACTGAGTAAAGTTCCTCGTCAAAAAAGTCCAACTTCAGAAATTACACTATATACCACTCCAATGAATAGAAAATAAAGAATGGAGTAAAATTAATAGTATGAGAAAACTAAAACACCAGCTCGATAGACAATCTCTTGAAACTATATACACTAAACCAAATTGCTAAGTACCTACCTAAGAATATGTCAATAATATTCTCATTGTTTTGTGTATTTTGAGCTTGATTAGAGATACGGTTAAACTGCAAAATAACGAGTGTAAATCGTCTGCTCTGATTGCATGAACATATTTTAAAACTTTTAAGTCAATGTGTTTTCTTAGAAATAAGTTATAACACTTATACAACTGGGTATGTAGGATTTTATTAAGTACTTCGAATTAGTGCAGCTTTCGATGTTCCTAATTCTAAAATATGCCAGTTAAAATTATTTTGACATCATGTTTTACTAGAATTACCACTACAAATGCGTTTGCAAAAAAAACTTTCGAAATATTTAATGTTAACGCTGAATTACAGTTACTTGAATTTCAAACACTATTCAATTTAAAGGGAGGTAATTTAAGATTATCCATATTTCATTTTTTTATAGACGGAAAATCTGCGATAAATGGGTCAATTTTTTATGTTTTTTTCTATTATTTCATACCAATTTTAAGAATTTTATTTCTTTAAGCGATCTTTGGCTCATGTTATGTGTTTTATCAGCACATTTCATGTTTTCATATAAAGGGAGGGTAACTCTCAAAAGATTTAACAATTTAAACAAAAAAAATATGTTTTACAGACTATGGGTCAAAACAAAATACTTATCATATATCTATTCAAATATATATTTAAAATAAGAAATTAGTTAAGATACAAAAGTTGATACTTAAACATTTTGTTCAGTGTATATATACGTTTAATAAGACCACTATTGGAATACGGGGATGTACTATGGGATAACTGCACTAATTACGAAAAGATAGAACTTGACAATATTCAACAAGAGGCCCAAGATGGTCTGTATCGCTCTACTGGCTATATGGAATCTGTGGTGGGGAACACGACATCGATATCCGCAACTAGGATAGGTTCTGATCATTCCTGCCAAGTTTCGAAATTCGGCCAGGCCAGGGGTTCAACAGCACTATTCCGGACAAAGTTTGTGTATTAAAACCTGTAAAGGGTCATAACTCCGCAAAAGATCTTTCAATCGAAACACGGTGATGATATGCACAACTAGGCTCGGTACTGATCATTCCTGCGTTTCTCTGAAATCCGGTTGGGGTTTCAGGAGAACTATTCCGGACAAAGTTTGTGTAGTTAAACATTTAAAGGCCATAACTCTGCCAAAAATCATTCCACCGGAACATGGTGATGACATGCACAACTAGGCTTGATACTGATTATCCTTGCCAAGTTTCGTTGAAATCCGGCCAGGAGTTCAGCAGAACTAGATAATACAAATTATGTGTATTAAAACATGTACAGGGCCATAACTCCACCAAAAATCATTCAACCGGAACAAGGTTATAATATGCACAACTAGGCTTGGTACTGATCATCCCTGCAAAACTTTGCTGAAATACGGCAAAATGAAGGCCTTATCATAACAATCTGGTAAAGTTTGGTAAAGATCAGATGGAAAATGTACTTCGGTCTTACTAGTCCGATCTTGCTCGTTTTCGAACCTGACCGAGCTTTCATCAATATCAACAATCTGGCAAAGTTTGGAAAAGGTAGGATGCAAAATGGAGGCGCTAGAGTGTCGACAAGACAAACTATAGCAATTTTCATTAATTCAAGGGCAGCACCTCTGGTGTTACTGGTCGATCTGACTGGTTTTTGAACTCGTCTGAGCTTTCATAGATATTAACAATCTGGTAAAGCTTGGTAAAGATCAAATGAAAAATAAAGGTGCTAGAGTGTTGACATTAGAAAGTTGACACATTTTTCAATCATTCAAGGGCCATATCTTCGGTGTTACTTGTTCAATCTGGTTGTTTTACGAAGAACCAAGTTTTGCAACTGTACCTTATGTCGTACCAAGTTTTCCATCTATTAATGAATTGCACTACTTTTTTTCTTTAAGTGAGAGACTCAGGGCCATTTAGACCTATTGCTATAATACAAAAGATCATGGCATAAGCCCTACTGTCCCTGTTCTATGATCAGTAGAGCTATAATGAAGCACCCAGAATAACGACAGGTACGACCAAATTGGTATCCCTTGACCGTTTAAAAAAGAAACAGGATGGGAAACTTTACAGAATCGGAGACTTTATCATACTTACATTCGCCGCTGGATATGGGGGAAGCAGATATCTCTATGTCCACCACCATATGCATGCCATCTTCGGGATGGTTAAAATTAAGTACTATTGATTTTATGAATAGTTAGTTCTGCTCAACCCGTGGCTAGAGGGCGTGCGCGGTAGCTAGCATATTTCACTACCGTTCATGAACAATCAAACCGAGACTTCAATAATTCGTATGTGTCGTGTTCGGCCGTTTCCAAAGGACACTCTCATACTCTTTTATTCTGTTTTATAAAATGGTTCACTTCATAACACCTTCGTATTTATCTTATATGGTACCACCCTTAGTAGGAGACGCGTCGCGATATCGTCAAAGAAATGAAAATATTCTTCAGACAGTAAATGCTCGAACTAAGCTTGATACAAAATCATTCCTACCGATACTGTTCGTGAGTGGAACTCGTTACCTTAAGTTATTAGAGACATAGATTACATTCATTATTTAAACGTTATTTGAATCGCAATACCATGCAACCGCCCAAATACTTTTACGTTCGAAATAGAAAATAACAAAGTCTACACACCCGTTTACGTACCAATTGTAGTTCATTGAACCGCTACCTGTTTCGGAAAAATATAATCGCATCCCCGTTATGTGATCACTGTCATAGTGGTAGTGTGACGCTCCACGCTTTCACTTTATTGTTGTTTGGAGATAATTTGGGTATTTTCTTATACTTTCACTCATAACCAGTCCGATAGTCTAATTTATTTTAACACAGTCTACTGTTTTATAATTATCATCACTTCCGACGACAGTTTTCTAGGGTAAGGACGCATAAAATTTCTCTCTCCAAAATTCTTTTATCATCTGCTATATTTCTACTCTAAACCTTTCGGAAACTTTATAACTGAAAGACCACATCTCTATTGTGATACCTAGTTCATTATTTAGGCCATATTTAATTTTCTTGGTTGTATTTTTTACTTCTAAACTATCCTGTCGGCCTGTACTTTCGAGAAAACTAACGTGAGATATTTTAGTATAAACATGAGCATGTATTGTATGAAACTAAATCATAGAATAATGCATACCGATAATTAAAGAAATGTTTTGTATTCGAACTAAAATGACATTGCATATATGGCCGATCATAGAATGGTACATGCAGTGATGTGTAGCGTGTTTCAGATACCATATATCTATATCGGAGTGTCTATTGACACGATCGTAAGAATAGCACAACCGTAAGAGTAGGCCGATGGCGGTTATCACGCCCGTAATATTTACATTATACTGTTATGAGTTCATTTTTTTTTGCCAATTTTATATAAAGTTTAATTTTTGTAATGTATTGGTTATATAATCTATATGTTTGTAATTTATCTTTCAAAATGGTCAACAAACTATATCTTAAACGTTCTTATATTAGACATTGTCATTGTGATATATTAAGCATATATTATTGTGTGTGTTAGTAAATAAAGAAAGAAAATGTATCATATATTACGTGCTTTTTTTTTTAATGATTATCGTTCCTGAATTATTTACACGTATGCAATTCAAGTACAGACAACCTAGTAGTAGATACGTTTCACATTCTCACTTCTATTATACGTGTCACTAACGATTATCGTTCCTGAATTATTGACGCGCCTAATATACGAATTATCGTTCCTGAATTATTTACACGTATGCGATTCAAGTACAGACAACGTAGCAGTAGATACGTTTCCCATTGTCTCTTCTATTATACGTGTCACTAACGATTATCGTTCCTGAATTATTGACACGCCTAAAATACGACTTATCGTTCCTGAATTATTTACACGTATGCGATTCAAGTACAGACAACGTAGCAGTAGATACGTTTCCCATTGTCTCTTCTATTATACGTGTCACTAAAGATTATCGTTCCTGAATAATTGACACGCTTAATATACGAATTATCGTTCCTGAATTATTAACACGTATGGGATTCAAGGCATAAAACGTAGATATTAAAATGTAAATTTACGTGGCATCGATATAAATTCACTTTATTACATAGATATTGACGTTTAAACCACCTTCGGAATCACTGAAATACGTGTTGAATTATATAGACACAATCCTCTTCATTCTTCGAATCTATACACAAAACGTAGAAATTCAACTTGTAAATTTACATTGCAACTGTATAAATCCACTTCATATATATGTTATCCAGCTTTTGCATCAATGAAAAACTTATTGAATTATATAAACACACTCCAATCACGTTTTAATAAATATTCCTCTTATGTATATCACATATTCTTAATGTGTAATGTATAAGAATAAATATTTATTTTTATACGGAAACGCAAAATTGATAATTAAATAAATGTAAATATAAGCCATATCTCTATAAGCCATATCTCTATAAGCCATATCTCATTACTTTGTATATAGTAGTAATACACAAGCACAACTTAAATGATAGCATTTGCTCAAATGTCAATGAACAGTGTAGGTGTGAAAAACATTAAACGTCCACAAAAGAAAAGCAAACAAGCACACTTAATGACAGTATCCACTTAACTTTGAGTGATTAGCTGACACCTTTATACAGTTATAATAACTGTATACTAATTAGTGTTTGTAAAGAAAGCTTGGATGCGCTGAAACCGTTACATTTCTAGAAATAGTATATATACTTGATAAAAACAGAAACATGTCAGATAATCTGTTTCTTCTAAGAAGCAAAGTCAATCTACTCAACCTTTACGATGGCTACTGTTACTTAAGGACAGAAATCGAATGAGAATGAGGATGAGTGGCCCGCTTTAGGCGATTATAAGGTATGTATAACTAATAAGTCTCTATCCACAATAGAGTCTTACGCATTTATTGCTGTAACACCACCAACACAACCACCATCAACAACAGACACAATCGCTATTAAACCATCTCCAATGGTAACAAACGCTATGGTTAAAAAACAACAACACATGGAGTCGACCACAACATACATTACGCACAATAGAGTGAGTATTCTGTTTTCACCAATTGAATGCACAAACAGATTCAGCTGCTTACATATTGAACCAACGTATGAATATGGTGAGGATTATTATTATAACATAATCGTTTCATAAACCACCTCTGGCGCGGTCTTAAAAGCCCGTAAGTTAAGGTTGTGAGATACAATTATCATTTTAATATTTATTAACAATTTCATAAACGACCTCTGGCGCAGTCTTAAAAGCCCGTAAGTTAGGTTTGTGAGATAATATATATAATCTATAGTGGGGATATCTGTCTATGTAATACTTGGTAAAAGTTACATAGGCCACCACCTGATGAGACTCGCTGAGGAGTCGAAATAGATTATCAAAAAAAATAAGTAAAGAAAAAACCCAATACATAATATTTATTATTTATTTCAACTAGCAAATTTTCCAAAATATAATATCCAATTTAAAAAATACATGTAACAAACAAGTATAAAACGTTTTTATACGTTTTTAAACGTGTCACTAACTAATCTCCTTATTGACACTTATTACTTGATACGTTTCCCATTCTATTATACGTATACGTGTCACTAGACAGGTAACACGAATAAACGTATACGTGTCACTAGACAGGAAACACGAATAAACGTATACGTGTCAATAGACTCGGCCTATCTATATACATGTAGCACTTTGAAGCCATGACCCTGCGTTAATTGTAAGACATGCAGATTCATATCGCACTGATATTGTTTATGAAATAAGTGTCATATTTTTGTAGGAAATATTCAAATGTATGAAACTTATGAATTCTACCATAAAGTATGTTAAAGTAGGTTACCTTTTTTTCATCATGGACCTCGTCATGTATAGTAGGCTATCTATTTTCTACCTTGATTCAGAGTGCTGAGTTTTATATTGCGATAGTGTAGACTAGCAAAAGCTGTGTTACTATTTCACGATAAGTCATAATCATTGGCATGCTGTCGTAAATTTGCCTATTTGGGGCGAATAGTTAGACGAATGCATGATTCCCTGATATTATCCGATTTATAGATGTGTACCACCAAGTGGTGTAAAAATTATGTCGAGGGTTTAATAATGTGTTCAACTGGAACGAATAATTGAAACGCTTGCATAGACTTATACCATAAGCTGGGGTCACATTGTAGTTCTATATACATGTATGTACTTAGGTTTATTGCTAGTTTTCGACTGTTGATGAACAGATTGGGTAGAACATTTTATCTATTATATATTGTGGATGTCTTATTTAAAAGTGGATAGGTCTAACGACCCTACATTATATTAATCTAAAACATAGTTGCTTATAGCTTTTGTAACGACCTTCTTTTTTATAGCTAATGTCCATGGATCTGATTTTACGTGTCGTCATGCATTATATATATTGAAACTTATTAATCATAATGATGTTTTCTCAGTATGAATAAATGTTATTTGGATACTTCTGTTTTGGTGTTCCCTAAAAGTCCAATATATGTGTTGAGTTTTGAGATGTATTTAAATCTAAAAGACGTGTACATTACTGACACGCCGAACCCATTTAAGGAAAGTTGTAGTGGTTCAGGATGGTAGTTGTTGACATGTCAATGGCGGCCATTCTGAATTGCCATAACTTATGTCGACCGACTTTAAAAATGAACCCCGAGATGAGCCAGGGCGGAGTTCTAGGTCCTAGTTTATTCAAACTAGTTTTCCTAGAATGTCCTCATGTTATGAGACTTCATAAAACTTTAAAAACAACTATCGAAACAAAAAACGATAGGGTCGGTTGTTACAGTAATATTAAAGATAATCAATAGGTTTTCGTCACTTGTCCTGCTTACAAAGAAATGCGTACTGACCTTGCACAAACCCTTAACCCGTTATGCACAGTTCTACTCAAAACACGGTGATCAGTTTCTAAGTTATGACACTAACGTTTCATTCTTTGAGGCTGTTCAAAAGTATATAATAACAAGAGATCCAAATGGCCCTGAGTCACTCACCGAAAGAAAAAAGTAGTTAACAAGTGCAATTCATTATTAGATTTGAAAACTTGGTACGACAAAAGGTAAAGTTGCAAAAAAATTCAAAAAAAAAAATTTAAAAGAAATTTCAAAAAAAATAAATAAATAAATAAAAATTCAACCCATCAACCAAGGTTTTTTTATGAAAATAAAATATACATGCCTCCAGTGAGATTTGAACCCATGACCCCTGGGGTTTCCAGTGTACATTACCAAATATTGAAAACGGCCCATGACTGCAATGTTACTGGTTTGATCTGGTTGGTTTTCAAACTTGTCCGAGATTTCACTGATATAAATTTTTTGTCAGGTTTGGGAAAGATTGAATACAAAATGAAGGCGCTAGGAGGTTCATAAGGCTGAAAATGGCATTTTTCAATAATTCAAGGGCATATAACTCTGGTATTTTGGTCCGATATAGCTGATTTACGATATTTTCCGAGGTTTCACTGATATTAACAATCTGTTAAAGTTCGATAAAGATCGGATGAAAAATGAAGACCCTATCGTCTTAACGAGGCAAAATACAATTTTTTTAACAAAATCCATTTATGGATATGGCGGCCATTTTGGACGTCGAATTGACCTAATTTGTATAATTTTGGAATGCACTGACATCAGTATAATTGACGTGAAATTTGTTCAAAATTGGTAAAGCTGTTTCTGAGGAGATATCGTTTACAAATGCCCTATATATGTCTATATAAAATCTCCATATACAAACTTTGGAACCACGGGGTACAGCCACTTTTGATCCTAGGAACTTCATTTGTATAACTTTTGCAGTCTAGGAGTTGGCAATCATTTATAAATAAAAACTGCCAAATCTGTTCAGCGGTTCTTGTTAAGATGTTTTAAGGTTTTGACGATATATGGAAATGGCGGCCAACTTGAATGCCGCATTGACATAATGTGTACAACTTTGGAAGGCATTGACGTCAGTAGTGTCTACGTGACATTTGTTCAAAATTGTTAAAGCGGTTTATGAGCAGATGTCGTTTACAACTGAACTATATGTCTATGTAAAACATGTAAAAATATCCATATACAACGTTTGGAACCCCAGGGCACAGCCAATTTTTACCCCAGGAACTTCGTGTGTACATCTTTTGTAGTCTAGGAGTTGGCAATCACTTGTAAATAAAAAATGTCAAAATCTGTTCAGCGGTTCTTGAGAAGCAGATTTGTTAAGGTTTTGACCATATATGGTAATGGCAGCCATCTTCATTTGATCTAATTTGTACAACTTTGGAAGGCATTAATCTCAGTATTGTCCACGTGTAATTTGGTCAAAATTGGTCAAGCGGTTTCTGAGGAGATGTCGTTTACAAATGCCCTATATAAGACTATGTAAAACATGTACAATCTCAATAGTAACAAACTTTGGAACCCAAGGGCACAGCTATTTATTACCCTAGAAACTTTGTTTGTATAACTTTTGTAGTTTAGGAGTGGGCAATCATTTATAAACAAAAACTGTCAAAATCAGATTTGACCTCAGTATCCTTCATGTGAAATTTGGTCAAAATTGTCCAAGGAGAAGTTGTTTAAGCAAGGGCTAACGGACGACAACGGACGGACAAAAAGCGGTCACAATAGCTCACTTTGAGCCTTCAGCTCAGGTGAGCTAAAAAAAGCAGTCGCTTCTAATCTTGCAGAGTATGTAATATGATTGATGTCTGTGATTGCCCGTCAATGTTGCCGTGTCACATGGAGTACTCCGCCTTCTGATCCCCAGTGTCACCCGTTATTACCCTGTTATCCAACAAAACTATATGCAGCTCTCTTTACTTTCCTGTTTTTTTATTATATATTTTTTTGTTTTATTATTGTTTTTGTTTTTTGATTTTGTATGTCTCTTGCTCGAATTACTATTTGTTTACGTTTTCCTTCACCATCTATCATATTTCTGTATTTTCTTTTTGCATGTGTTCAAATATTAACTGAAACCAATGTGACACTGAATAATTATAATAATTCTACCAAGTGGTTCATATCTATGTATGTTCCGTAGCTGTTAATACATACTTGAATTGTAAACACGTTTTCAAGGACAGGAACCTTATAAGTTTTCTTTCATTCCAATCCTTTACTTAATATACTGTTAAATATATTGATGCTCTAATTCGAATAAAATGTTAAACCAATTATCTCTGTAGTACGAATCTCCTTTATGTCACGTGTCTACGGTATTCCAGTGGCATTTCAGTAGGACAGCACTATAAAGTTGAGAATTTAACTCACTACTACAAATAGACACCGTCGTGATATGACTGGAGTATTGATACACGCGACGTTGCATACGTACGTACCTTTTATATACGCCATTTAACAAACACAATGTATCGATATGACGAATACCAAAATATTTATTTTAAATAAAACAAACCATTTTTAACTTAAAATGAAAACCATTGTTTTTAATAATAAGAGAATACGATTTTTTTTCTTATTATCAATTTGAGGGAAAATCCATTATAAAACGTTTTTACTTATTCGTGTTAATTTATGCTTTTTTTAAATATGTGTTTGTATTTGTATTTTGAGGCTTTTTTTTAGCAACATGTTATTTTTACATATTTTCTTCACACCCAATTGAGTTTAACAAGTTTAATTTTAACAAATATTGCTGAAAAGATAAAAGTGCTGGTTCGAAAACGAGAGATTGCGGATATGATATATGTAAATTTAAAAATAAGCACTTTATAGCATTTTACTCGCGATTTCGATTTAATATTCCCGATTGCTCTTAAATCGATTTTATTGTTTGTTAAATAATCGTTATCTTTAATAATATTTTAATTCAGATATTTACAATATATGTATTAAACATCACAATATTACTAGCAACATATGCAAACGGATTGAACAAAAACTAATTACAACATTAGTTACAGTTCTTTCCACTGTGGCTAAAATATGTATGTGATTATCAGTTTGAAAGTGTAACAATACAGTTGAATATGAATTTGAACAGGAAAATATATATATTGTTAAACACTGCCGTGCCATCCGCCACCCCACATAAATTGATACCAGCATGCCTATTAAATGATCAGATGCATAATTAGTGTGATTCCATGGCACACAAACATGAAATACTTAGTCTTCGCATTTACATACGTTTTATTCTAGTTACAACTATTGTCTTTCTTTATTATATAGAATTATATACTATGGCATTTGAACCCATATCGCAACCTCGACCATTGAAATACGGTTGGTTTGTTGGTTGAATGGTCTTTTACGTTATTTTGCACATTTTAGGCTATATATGACGACTGACTTGTTCGTGGTGAGGACAGACCAGCCACTTTTTCATGGGTAGAACCAGTACTGTATACCTCCCGCCATCCCTTGAGTTTGATCAAATCACTTTGATTCAAAGTAACTACTAGTATGTTTAGAAAAAAGCAAACAATTTTAACTTATAACCGCCTTTAAATTTAAATCAGTCAGGAAATCACAGGAGTTTAGGTTAACCGAGTTTGAAGAAGGATACAAAGCTATAATTTACTACATGCCATGCCATGACCGACAACATGTTATGCCCATCACAATTTCCAGAAAGTTACACTGATGACCATTCTTAATGTTCCTGCGATTCCCTGAGAAGTCTAGGTGGAAGAGAGATCATAAAAAGCTGACGCATCATGGATGGCGCATCATTAAACAGCTCTGCTGATTGGAGATGGGCCGAACATACAAAATGATATAATTTTACCACTAACAAATTCTAAAACATTTAAACATAATCTACAAAAAAACGTTTATTGTGTTATAAATTAAACACAAAAATACAATCTTTGGCTCAAAATCCTCTAACAGTAATACGCTTTAATGGATACCAGCATTTTCATTATCATTTACATTAATGATGAATTGTTGTATTTTTAATAAGGTTACAAACACAGACAAACAAAAAAAATACAAGACACAGCCCAATTGATAAGCCCTAATTGAATCAAACACATGCAGTGCAATAATAAACAAGTGGGCCAACATGGCCCTAAATACATGCAGTGCAATTATAAACAAGAGGGCCAAAATGGCCCTAAATCGATCACCTGAGGATCTTCGAAATGATGAAAAGAATGTCCACTCACAAATGGTGACTGAAGATGTTTTTAAGACTTTCCTTATTTAAGTCTATGTAAAAAGATGCAAAATCTCTACATACACACTTTGGATCCAGGGGTTGCAGCCATCTTTGACCCCAGGGACTTCAAATGAGCAAACGTGATAGACCAATGGTTAGCGATCATTAATAATAATAAAGAATAAAAGAACAAGAGGACCTGTGGAAGCTAAAATGGCTCTTATATAAAGGGGCTTCATCATTAAATTCTTTTCAATACCTTTTTACAAGTGCAAAACGCAAAACACCCTCAACCGAAATTTAAACCCAAAACTCAATGTTAACAATTTAAAAGACGTTTTTTTCAGTTTTTCCTATATAAGTCTTTGTAAAACATGCAAAATCTTTATAATACAAACTTTAGAAAAATTAACAAAAGAAAAAACGCATCCAAACAGGAAATAATAATAAAAATTAAAAATTAAAAAAAAAGAAGATTTTTTACCTCCAGTTGGATTTGAACCCACGGCCCTAGCTTCCCAGTGTACAAGAAGTAATTCAAAGATGTTTTTATGATAGCCATCTTGGATGTCACATGTCACGTTTAAATTCTTTTTATTAATTTGAAAAACATTCATCAAATGATCATCCGTGGTAAGTTTAATCAAAATTGACCAAGCTGTTTCTGAGAAGACGATTTTTTGAAGATTATCCCTATAAAAGTCTATGTAAAACATGTAACCCCTGGGGCGGGGCCAAATGTGACCCCAGGATCATCATTTGAATAGCTCGGTAGAGGACCATAAGCTTATAGTGAATGCAAAATATTAAACCTCTGGCTCTTGTAGTTCAGAAGAATATTTTTTAAGTATTTCCCTATGCAAGTCAATGTAAAACATTTGATCCCTGGGGCGGGGCCAAATGTGACCCAAGGGTCACCATTTTAACAAACTCAGAAGAGGATCATAAGTCTATAGCAAACGCAAAACATTAAACCTCTGGCCCTTGTAATTTCGAAGAAGAAGATTTTAAGTTTTCCCTATATAAGTATATGTAAAACATGCACAATCTTTACATACAAACTTTAGAAAAATTAAACAAAAGAAAAACTAATCCAAACAAGAAACGATAATAAAAATGAAGAATAAAAAGAAAAAGAAATCCAATGTGATTTGAACCCACGGCCTTAGCTTTCCAGTGTACAACAAGTAATTTAAAGATTTTTCTATGGCGGCCATCTTGGATGTCGTGTTTACCTAATTTTAACCAGTTTGAAAAACATTCGCCTAAGGATCATCTATGTGAAGTTTGGTCAAAACTGACCAAGCTGTTTCAGAGAAGACGTTTTTTTAAAAAAATTCCCTATGTAAGTCTTTCTAAAATATATGACCTCTAGGGTGGGGCCATTTGAACAGGTTTGGTAGAGGATCATAAGCTTATAGCAAAATGCAAAATATTAAACCTCTGGCTCTTGTAGTTTCAGAGAAACGTATTGTTTAAGTATTTCCCTAAAGAAGTCTATATAAAACATGTGACCCCTGGGACAGGGCCTAATGTGACATGTGACCCCAGTGTCGCCATGTGAACAAACGCGGTAGAGGAGCATAAGCTTATAGCAAATGCAAAATATTAAACCTCTGGCTCTAGCAGTTTCAGAGAAGAAGATTATTTAAGTTTTTCCCTATACAAGTCCATGTAAAACATGTGCCACCTGGGGCGGGGCCAAATGTGACTCCAGGGTCACCATTTGAACAAACTTGGTAAAGGACCATAAACTTATAGTAAGTGCAAAATATTAAACCTCTGGCTCTTGTAGTTTCAGAGAAGAAGATTTTTTTTCCTATATATAAGTCTATGTAAAATTGTGACCCCCATGGCGGGACCAAATTTGACACCAGAGTCAACACTTGAACAAACTTAGTAGAGGACCATAAGCTGATGCTACATGTAATACATGAGAGCTCTGTGCCGTGTGGTTTCAGAGAAGAAGGTTTTTTAAAGTTTTTTCCTATATAAGTCTATGAAAAACATTCAAAACCTCAATATACAACATTTGCACCACTGGGGAACGGCTATTTTTGACCCCGGGGACTTCATTTGAACAAACTTGATAGTCTAGGCATTGGCAACCATTTTAAAAGAAAAACTGTCAAAATCTGTCCAGCGGTTCTTGAGAAGAAGGGTTTTTAAGGTTTCAAAAATATATGGCAATGGCGGCCATCTTGGATGTCCTGCTGACCTAATTTTAATAATTCTAAAAAGCATTCATCTAAGGATTATTTATTTGAAGTTTGGTCAAATTTGGCCAAGCGGTTTCTGAGTAGAAGTCGTTTGTAGCAAAAGTTAAGGACGGACGGACGACGAACGAAGAGTGATCCCAATAGATCGGCTCTGGTGATCTAAAAAACGCATACAACAAGTGTTAACATTTATGCCAGACTAACCAGTAGGCCTTATTGCCTACTGACCGTACCAAGTCGGTAACCCTGTCTTCACCACCCTTTCTGTTGTTTTTTGTCTCTTTCATTGTAGTTTCAAGTCCTTGTTTGCAGTACAGTGCGGACCTACGATGCCACCTACGTTCGGACGCTGTGGTTTCTATAGGACCCTATATATCATTTTATCTCTGGATTTCTACTCGTAATGACCAAGAGGCCCAAGAGGGCCTGTGGACGTTCTAATGGCTAAAACGGATCTGATATCAAGGGTTGTCGTAAACTTCCTATTGTTTAAACATTGCAAAACAAAAAAACAAAAGAAAAACACCAACCCACAACAGAAACTTAAACATTGACCCATGCTTACAATTAAACAAGAGGCCCTAGTTCAATTTGTGTATGGTTATTTAGAGACTCGAGACACAACAAGTGTATCAAATAGGTTTTGACCGCCTGTAGAGGGGCCCCTTCATGTAGGCGGTCAAAACACATTTTATATATATAATGTTGTGCCTCGAGTTTCTAAATAACCATAATAAATTAGAACTGGTGTTGTTGATGTCTCCCCTACAGGAATGGCCATAAATCCGCTAAAAAATATTCAACTTGAACACGACGAAGATATGTGCAACTAGGCTTGGTAATGGTCATCCCTACCAACAATTAGATATAGGGTCCTATAGAAACCACAGCGTCCGAATGGCATCGTAGGTCCGCACTGCACTGCGAACCAGGACTTGATAATACAATGAAAGAGACAAAAAACAACAGAAAGGGTGGTGAAGACAGGGTTACTGACTTGGAGCGGTCAGTAGGCAATAAGGCCTACTGATTAGCTTGAATCGATTTTATATGCGCACAATCCTCGCTATTATCCTGTCTTCAGCGCCCAAATAGACAAGACAGTGTAAACAAAACTACATCCCATCAAAGGAATTCTCTAACAATAAAGTCCACATCCAGAGAAACTAACTAAAGAAACACATACAAAATAATAAACATCTCAGGATGTATCCAGAATCGTACTGAACAACCATAGTACATGGAGACCAAGGCAGGGGATCAGAAGTAGTCGGGACAAAGCTTATGTATTAAAACCTTTAAAGGGACATAACTCAACCAAAAATCATTCAACTGGAACAAGACAATGATATACGCAGCTAAGTTTCGTTGAAAGCAATATGGTGGTTAAGTAGAACTACAAAGTTCGTGTTTAAAACGTTTTAAAGAGCCATTACTCCGCCAAATATCATTCAACCGGAACACGACAACGATATGTGCAGCTGGGCTTGGTACTGATAATTCCTGCCCAGTTTCATTGAAATCCAGCCAGAGGATTGGGAAAACTAGTCATAACTCCGCCAAAAATTATTCAACTGGAACAAGGTGAGAATATGCACAACTAGGCTTGGTACTGATCATCCCTGCAATGTTTTGCTGAAATACGGCAAAATGAAGGCCCTATCATAACAATCTGGTAAAGTTTGGTAAAGATAAGATGAAAAACGTAGATGCTAGAGTGTTGACATCAAAAAGGTAAGACATTTTTCAGTAATTCAAGAGCCATAACTTCAGTGTTACTGGTCCGATCTGGCTGATTTTCGAGAACTCGACCGAGCTTTCGTCAATATCAACAATCTGGCAAAGGTTGGTAAAGATAGGCTGCACAATGGAGGCGTTAGAGTGTTGACAAGACAAAATATTGCAATTTTCCGGTGTTACTGGTCCGATCTAACTGTTTTTCAAACTCGTCCGAGCTTTGATTAATAATCTGGTAACGTTTGATAAAGATCGGATGAACAGTTGTGGCGCTAGAGTGTTGACAAAACAAAATATAGCAATTTTCTCGGACGCACGACGGACAAAATACCATGGCATAAGCCCTACTGGTCTTTGACCAGTCAGTAGAGCTAAAAAGTGAACCAACAAATCGATCAATGCCATGTTTTCGCATTTTAAAAGATTACACTTTGTCATTGCACCAAAATGCAGTTAATGTGTATTCCCTAATAAATATCCCCTTTAATTATTATGAATGATAAGCTCATGTTAAAGCCTTTCAATACAGCTTGGATAAAACAAAAACAATAAACGTTACGCACACACATACTGAGGCCTACTACATACCTCAAACATGATACCGGATAGCTGACGTCCGTAAATATCAACAACAAATATAAAGACAACAGCATGATCTATGCGTCTAGCAATTATCTCATGCAATGCCTATCTGAAATTTCTACCAATGTCTAAAAATCCAAACAAAATAGCTTGAGGAGTAAATAAGAATAACAGTATCATCAGCTAAGATTTCAACTCAGATCGCAATAATGAGAGGCGAACGATGTACATCGTCACCACCAAATCTAGCCCCAAGGAGAAAGGTAGTAGTACTTAACGCGCTTGTAAATCTATTAATTTACAAATACTCAGACTGAGGTCTTCTACAAAACAGACATGAAAATACTTTCAATCCCGTCAGACTCGATAAATAGTCATAACATTTTCCCAGTTTATAACGCAGCCAGCCTCTTTTCTGCAACACTGAGCAAATCATCCAACGTGAACGGAGTAGCATTGAACTTTACATATTTCCATGTCTTGTACGTATTTCCATTACCATGTTTATCCACTACTCTGAATCGACTTATTTTGAACAAAGGAAAATCTGCATTCACATATGTACAAACCCAGCCTAACTTATACATACAGTGTTTACAATAAGTAATACCACCACATTTGAGCTCATTTCCCTCAAAGTCTGTGGTATCACTTTGAAATGACAATATTTTGCCATTGACGGCTTCGTCAATAACAACATGATGACAATTTTGTATTTTTTTGACGTCACTGGACATACATATACAGTTACTACAGTTAAAACACTCCAACTTGAAAACATCGTCCACCATTTGCGACGATCTCTGCTTTTTCTTTAATGTTTCGGCAATTTTGTTCAACTCCTGTATGTTTCCCATTTCTTGTTCCCACTTGTTTTTATGGTCTTCTATTTGTTGCTGTAATCCAGGGATAACTTGGTTCATCAGTTTTTCTAGATGAGCATTTTGTTCTTCTTTTTCGACGATCCATGATCCAACTTCAGTTAATACGTAGTACCTGATTTTTGGTGCACGTGCCCTACCTGTGTAAAATAATATTTACTTTAAGCAGATGCAATTGTAAATTTAGCTCTAAGATAATCACACACGATATTGCCCCATAAGAAAATCTCTTTTTAAGTGTGCCCCAAGACAAAAGCTAGTTTCAGCAGCAACAATTTTAACATTGAAATATACAATATCCTATCAATGAACCATTTAACTTATACTACGATTATGGCTTTCTTAAAATGAAATGTTATAATTTGTTTAGTTTTGGAAAATATGAACAGAATCCATTTACCCTAATTATATTCCCTATTCATACCTAAATGCTTGGAAAAACAAGCTTAAGGGATGCTTAAATTACTATAACAACTCTTTCGGAGCCACATTTCTCAAGAAACATAGTTTCCAGTACTACATTTGTAATTGCACTTCAAATACCACTGCTGTTGCTGAGGATGTAACTTGTTATTGATGTAACAATAAGTGTTTATATGTCAATATTGCAAATTGTTTAAGTGTTGACATGCTAATAATTGATAACACTGCTGTTAGCTCTGTTTTTGCTGTGACGCCAATTACGTCGAATTAATGCGACACTAACGCCTTTTGTATATTCTCAAAATGTGTGAAAATGGCGCCAATCGAGTTTAAATATACATTAAAATAGATAAAAAGTAAATGAAATAACGACGTTAATCTTAAGAACACATTATATATAATAATGTTAATTAATTTACAGATAAATAGAATTGGCCTATATGCGATTCGTCAGTATTTCCCTCAGATAATAACGTGATAGATTAAGTAAAGGGTAAGAGTTAAATTGGTATACCGGATAGCTGGTACTTTCCTCTAGACTGGAGTCTCACCATCTTGTTAGTGACATGTTCGTATCTGATGACGAGGTTACACTTGGTGATGTCTAGTCCCTCCCCTGCCACAGACGTAGCGATAATCACCTTGTGTTTTCCGTCCTTGAAATATACTAACGCCTCTTGCTGGCGACTCTTGGTCATACCTGCAAAGAATTTGTAATTTGAGAACTCTTCTGAGACACGGAGTATCACAACCTGAATTATATGGTGACGTGATTTACGAACTTCGTAAGATACTTGGTCATGATCTTAATAAAATCTGTATTAAACTCGTTCAAACGTTTATCCAAAGCGGTTATGAGCCTATAATGTTGCAAAGCAATGCATGTTTAGTGGCTGATCCATTTACAATTCGCCTCTATGCTGTCCTCTTTGATTGTGCGATGATCGGACAGATTGTGGACCCTATGATTACGTCTACCTAAATCCTTATAGGACGGTAGCGTTTGCTGTTTGTCTTTAATCTTTTCTTGTTGTACCCTTAACGGTTTGTTCTCTTGTTGCTCTTGCTTCTGCTAATTCATCGAGTACTTACTTTGTGGTTTTTCTAGGCTTTTGTGTTTTTTTTATATTAAATATATACATGATCATTTATGTGTTTTACTTACATTGCCTATTAATGCTTCTTGTTTGTTAGAGATTATAACCTGGCAGGGATATCTTTGTTTACACTGTCCCGTTTATTTACACTGTCCCGTTTATTGGGATGTCACTAGGGTAAGAGTGATGTTTGGTGCACCCAGGAACCTGGTTTAAAC
This sequence comes from Cyrtodaria siliqua, assembly GCA_037043455.1. Taxonomy (NCBI): domain Eukaryota; kingdom Metazoa; phylum Mollusca; class Bivalvia; order Adapedonta; family Hiatellidae; genus Cyrtodaria; species Cyrtodaria siliqua. The sequence goes on from JAWPHD010000032.1 coordinate 254,445, forward strand.
CCCCCAGCGGCCTTTTTTTGCCAGTGACCGCATTAAGGCGGTATCACTATTGCCAATCCTTTTGTGTTTGTGGTGTCTTATCTTGCCTTTCATTCATCTTTAAAAACAGTATGAAAGGAGAAATTTCGAAATCGTCGAACACGATAAATACAAAAACATGAACGGTAGCAACCACTTTTCACGCCTGCTAGCCCCGGTTTGAGCAGAACTCAATATTTAAAATGCCAACAGTACATAAATTTGAGCCATCCCGAAGATGGTATGCATATGACGGTAAACATGGAACCCTCAGTGCGGTATTTTCACACCATTCCATGGCCAGCGGCGAATGGTCCCAGTTTCTAACAAAACGCGTTGCCCTAAACGAGAAAAGAATTGGCGAAATAAACAAAATAGACTTTAGCTGGGAGCAGAGGTTATGAAGTCTGCGTATCACAGGTAACTGTCAAAATATTAAATTAAAAAGCAGGCAACATATCCTAAGGGTGATTAAACAATACTCAGAACCTTTAAAGGCTGGATTAGTGGAACCACCTATTCCTAAGTTGTTCTTTGTTTCTGTGTGTGTTTGTGGTTGACTGTCGTCCTTGAATGCTACTTTTCCTGTTCGATTTTTATATCTACGTTTATTCTCGTGTTGCTCTGGTTTCTGAGCTTTTGCTTATTAGCTTTCTGGACTTTTGTTTTTATATTCATATATACATGATCATCTTATTAAGTTTGCCTATTACTTCTGCCTAGTGCATTAGAATTTATAGCACGGTGATGACTTCTTTATTAACACCGTATCGTTTTATTGGGATGACAATAGGGTAAGAGTGAGGTTTGGTGCACCCTAGAACCTAGTTTAAAACCCCAACGGTCATTTTGGCCACTGACCAATCCAAGGAAATGCCGTACTGACAACACCTTTATATTTGTGATGTCATAAACCTTGTCTCATATTTATCATTGCAATTGCTGTTTGTTGTCATGCGTGTTTTGGTTGACAGTGGTCCTAGAATGCTATATTTTCTGTTCGACTTTTATATATACATGTTCTTTTAAATTTTCATGTATAACAGCCGCCAAAAAACTCGAACATGAGCATCAAGAATTGCAGGGCAATCCATAGTCCCCTACCGGCCCAGCATTTTTCAGACATTTCCTAAGATGGAGGTCAAAGATCAAGGTCAAGGTCACAATGACCTTTTTTTGGAACGCGACACACCGCTATCCCAAGATGTATTCACGTATCAAGTTTGGTATATCTAAGTGTTATAGTATTGAAAATATGGTCCGAACAAGCATTTTCTATGACAGAGGTCACAGGTCAAGGTCAAGGTCACAGTAATATTATTTTGGTACGCGACACACCGCTATCCCAAGATGTATTCATATACCAAGTTTGGTGACACTCAGTTTATTGTATTGAAAATACGGTCCAGACCAGCATTTTCTATGACATAGGGCAAAGGTCAAGGTCACAATGACCTTATTTTGGTACGCAACACACCGTTATCTCAAGATGTATTTACATACCAAGTTTGGTATCTCTAAGTGTTATAGTATTGAAAATACGGTCCGGACAAGCATTTTGTATGACAGAAGTCACAAGTCAAGGTCAAGGTCACAGTGACCTTATTTTGGTACGCAACACCTCGCTATCCCAAGATGTTTCCTTATACCAAGTTTGGTATCTCTAAATGTTAAAGTATTGAAAATATGGCCCGGACAAGCATTTTCTATGACAGAGGTCACATGTCAAGGTCAAGGTCACAGTGACCTTTTTTTGGTACGCGACACACCATTATCCAAAGAAGTATCCATATACCAAGATTGGTATCTCTTAGTGTTATAGTATTGAAAATACGGTCCAGACAAGCATTTTCTATGAGAGAGGTCACAGGTCAAGGTCAAGGTTACAATGACCTTATTTTGGTATGCGACATACCGCTATCCCAAGATGTATTCACATACCAAGTTCGATATCTCTAAAAGTTATAGTATTGAAAATACTGTCCGGACAAGCATTTTTTATGACAGAGGTCACAGGTCATCGTCAAGGTTACAGTGACCTTATTTTGGAATGCGACATACCTCTATACCAAGATGTATCCACATACCAAGTTTGGTACATGTATCTCTAAGTGTTATAGTAGTTATAGTAAAATACGGTCCGGACAAGTATTTTCTATGCATTTTCTATGATAGAGGTCACATCTCAAGGTCAAGGTCACAATGACCCTATTTGGTATGCGACACACCGCTATCCCAAGATGTATTCACATACCAAGTTTGGTATCTTGTGTTATAGTATTGAAAATACGGTCTGGACAATCATTTTCTATGTCAGAGGTCAGAGGTCAAGGTCAAGGTCACAGTGACTTTATTTTGGTACGCGACACACCATTGTCCCAAGATGTATCCACATACTAAGTTTGGTATCTCTAAATGTTAAAGTATTGAAAATACGGTCCAGACAATCATTTTCTATGACAGAGGCCACAGGTCAAGGTCAAAGTGACAATGACATTGATTTGGTATGCGACACACTGCCATCCCATGATGTATCTACATACCAAGTTTGGTATCTCTAAGTGTTATAGTATTGAAAATACGTTCCAGACAAGCATTTTCTATGCATTTTCTATGACAGAGGTCACATGTCAAGGTCAAAGTCACTATGACCATATTTTTGTATGCGACACACCGCTATCACAGGATGTATTCGCATACCAAGTTTAGTGTCTCTAAGTGTTAAAGCAATGCAAATACGATCTGGGCAAGCATTTTCTATGACAGAGGTCACAGGTCAAGGTCAAGGTTACAGTGACCTTATTTTGGTATGCGACACACCGCTATTCCGAGATGTATTTACATACCAAGTTTGGTATCTCAAATAACAAAAGACGAGTTCATTTTGTTATTTAAAATGCCTTTTCCAGAAAGAAAACAAAATCTTTCGTAATGAAAGCCTCTTGTAAAAGTACTAGATAGAACCTGTAATGCAAAGACCATTGTAAATTTCAATTTATTTTATCATATGTTCATGTGATTTAGTTTGTGGTACAATGCGGACCTCCGGTGACACTGCGTTTGGGTTGTCTGGTTTCTATAGGGCCATTTTTCTCATTTTGATAACCACTGTGGAAACCATTTTTTTCAAAAAGAAGAGCACTATGAACTATTTACAATCGAAAACAATTAATTTGCTTAGTCAGGCAAAGAAAATAAACAGGGTTGAAGAACATTTCAAATAAATTCAGTCGAAATTTTGAAATCATATCAAGTTCAATCACACTTTATACTTGCTATTTGGACAACTGAATCCAAAAGCAAAATCTCTACGCTCAGATGAATATATTAGTGAAGTTTCAAAATTGCATATCCTGTAAAACTGTAAACATGTTGTGGACACATTTTTAAACGGATTAGCTGACACTGTGACCTTGTCATTTGTCTCCACACCCGTAAAGCATGGCATGGTTGATCCACACATGAAACTTTACACTTGTAATAGGGAGCTTTACGAACGTTTGTCGAGTAGGATTTTACACGTCAAGGAAATGCATGTATCATGAAATATGTATCTTATAGAAGCCGTTTTAATGTCAACGTCTTGCGTTTTATAAAATCAATAAACATCACCCAACAAAGATAAACCAACATTCGATGTGTTTTAAAGTTCGTTCAATAAAGTGGCAACATACACATCTGGAGAAGATACAATCAGAGAGAAGGTTGTATAAACCAACACAACTTAAAAGATGTATTTATATAAATTGAACTTGTACTTACCACCTTGTGAAGCAGGCGCATTTTGTCCTAAGAACTCTGTGGCATTCAGCGGCCTCATAGCATCAGTTTCATGCATCCAGGCAACCAAAGCCTTCGCTAGTTCCTGTGTCTTGACAAAGATTATACACCTGGCATTCTCGTCATGCATAAGCATGTTAAGCACAAGTTCCTGCATTTTTAGTAGTTTGGGATTTTCTGGTATGTCTTCAAAACGGACACGTTTAAGATCTAAAATGAATATCACTGATAAACTGCATGTGAATTTCAGTTATCAGATAAAGTGTAACTACTGTTTCTGCCGTAGTATCAAAATAATACAAACCAAACAATCAGTTCTACATTCAACTTATCTAGAAAATGTACATGTTGCCCGGGTTAGGTAACATGCTATCAACGTTTTTAAAAACTGTATGCACAACCGGTCAAAATCATTATATAGTTGCGACAAGAGCATAACGAAGTAACGTTTGGAGATCACTGTCATCGGTGTGATATTAAACGTGGTATTTGACGCTAAATTGTGCGTTATAACACATAACAATAAATAAGTTGAACGCTAGTTCCGAGAGTGTACAGTTTCGAAATATAAGGATCGTTACCTGTAAATATTAACGGGTATAACTAGCTAATACTTCCATTCCAGAAAAAAACACTTTTATACATCTAGATAATATACCATTTTATTACAAATTTTCTTGTTTTTTGGCCAAGTAATCAGCAGCAATGGACATTACAAAGAAATGGACATGTTTAACTTGCTGATATAGGATTGTATGTATGTTTATCTAGAAGTGTCGACTACTCCAACGACATCTTACCTTTGTAAATCTTAATCAGCTCATCATCTGTCTCGTCATTTTGGGGGTTGACCTGCACGTGGACCATATAGGCATCGACTAACTTCATAGCATCTTTCACTCGGGCATCTTTGTGAATCACCAGACTCTTATTGTACACCTGGTGTAATAAAACCATGTATAATGAGTGCTATATTCAAAACGATTTATATATTTCTTTTTAAACTTGTTAAAAAAATAAATTCTAAACAAGTATTGTAAGATTTAAAAACAGACCAGACCAACCGCGCCACATTGACTTAATAAGGACATGTTCGCAACACATCTTCTTGTTGACATTCGTTCATGCTAGAGGACAAGAAATGCTGGACGGCGGATTCACAAGTCAACGTACTCAACCGGGGTAAAAGCCAATTTAGTTTAGACTTGTTAAGAAAATACAATATTAAATAGGCTTTAGCAAGTTTTAAAAATAAGAACATATGAGGAAATGATGTATGCAACCAGATCACCCGCGCCTCTTTGACATGATAGGTTTGGTTGGTTGAATAGTGTTTTACGTCATGTTCAGCATTTATTAGTATATATATATGACGGTCTAGTTTTTCATGGTGGAAGCATACCACCCACTGTTTCTTGGGTAGAACCAGTATTGTATACCTTCCGACATTATAGGGACACGATATGAGGGACGGACGGATTCACAGGTCAACATACGGACCAAGCTACGTTAATGAGCGCTTGCAAAGAAATATCATTACAAACCTATCACCGGATCAATATATACGGTCCAGGCACATTTTACTCACCAATTATGACATTTTCTTTTGTGATAGGGGCAGCTGTTTGCGATATATTTTCGTTCTGAAATTAGCATTTCTATAAAGTATCAAAAGTCCTCTACTGGTTGTTTACACCCTATAAGAGTCATCTAGCCACACACGTTTCAGTTGATTATCGTAAAGCCCCCCCCCCGCCCCCACCCCCACACACACACTGGTTTAAACGTGAAAGAGCCCGTGTCAAGTGAACGCCCTCGAAGGATTTAGAGGATCATCATAACACAAATTTGATTTGAAATGGAGATACGTCGAATGTGTTTCCAAATATGAAATATGAATCCAAACTATATATTTAAGGTGGAGCATTTTCAAATGATAACCATTCGGGTTGCTCAAGCGGCCGCTTCTTGTACTTTCGCACCATATTGTAACTGGTGATTGGGAGTAAAGTGTTGCTCATAATTTTTATCTTGAGCTAAGATTTGTTTAAAAAAACAAAACTAAATAAACAAATATAGACATCGTCATCACATACTTGCAAAGTCGTTACTCAGTTTAAACTGATATGTATCGACATATCGTTATTTCTCAACCCTAATTACGATATGGCTAAAACATATCAATACCTGCTTCAAACTGGAGAAAGGTTGGCCTAAGGTATACTATGATAGATTACCTCCATGTGGTGCCCACAACGGTTACGTAGTCTTCTCTCGTCCTCTATGTTTTCTGAAATATTAAAGAACTGAAAAAGCACATTGTTTGAACATAAGTGTACAGCTATCCTTTGCTATGCGCGATCCTTCGCTCTGTTACATGAATGAAGAAAATCCTCACACTTTTTACAACTAAGCAAACCACATGTACCGTGTATGCATGTTACTTCTACTTTCAAACTGTACACAACATGTAGTTTTCAAAGCATGGAAATCCCATATGAATTAATATATATGATTTAAACAACATGAACTCGTGACGTCTTCCAGAAGTCCATGTCAAACGTTTCCATAAACAAACATTGGACCGGCGGATTATGGGACCCAATTTACTGATCCTTCACATTTGATATGAAACTGAAGTATATCCTGATGTTTTTGATTGGCATTCACACTTCCAGTTCCTTAACGATTTAGAAATCATCTAAAACGAATCCATGTGTCAGATAAGTTTTATTGATGTTCCTTGGTAAAAAGGTGGTGAAGCGCAAAGCAGTATTTAATATGTGATATACTGTATTAAGATCTAGTAATTCTTCAATAATTGTATTATCAAGATATTTCATATTGGACCAGTTATTATTCCAATATCGGTCATATTGAACCGGGAACAAACTGACTTAAAATGAAATCGCCAGATAAATCCCTATGTTATTAATTAACCATACAATTAAGGCAGTTGTATGAGTGAATATAAGATCTTAACAGAGCCGACATGACGATTTCTGAGACAATGCGGTTATTGACCCAGTTGAGTGCGTATTTGCCCAGTCACATAAATAATAGCAAAACTAACTGATAAAGTGCTATATTATAGCAGAAACATTGCCAGAGGAGGACACACGTAATTTAATTTCGTGTGTATTAATTTTATTACACACATTATGTAAATTGCTCACGGAGTATATATATATCTTTCGAAATATACCTGTTATATCAAAACGCGTGTTTCACCCTTCGCTAGTCAAAGATAACAATGAAATAGTAAAACAACAAGTAATTATGGGCCTCAGGACATGTTTCAGACAAAAGTAGTTAAAATGTGCTTCACAATCATGGGTCTTTATATATGTTTAATAAAATATGATACTTCACAAAATATTTTAAAGGTGCTACGCATTTGCGTTCTCACGCATTCTGAAAATTTGACCAGAATATTTTGCCTTTATTTTGATATTTAAAAATAAGATTTAATGTATTTTATCTAAAAATCGTTAAAATTTAGTATAGTTTAACCAGCATTTGCGTATCGCTTCCGTATATTGTGTAACTTAAACGAATTCATTTAAACTATATGATCATATGAACAGTATAACGAGTATAGCTCTAAGAAATATAAAAAGATCGGACAGGGAAAGTAGCATTCAAGGAGGACAGTCAACCACAAAACACAGAAACAAACATGGAAACAGACAAACAAGAAGGCAAAAGTAATAATAAATGCAAACGACATCACAAACACAAAAGGGTTGACAATAGGGCTACCGCCTTGGAACGATCAGTAGCAAAGTAGGCCACTGGGGGTTTAAAACGGTTCTAGGGTGCACCAAACCTCACACTTACCCTACTGTCATCCCATTAAAACAGGACAGTGTAAATAAAGAATCCCCGCCATGATCTAATCTCTAACCAACAAGGCAGCATCAATAGGCAATATAAGTAAAACACAAATATGCTCGTGTAAATATAATACAAAAAAACAATAGCCTAGAAAGCCACAATGAAGGTACTCAATGACTTTGCAGAAGCCTGAGCAGTAAGAGAATAAACCATTAAGGGCACGACAAGAAAGATCATGGACAAACATCAAACGCCACCGTCCCAATGGGCTTTAGGTAGGCGTCATCATAGGGTCCACAGCCTGTCTGGTCATCGTACAATTAAAAAGGAACGCATAGTGGCGAACTGTAAAAGGGTCCACCACCAAGCTAAAATATATTACATTCAACCACAGACCGTCTCGGGCTTCATCCGGTTTCATCCTGCTGACCCCCTAACTAAAGGACAACCGCCCCTTGGGCCCCATCTCACTCTTGACTTACATTGGGCCTTAACAGGTATGCAAACACCTTTAAAAACTGGGAATACTCTGAACGCATTACCAAAAACCATAATAAATAAAGGAGATATTACCAATTAACATGCAAAAAACATAAATTGAGGCAGCCGTCTTGAATTTATGAAATCATCAAGTATTTTACTGTATATGGTATATTGATCAATATCCTTTAAATCAAAACAAATCACTGAAAATTAATGTACTATCAGATAAAATGAATGTAACCATGTATACATTTTTACACTTTGTTTATTTACTTAGAATACAATTTCTGATTTTATTTGCTTTAAATTATATTAATCAATACGCCATATATAGTAAAATAGCGTGTGCCGTCATCATTAAATACTTGCTACTGCATTATGCATGTTTCTTTGCAAATATCTTCTGTATGTTATATGGTATGTTGATAATTCTTTCACCTTTTTCCAAGTCTTAAGAGCCCGTTTAAATAAAACGTGTTTGTGAAATATTGCAACACCTACCTGACTTGAACTGTGAAGACATATAGCGATCAATCTTGTTTAGGGCCTCGTTCACAGTTTTTCCGAACACATCGTAGAATCTTCCGTTAGCTGTAACGATCTCTGTAAAAAAAATATATATATGTACATGTGTTTTGTTTTTCTGAAATAGCTCAAATTTAACTGTGGCATATATTGTGCCACTTAAATCAAATTAGAAAGAATTTGTTTTAATACAGATTGTTTATACAGTGAAATGAACAAGATATATCCAAATTAAAAATGGTCAAGAAATAATCTTACATATAAAACTTTAATTTTTGTTTATTTTGAATGTGTGTGTTTGGATGACATTTCTGTGAACGTTACATTTCCTGTTACATCTATTGGTATAGAAATCAAGGTTACATTTAATATATTGATTGGTAGGTGATTATCCCTGTTAATAATATTACTTTCGTTAAATAATAATCTTTATTATGCTTCTTGTTTCGTTCAATATATTCAATACTGATTCGTGTAATGTATGCAACCAATTAAAATAAACGTCAGAAATACGTTATGAGTTTGATTACCTAAATCTATCTGTTAGTAGATTAAGATAAAGTTCCCCTTATAGTGAACTACTTATCAACATGGTGGCAGCGGTAGAAACGACCTCACATTGAAAGAAAGACTGAATTTGGCCAGAAATCGGGGTGAAATCGAAGTCGCGAAAACTAATAACAAATCGTGAAAATGGCCGATTCGCTGTTCAAACCGCCGGGAGAACTCAATATCAACGATGGTAATGTATCATAAAATTACAAAAAGTGGAAACGACAGGTCCAAATATACCTGTTTATAATACAAATTATAGAAATATATGACCAATTAAGATGTGGTGAGGATGGTGATAAAAACAAACCAGAAAAGGTACTAGACAAACTAGAAGAATACTGCAACCCACGTAAAAATGAAGTGCTGGAGTCGCACATATTTTGGTCGGTTTTGTTTAATGACTCCCCTGGTTTCAAACACTTTTTGACTGAAATAAGGACTCGTGCCAATTCATGCAATTTTGTAGAGAAAGACAGAATGATCCGAGATAATATTGTTTTCAGTGTAACCGGAAAACTTCAAGAACTGCTCTTACGTGAAGATAAACTTGACTTAGACAAAACAATCAAAATATGCCGTGCCTATGAACAGTCCAACAAACATGTCAAAGAGATAAGGGATTCAAAAGAACAAACAGTTCACAAAGTAACTGACCAGAAACTGAAAGAAAACAAATCGCGTTCAAACCCCAAGTTTGTCAACTTAGGTGCCCGTCCAAAATTCCAAACTAAACCGAGGAATTCGACCAGTAAAGAGTGTGATTTCTGTGGGTATACACATGAATTTAAAAAAGAAAAGTGTCCAGCATGGGGAAAAACATATGATGCATGTAATGGAAGGAATCATTTCAAAAAAAATGTAGAAAAGTACATTCAGTTGAGAAGGATGAAACTAGTAATGATTATGATGATGATAGTAATGATGAATATTGGATGGCTGCTATTCAGTCACCATCCCGCAATAAGGTTACCGCTACAATGAATGTAAATGGCTGTGAAATCAAATTTCAGCTAGATAGCGCAGCGGACGTAAATACCATTTGTCAGAAGTTTGTAAAAAAGAAACAATCGCGGAAAAGTAAGACTAAACTAAGAATGTGGAACAAGTCGTCAATGACTCCGTTGGGGGAAACAACGTTAACAATGATCAATCCACACACTGGAGAAGAATCTGAAGTTGATTTTGTAGTGGTACTAAACAACTTTGATTGTTTGCTTGGTTTAAACACCATCCAGAAATTGAATTTAATAGCAATTAACTCTGAGAAATTCATATCAAAGGTAACCAGAGAGCTCGGTGATTTAGGAGAGGCCCACCTGCAAGTCGATAGTAGTGTTCCGCCTAAAGCCCATACATGTAGAAAGTTGCCGATCGCGATTCGCGATGAAGTAAAACAGGAGCTCAATTCCTTAGTAGATCGTGGTATTTTGGTACCAGTCACTGAACCTACAAAATGGGTTAGCCAAATGGCTGTTGTAAAGAAACAAAACGGGAATTTGCGTGTTTGTATAGACCCTCAGCCACTCAATATAGCCCTAATGCGAGAACATTACAAGCTCACAACATTTGATGACATCTACTTGAATTAAACCAAGCTAAGATATTTAGTAAGCTCGATGTAAAACAAGCTTACTGGCATGTCAAACTTGATGATGAATCGAGTAAGTTTACAACGATGATAACTCCGTTTGGAAGATACAAATGGGCGAGATTACCTTTTGGACTAAAGGTTTCCAGTGAAATATTTCAGCGCAAACTCAATGAAGCACTTAATGGGTTAGATGGTGTATTTACAATAGCGGACGACATCATTGTTGTTGGTTGTGGTAACGATGAAGAAGCAGCCAAGCGTGACAACAATGAAAAACTGAAAAACTAGAACAACATGAAGATGGCGAAGGACCTTGGAATAAGATAGCAGCAGATTTGTTTGAAAACAAAGGTAGAAATAACTTGTTGTCATTGACTATATCTCAAACTTTATAGAAGTAGATTATTTATCAACAACAACATCGAGACAAGTCATCGAAAAGTTAAAGAAGCAATTCGCAAGAATGGGAATACCATCAAAAATCATTTCAGATGGAGGTCCCCAATTTGCTTCAAATGAATTCAAAACGTTCGTGAAAGAGTGGGGAATCAACCACCACATAACATCACCTAACCATCCTAAATCGAACGGAAAAGCAGAAGCGGGAGTCAAGATCATCAAAACCATGATGATAAAATATCTACAGGATGGGACGGACCAATATTTAGCCTTATTGGAACAAAGAATCACACCTAGACAAGACACTGGACTGAGTCCATATGAGATGATATTTGGTAGAAAAGCGCGAACAATGCTACCAATGAAACGACGCAAGACCAAAATAAACAAAAAACGACAAGCGCGAAAAGAAAGTGTCAAAATATCAAACGACAAAAAGGCAAAAAACCTTCCCAAACTGAACATCCACCAATCTGTCTATTTTGAACATGAGAAGGGCAAAATGTGGATAAAAGGAAAGATAATCAAAATCAATGGAGACAGATCGTACCAAGTAAAAAGCGTTGATGGAGCAACGTATAACCGAAACAGAATCCACATTAGACCAATTACTGTTGAAGTTCAATTCCGAGACAGATCACCAACAAGAGAGTGCGAACAGCCACCAATTGTTAATCCACAACCAAGGATAAATATTAACAATGATCCACCACAGAGTGAGACAACAGTTTCGACGAATAATTATGAACCGCAAATGGACAATCAAGTGCTTTTAGATATCACTCAATCTGAAAACGTGGACGTTAATATATCAGAGCGACCAAAACGTATTCGCCGAGAACCAGCGAATCTGAAAGACTTTGTTAAATTCTAGGAAGCAATTTCCATAAAATGTTGAACAAATTTCATTGAAATAACTTCCGTAAACTGTTGAGAAAATGCCATTGAAGACATTTTCGTGAGCTGTTTTAGAAGATGTCATTTCAAATCTATGTAATATTTGAAGTTTAATTGCCAATAACAGATCGATAGAAACTAGTCATTTTACTGCCAGTATATTTTATTTGTTATTCTCATTTAAAATTGAAATATGGCAATTTGTGATTTATATGTTTAATTTTAGCCTCAACATATTCTGTGTTTTGTTATTGAACGTTTTGCGTAGTTAACGTTTCTTGGAGTGAAAGAGTTAAAAAACTCCTATAATTTTGATAATGCTAGAATTTTTAAAAGGAAAGAGATGTTTGATAATGTTTAGAACTTTTAAAGAAAAAGGGATGTTAATAATATTACTTTCGTTAAATAATAATCTTTATTATGCTTCTTGTTTCGTTCAATATATTCAATACTGATTCGTGTAATGTATGCAACCAATTGCAATAAACGTTAGAAATACGTTATGAGTTTGATTACCTAAATCTACCTGTTAGTAGATTAAGATAAAGTTCTCCTGATAGTGAACTACTTATCAACAATCCTAAAATGCAACTGAGATGAAAGTTGGAATGATGTTATTTAAGCAGTATCAGACACTCGCTGATAAATGGCGAACTTTAAATGCATGAGTAATGCAATGTTTACAATATAAATTGGCATATAAATATTGGTAAACAGAAATGGAACAATGACTTCATCCAAAAACTAGAGAACAACACTTGTATGTCAATCAGGTTCTACATGAGTTGCTACCCTTATACCACAGCAGTATTTTGAATAGTGCATCTACCTGTCATGTTACGATTACTGATTTAACTTCAATATGCACATCTGTGCGTGAGCACATATATAAATAGTTAAGTGAAGAATTTGTTTATCCAGTTGACTAAGATAGTGATGTTTATATTTGACTTTACATGTCATGCGTACTCTGTATTGTTTGCATTACAAGTAAAGTATCTACTTTATGCCACGGTGTACATTGTGATACAAATTGTATTAGTTATTGTTTTTGACATCTTTTTGAAGCTACTGATATATTGTCGATTTACAATTATTCCTACTTCCAGCAAAGTAGTCTTGGGTAGACGTATTCACTTATATAATGCTGAAATGCCATCGATTTTACAAAATATGCACTTTTAATAAATAGCATTCGCAAGTTATCAAATAAACAAAAAGTTGCGCTTACTTGTAAAGCGACAAATGCAAATATAAAACAAATCCAAACGTTTACAATGATTCCACATCACTATGTTTCATGAAAACGTGTTAAAATTGATATGGTCAAATAACGAAATGTTGGCTATATATTGTAAGAGATTGATTGTATATTCATAGAAATTCTACATACAGTGTCTAATTCAAGGTTAAACCTACCTTCGTAAGGTGGATTCTCATACTCATACATCCTCAGTTCCTCTATGTGTTGTCGGACAGTACATAAATGACTGGCGTTTAGGTTTGACATTACCTGCTTCATGAATTCTTCAGCTTGTACATGTTGAGTGTTTCCTCCAACACCCAAAGAAGCTGTGAGGCCAACAATCTGTATTCACAGTGAACATGGTAAATTTATTTAAATTAGTCAAAATAGATATAAAAATCGAACAGGAAAAGTAGCAATCATTACAGTCAAAAGCCTTCGCGTTATAAACACACTATTTTGGCATAATTATTCTTTAGACAACATTTGGTTATCTGTAAGAAAAGTTATTAAGTCCTTATTGGGTAGTTCAATACACATGAATCAAATAATCATTGAGGTCGTCCAATTACAAAAATGATTTAAAGACGTTGTATACCTTCACCATAAGAAGATAACATGTTAAAATGGAGTGAGGTTTGGTGCACCCAAAAACCTGGTTTATACCTCCAGCGGCCTTTTTTGCCACTGACCGTTCCAAAGCGGTAGCCCTATCGTTAACCCTTTTGTGTTTGTTAGGTCTTATTTGGCCTTTTGTTCTTCTTTAAATTTGTTCTTTGTTTCTGTGTGTGAATGTGATTGACTGTCGTCCTTGAATGCTGCTTTTCCTGTTCAATTTTTATATCTATATTTACAGAACTCCAAAGTCTTCCAAAAACATGAATTCAAAACAATCAACTAATTTGACAGCAAGGGTTAATGAAACTTCAAGTGACGAAACAAATCACATTTAAACTGAAACTGATTTTATACTGGCGACACTACTTGTATCTAACTCTCTCCCAATTTTAAAATCTTTCTAAGAAAAAGCATTAAATCTTATTACACCTTATTGATAACAAATATTTTGGCACTGAACTTGATATATTTTCAATAATAAATATACCTTACCATGATTTGAATTTAATGTGTCAAGGTAAGCAAGAAGCCGAAATGGAGTTGAAGCACCCAACTGACAACCAATTCAATGTACAATACTTAGTACATAAAATGTATATTGTTTAATGGCCAGTCAATTGGTTTCATGTTGTTTTTTTAATTTTGCGTTTTCTTACTTTAATTCCGAATAGGTGGTTCCACTACTCCAGCCTTTATTCTTGATTATTAAAGGTTCTGCATATTGTTTAAACACCTTTAGGATATGTTGTCTGTTTTTGTAATTTAATCTTTTGACTGTTACTTATGATACGTAAGCTTCATAACCTCTGCTCCCAAATAAATTCTAATTTGTTTATTTCGTCCATTGATTTCTCGTCTAGGGCAAAGTATTTTGTTAGAAACTGAGAACATTCGCTGCTGGCAATGGAATGGTATGGAGGTTCCATGTTCACCGTCATATGCATGCATTCATCGGGATGGCTCATATGTTCGTACTATTGATATTTTAAATATTCAGTTCTTCTCAACCCGGGGCTTGAAGGCGTGAACTGTAGCAAGCATTGTTCACTACCGTTCACGAACAGTCTCAAGCAAAGACTGCAATATTTTGTGTATATATCATGTTCGGGATTTCCAAATTTCTCCTTTCGAAATATGTTTGAAAAAAATAATCAAATAAACTAATAATAGTTTAATCCTTGAGATAAGCATAACGAAATACTATTGTCTAGTTATTTACTGAGAATAATTGTACAGATCAGTGAGCTACAACTGTAGCTGCTTTTCTGCTAACAAGGCCAAACTTATGATGTATTTTTGTTACATCAAAGTCCATAACTCATTAAGTTTTAATCAAAGTTACCTTGTTTAAAATTCGTCCGGGGTCGAATGCTTAATGTATAAAACTTGTGTACAAGTTACATAAAGTTCTTACGGATGGCGGGAGGTGTACAGTACTAGTTCTACCCAGGAAATGTGGATGATCTGCCTCCACCACACAAAAAAATCGACCGTCATCTATAACCTTACATGTGTTGAAAATGGCGTAAAACACCATGCAAACAAACAAACAAACAAACAAACAAACAACCATAAAGATCGGACATTGTTTTACAGAAACTACTGTGCTAAAAATACCAAATATGTATTCTTCGAAGTGTGGGGGTATAAAAATATTGATATTCTATGGCTTAACAACAATTGTTGAAATATATTTAATAGTTCTTGAGAATAACATGTGTTATAACATGTTGTAACATTCTGAGATATTTTTAATAACAGTGGTCATCTTTGATTTTGCATTTTTGACTTTATGTTAACCTATTTAAGACATTGATCTAAGGATCATTCGTGTGAAGATTGGATACAATTGGGAAATCGGTATCGGGAGAGAAGTCATTTGGGCAAAATGTTCCTGGACGTCGGTTAAAGAGGGCGACCGAAGAAGAGCGGTTACAATAGTTCACCGGGGTATTTGGCTAAAATATATCCTAACTCTCCTTCTCTGATATAGTTATGCTGGTCGATATGCCCAGAGATGCCCATCTTACCTGTGGCAAATTGGCGTTATCCGTAGTTGTATCTAGTTTCAGATCAATGTAGCTCCTCATTATCTGGTTGTAGGGGTGTTGGTCGTACGTGTGATGGCACTCATCAAATACAATCATGCTGAACTTTGTCAACGATTCAATTTCTTTTTCCAGTAAAGCATTAGCAAGAACCTTTACAGTAACAACTAAAATATCTCTCCTGCAATAAAAGAAATATAAAATAGACATTACTTTCACTATGACAGATATGCACACCTCTGATATATTACGGATGAAACTCACTCATTTACAAGCGTGAGTTAATTTGTTGCTTTATTCTATCACCCTGGAGTCGTTTTAGCCGAATTGCGAAGCAAATACAAGCTTATGGTTTGGTGAAGTCTGTCTGTCTGTCCGTCCGTCTGCAATTTTCTGATTCCATCTATAACTAGTAACTAACAACGGATACATATGTAAACTATCCTGAAAGGGTAATTCTGACATTAAAATCAGCATCTCAGATTATTAATCGAGCATTATATTTACTTTAAAACTGTTTCCACATACTCCAACAGAAGGTAAAACAGTTTAGAGTTTTCAATAGTTCATTTTTCTACCATATGTTACAATATACTATAGGTGCAATATAACTAACAATTAGTATTATAAAGAAAGAAAAAGAAGTTGTTTTCAAATATACACATAATTATTAATAATGACCGTTAAAGGTGGAAGTTATATAGAAAAACAAAGGAGACGCTGCGAATTTTAAACAATCAAGATCGTTGTGTGTCCGTCTCATTATGATGTATAATTATTCATGAAATTCATTGTTGATAGATATAACAGCCAACACTGATAAATAAATAGATAAATAAATAGAAGGGGAGGGTAGGATGGCAGTGGTTCAATCGTAGAAAAAGTTGTTAATTTTAAATGTGCGGGTGTTTGGCGGACAATCAGGCAATAGTAATGATGGAACTGCGATGATGTGTAAGAAAAAAGCACGACATTGAAAGGATTTGATTTTGGTACATATTATAGCTGTAAGTTTGATGGCATAACAGACAATTATACAGTGTTTGGTAGGCATGAATAAAAGTAGCGCAGTCCATCCTGTCAAGAAGGGCATACCATGTATTACATTTTCGAAACAACGCCTTCAATCACATGAATCGATAGAAATCACATGGATCGTTACACACGAAGGGTGTTAAAAACGTAATCGGACAAGTCTTGGCTTTGAAGTAGAATACCGCTTAAGCCGGTGCTAGGGGGCATAAGAGGTGTTGCTTCTTTCATTACTTCTCATGAACATACTCAATAAAACCGAGTCTGCTGCTTTATTCTCTTAACTGTGTTTGTTGCTCCCAAAGGATCACCTTTATCAGTATTTATTAGCATTCACACTAGCGTTCGTTTAGTGCAATGTGGTGGCTGTAAAATGTCTCCCCGTGCTACGAATCAGTAGTGTTAATTTTACTGGTCCTTTGGGAACAACGAGCCCAATATAGGTGGCTTTGAAGTAGAATACTGCTTAATCCGGTGCTAGGGGCATGAGTGGTGTTGCTTATTTCATTACCTCTCATGAACAGACTCAATAAAACCGAGTCTGCTGCTTTATTCTCTTAATTGTGTTTGTTGCTCCCAAAGGATAACCTTTATCAGTATTTATTCTAACTTTTAAATGGGTGAGCATTTTACCATCAGAAGTTACATAAATGGTTAAAAATGTATAATGAATACAATACAAAAGTCATTTATTTAGAAGAATTGTACATCTGTGCAAAGATATTTTCTAAAATGTTAAATTGTTACCTGTCTACAAAATCCCTAAGGTAATGATTTTTATCTCCCTGAGAGCTACTACTAATCACTTTGGTGCGATATGCCGAGAGGAGTTCAGTACATGCCATTCCTTGCTGATAGGCTAAAATGTCCATCTCCACCAAAAAGATCACTTTCGCAACTTTATTATCTCTTTTAAATCTTCGGAAATGTTCCTGTAGATAAACAGGTCATACATGTTATGTATAGAGAAACACTGCCTATTGTAATGTTCCAATAAAATGATTTGTTATGACTAGTTTTACAGCTGCAAACGATGTGTTAATGAGCTATGCCATACAAACGCTTTCCACGTTTAAATATTCTTATTTTTCTTATTACTAAGATAGTAAGCATTACTAGACTACTATACTATGCAAAAGAGAAATATCACCTATGCATGTTTATAAGATTGATGTTGACATGTTATTGTGTCATCCAAGGCCATTCATTTAAAATTAGCAGCATAGAGACGTTTATGAATGAGGTAAATAAGATTTTGATATTCATGGTAAACGTGGTATGATGTTTATTGTTGTGCTTCTGACATTCAAGTTTTTTAAATAGAACATGTTTATCTTAATGAAAAATTCTAAAGATTTTGTGACAGCATAAATAGGTCTTTGTGACAACGAGAGGATTCAGTTCAGTATTTGTTTCAGTATTTACTTCAGAGCTCAGTATAAAGTTAAAAAAATATGTGAAAATATTGAATGCTTTTTATTAAATATATATAGTTTAAGAGGATACAAATATTGTGCTGATCTATACTAAAAGTGATACTGGATAATTTGGAATACTGTGTATAAATAAACAAGGAAAGACTTAAAATAAAATTGAATTAAAGGGACACTTGACAATTTAGATTAAAGAGATATTTACTAATAGTGTTTGGACTTTATTCTTAAATCTTATTTTAAAGAAATACTGGATCTAATTTATTTGATTTCTGTAAGTATATATTTTCATTATTCTATTTGAATAATTTGTTGATTATATTTTAAAAGATTTTGTTGCTGGTTAAATTCACTTTCTTTTTACATTTTGCCCGTAACAGAAATACAATTCCATACATTTCAGAATTCCCTATACAATGTTCTGTTATATTACTGTTATTTCAGTGAGTGCCGGTAAGCGTCTTTCGAAAAATATTAACTATGTGCACGTTTACATTCATTCACAAACGTTGTTTAAATATTAAATTCAAACCTGTATTATTTTAAAAGCGACTCTTGTTTTGCCAGAGTTTGTTGGTGCCATAATAATAACATTTTTGCCCTCCAGTCCCTCCTTGGCCAGCTCTGTTTGAAACTCCCTCAGGGAGAAGTCTTTATCTTCGATGTTGTGTAGTTCATCCGCATCTGAACAATATATATTATTATACCTCATGTCAATTCCCCATGTTAAATTTCCATAGACTACTATTTAACATTTCGCGCTGCTGTCATACACTGTTGTAATGTCACACCCTGGCGTGACGTCACTGGAGGGCAGCATTTGTTTAATGTTACACTCTCAATTGCATCATCTCGGAATCAATATATGTCTAATGATAAAATCCGACGTCACAGTAAATTTATAAATATATACTGATTTTTTCCATGACTAACACGTTGTGCACAAATGAATCGGTGAACACTTTATTCGTACAAGTACATTATTATGTTATTTATATTTCTAAAATGTTGATGAATGTGCATTTTTTAAGATATAAATGATGTTTTTGTTGACCATAACGTGTTACTTAATCAAAAATGGTTAATAAATAAAACATCCTCTTTTTAACAAAATGGATCTGGTTTTACATGTTTAATTTTCCCCCAAAAAATAACCATGTTGCATCCCAGTTTATAGCCTCAGTCGACATTATTTTCCTCAGGTTGACAATATCCACTGTCACCCTCACAGGGATTTATATAGTATCACATTTTTATAAAGAAAACATCACTGTCTTCTGTCCTCCTATTATCTACTATTACCCTATTTAAGTAGATGTAAAAGTCGGACATGAAATGAAGCACCCACAGCAGAGAAGGCAGTTAACTAGAACACTTTCTTGACAGCTGCACACGATTTAAATTTATGTTTAAATGAGGTCCAGGGGTTACAAATTTGACCCCAATCAGGGATTAGCGTAACGAACCAGTGTAAAATACCGTAGACTATAAACTTTAAAAGGAAGTCCATGACGTGAAAGATGCCTATATATAGATGTAAAGGAAGAACTGTTATCTTACTAAATGACAAAGAACTACAATTACATGAAATGACATTGGTTGTTACGTCAAGTCAACATTTCATTGTGGTCACATTGAGAGCAACCTCAGTTCATTGTGGTCACACTGAGAGCAACCTAAGTTACATGAAATGACATGGGTTGTTACGTCGTCAACATTTGGTTGTGGTCACATTGAGAGCAACCTCAGACGGATATGGGAAACAGAATGAAGTTTCACATGAAATATGCCATCGACAGGTATTTACCTATCTAAATCACACGGCATTGCATTTTTATAATTATGAAACATTCTGGATATTTCATGATATTATCTATTCCTATTTTGAAAAATAAATATATGGGGGTGATGGGTTATAATAATGAAATGCCCCACCCACGCCCCAAAACCGTTATGCTAGTGCACAAGACTGAGTTTTATTTTCCAAATGAGTAATCTGTCGGTGCCCATACAGCGGTTTGGCCATGTGAGTGTAATAGTTTACCTTTAGCGTTGAACATCATTTCTTCCGTATCTGTTGGTTGTTCGATACTAGATACAGTCTCCGTTTTAAGATTAAGATCGAATGTCTCTTGTGAAAAATGAAGGGCTGTCAATTTCACCATCACCGTCTCAACTTACAGGAGTTAACCAACCGCCAAAAAACGCAAGAAAATGCACACGTAATAAATGCGATCCCCACCACCCACTTTACGGAAGCCTTTTTATGCATTCGTACCAAGTTATGTCCCAATTTCGTGATTTTTGTGTGTTTTCTATTTTTGTTTTCGTTATGTTGTTTTGAAAATTATGTATTAAATGGAATGTATATATCAAATATGGTATCACATTATATACAGTTTTTGGAAATTTGGAATCATATGAATTACTCATCAAATTATTATATCTGGATGCAAAAAAAATATTTCGAAAGATATTATCTGGTACCACACATGAAAAGAGTAAAAGTGCAAGGGACATTTGGAAAAAAAAAGCAATGCGTGATTATGTAAGTGTTATATATTATACCTTCATCGCCTTTATCGTTCAGTCCTTCTGTTTCTGCTTGTTGTTGCACACTAGATTCAATCTCCTTTTGTTTTGTTGCATGCTGTCCAACTGCTGCGTCTGCAAAGAGAAATAAGAAACTAAACTTACATATACACCGTTCTCTAGTTAGACGGTTGGTGTAAGGGCAAGCACACCCAAGACATTACACTTTGTTTGATCGCTTGTATAATGGCCGTTAGTATGAATCATATGTTAACGTCACATTCTTCAGACTGAGCTTAATAATTCATTTCAAATACAGTTATAATGTATTCCTTTTATTATTTACAAAACAAACAAGACTACTGCTAATATTGTATATATACGTGTAATACTCAACTGTTGAGAGTAATACAACTGTGCTCGGCCGTTTCCAAAGGTCTATTATCATACTCTTCCTTCATACAAATATCCACCTTTACACATATTGTCCTCTTTGAAGAAGTCCAAATTAAGCTTCGATGATTTTTATTATTTGTATTGATATTCATATATACATGATCTTGCGTGTGATATAATTGTTTAGAGGATATAGCCTGACGTGGATTTCTTTTTTACACTAGCACGTTTTATTGTGGTGACAACAGGGTAAGTGTGAGGTTTCGTTCACCCTAGAATCTGGTTTAAACTCTCAGCGGCCTTTTTTGTCACTAACCTTTCCAGGACGGTACCCCTATAGTCAACCCTTTTATGTTTGTGATGTCACATAACATTGCCTCTTATGTAGCCTTGCAATTGTTGTTTGTATCATTACGTGTCTGTGGCTGACTGTGGTTCATGAATAATACATGTTATGGAAGTTGTTATAACATATTCATGTTTTTGAAAAATAGTTGTTTTACTCCCAAAGGTTACATAAGTATATGAAACTGAGTTGTAAAGCATATCTCCAAATGTGTAAGATGGTGATCATGCGAGTGTTGTTATATACCCTCATCCTTATCGTCCATTTCTTCTGTTTCTTCGAGCAGCTGTACACTCGCTGTGTGTTTAACCTCATTTCGTTGAACTGCTGATGCTGCAAAAAATATGAGAAACTAAAAACACACATAAACATTCCGTTCTCATATTTTACGTAAATTGCCTCATGGTTGGTGTATAGCAAACTTATAAAGAAACGTAATACAATTAAAAGGTATATATTTACATATCCATATATGTCTCTCAATAGGACTAATTTCCTCATTTGATTATGTGTGACCTACGGTGCCACTGAGGTTGGTTTGCGTTTCCTATAGGACCATATTTTAGTAGTTTCTTTTAAATATTTTTAGCCGTTATTCGGTGAAATTCCCAATGCCTAAACATATATTTTTCCCCTTTTTGAAAAAAAAAATCCGAATTGATAAAATATGTTTTCTTTTTTCTTTTGTTTTCTTTTATGCTAAAGTGTGCCAATTATTGAGGACGAAATGCGTTTAAATGCCTCTGTAGATCTTGGTGTACAAGTATTAAAGATACAATTATGAAAAACAAAATCCGAATTTTATTGTAAATCGCGGTAAAATTCCCGATTGTCACGGTATGTGTTATGTTCCCAAAATACAGAAAAAAACAACACTGTATTTTGTTTTGTTCTTGATAGTTGTCTATCGAATTACATGTGTTTTTACATGTCCGACAAGTAACTAACATTTCTTCTTTTACAGATAGTTTCATTACTATTATTATTATTTAATTTATCTGACTACATCGCATATCGTGATTAAATTATTTCAATGAATAAACTATACCTGACGTCGGAGATGCCACTTGATATTCTGGTGGCTTGACATTTCCTGAAATTTAAGGAAAAAAACACGTTAATCATGTTAATAATGAAAAATAATAAATCACATTGTTTTTTGGCATAAGGATAAAAATACAACTAGACGTATACAATAACAATTAGAAAAGATGCACAGTTAGACGAAGATGTGAATTTAATCCGAGAACGTATGGGACAGAACAGAAAGGCTGTTTCAAATATAGCTCTTATTTTCACAGAGCTGTTTGACAAACCAAGCTTAATGGTTCCCTTAGCATAATTACATATTACAAATGAAATACAATACTCTATTATAACAAAATGTGTTTTCCCTATCAAATTATGTCCTATTGCCTCAGTCCATTTAAATTATAATTAAATGTATGATTCGATAGCATGGCACCTTATGCGCAAATAAATGTTTCATGTATTTATTGTGTATAACTGACTTTGTGCGTGGCATGTAAAATATACTAAATTACAAGTTATTTCTAAAAAAGATTCAGACAATGAGGGACAGGTATGCCACCTGCACACATCCTATATAAAAGAAGATACGACAAACCTGTAAAAAATTTGTGAACATGCATCAAAAGTTTTGGACACAATCTCATCCAGAACTCAGCATGCCCGCCTGGAAAGGTTCCTAGTTCTTTCTGTACATCTTCGGAATATTCCAGTAGGTGTGTCTCCACATTTCTGACAGCACGTAGTAGACCTACAACACTGGAACCAGAGTATAACTTACGACGAGCCTTAATGCACTTCTTCAATTCAGTTGGGAGTGGGTCGACCCAGTCCTCCTTGGGTATTACTCCTGTTGCTTCCAACAGTCCTATACTAGCGGGACAATCTTTATACATATTTTGGACGGTAGTACTGGAATCCTTAAAGAAGACAATTATTTTTTCTGATGTCCACAATGCTGGATGTGTTACTATTTCCGAAGCACTTGGTCTTTTTTCCGCATTGTGACTCAGCATTTTCTCAATTAGTTCTTTCTTTGGTTGTTGATAGTCCTCTAATTTGTCTAGTGATGGTAAGGATCCTTTACTAATGTTATTTTGTCTTTCGAATGCCGTGCCAAAGGGATGTTTCCCGGATGTGTATGTGTAGTAAAAGAGACATCCAAGGGCGAAAATGTCCGATTTGATACTCAGTTTGCTTGTAACTTTCTCATTTTTCTCCAGCTTGCCCATTGCTTCACATAATTCGCGTGGGATGTACCCCATTGATCCAGCCGCTCCAGTAAAGGAAAACATGTCATCAATAGTACATTTCGATGTACCAAAATCGCCAAGAACAACCTTTCGTATGAGTAATTCATATGAAACAAAGAATACGTTTTCGGGTTTAAGATCGCGATGAACCACATTTTGTGAATGCAAGTACTCCAGTCCGTTTGCCATAGAAATATTTACTTTTAAGGGCGGGAAGTTCTTTTGCAACTTAGCATTCTCTGTATATTCTTTCAATGTACCTTGACAAAGTTCCAATGCAAGATACAGATACTTGTCAGACGCTACAGAGTAATAAAAACCTACTATGTTTTCGTGCCTCAATTTTTCAATTTTATTCATAATATCACTCTCTCTATATAGCATATTGATATCCAGTCGTGTTCTTTCTGAATCTTTTTTATCTTCACACTGTATACGTTTCACTGCAACGAGTCTTCCACTAAGCATGCCGCTGTACACTGTTGATTTGGCTCCTCGTCCTAGCTCATTTGACTGGTTATATCTTAAACGTTCATCAACTGCACTATATTCTGCCATTGCCATATTTAAATGGTAGTCTACTGCTGTGTTGATCGTCTTATTTGTAATGCCAAATTAGAAAGAATGTTCTAACTGTTCAAATGCCGATTTAATTGACATTAAAATGTTAATTGTGTTCATTAGTCCTACAATGAAAAAAAACCTACTAATATCAGAAATATAAAAGCAATTACTAGTATATTGTTCACAAACTCTTTGTCTTAAAAAAGAGTTATGTATTGTTCAGCTAATGAGTTGGCTTTAACTAAATGGATATTGCAGTAGACTTCGTAGAAATAAGATGAACACCTGTTTGTAAATTCTGATAAATACTTTAGCGTATGCTATATTCAAGTATTGTTGAATTCAAAATAAAAAATATCTGCATTAAAAGAGGTGATAATAAAGATCATGTTTTAAATTATGTTAAATGTATTTAAACAGAGGAATTAAAATAGGCAGAATTAAACAATCGATACCCATCGTTTATTAATATCGAGAGAAAATTATGCGAAAGGAATATAGAAAAGGTAGAAAACAATGGTCCTTTAGAAACCACAGCACCCCATGCAATGTAGTTCCGCACTATGCCACAAAATAAACCAAATGAGCTAACTAACAGTCAGTGAACAGGACAATATACAGCATAAATACCGATTTACCGGCTTGAAACAGTCAGTAAGAAGTACGGCCTATTGATGATCTTATTACGTGTTCACAACCTCGCTATTATCATATCCTCAGCACCCAAATTGACGAGGCAGTATAACTAAAAGTACATCCCATTCATTCTCTTACAATGAATTCAACAGCCAAAGAAATAAGCAATGGATACACTTAAATATTTTGTAAATTAATATAAAAGTAAATAATTGGAAACACGTCAGAATTGTACTGTTCAACCATTGCAGTTGTAGCCAAAGAGAAAACCCTGAGGAACGAAATTCCATGCAGCTACCTTCATTTGCAGATTTTTTCAGAAGGTGCAATCACAGAATTCCACTACGTTTTAAGGTCATCGCACAAGAAAAAGGTGAAGCATACTTACTGATGGTAGATGATTCGTTCACTAAACACGAAGTTGCAGAAATAAAGAGTTGCAGCAAATTATAATGTAAACTCTTCACTTTAGTCGCTTCTTAAAACACGCTTGCATCACGTGTGTTGTATTCTGCCACCACTCAGTGGAATCTCGAAAACAACACTGTGAAATACGGGTGATGCTTTACTAATGAAATGAAAAATAACATAACGATATTACTTGAACTAAAACAGAAGGAAAATTTAACTAGTTTTAACAACAGCATGGTTATAAAGAAAAAACACACTCAGTTATAGGACTGACCCGAGATTCCTCTGTTTATTGAGAATCTCAATAATTCATCTATGTAATTAACTGACCCAAGAGCAATAAAATACCCATTTTCGCACAGCATGGCATCAATTATCTGACAGCAGATAAGCACATTTAAAAAATTAGAAATAAGTGTAACAAAATGCTTTCTCAAGTCGAGATAAGGCAGTGATATATACTTCTAACAATTCTGCATGGACAAAGTTTTAGCTCATTATCTTGCATGTTAGGTGATGAATTGCCATGTTATTAACCTCATTCTGGGTATGCCGACACCAAGCTGATTGTTATGTAAATTGAGCTGAGTCAAAACTACTACAGGTTTTCGGAACAGGCCTATAACTGCACTAGCAGTGTATACAAAATCAAATGGCTCACATTAAGGTTAGCATTTACAAGTAAATGAATTGTTCTCGATAAAACAAACTCTGGGGAAAATATGCTGTGCCTACACCATTTTGACCGAGGCGAGGCAGCGTGTAAAGGAATCATTACACTTTTTCCTTATAGAACGGTGATGATGAATATGGAAATGATAACTTAAGGCCAGTCGATACTTTAAATAACACCATACCAGTGTTTATTTTAATTGGATGCAGTATGACAATTGCTTATAGTAGTATGTATACTCTGGATTTAGTTACGGTTAATTAAGAACGATGTATTTCTGTGTTAAACAATGTATGTGAAACTGACATGAACAAATAATCGGTTGGGGCATGGCCGCTGAGAATGGGGTCATTAGATACTGTTGACTGAGACCGGTCAGATAAGGTCAGTTTGATAATATTTCAGCACATAAAAAATAGAAAGAAGTACTCACTTTCTAGACTTTGTCATATATTTCATAAAGCTCGCCCACTTGTTTGGTATTTTATCCATTCATGTACCAATATAGACCTTTTAAAAATCACCTTTCACTATGGTATTTTTTCTACTTTTGTGCACACACTGTCAAATTTACAACATCGAATAGGTCAGCTGACGGCGAGATGCGACTCTCTATGCAGTCAGTCAACAAATAGTTCTGAAAAAAAATACGCCAGATATAAAAACGTGTCAAACTGTACCATGTATCGAAAAGCAAATTAAAGACAGATTTCAAGTTTCAAGATTTTTTTCCGTGATCACCAAGTCCTTTAAATGTCATTACAGTTCGTTCGCAATGAAACCGGAAATAAAATATTATCAGTATAATTGAGCGTTGGTACTGTACAACAGTTGATCGGCATACTCAACAACAATTTTGGATTGGTAACTGTGATTTACCGAGGAATTGTTTTGCAAAGCATCAGAATAGACATTGGTAAGATGAATTACGTAACATTCTGGCCATGCTTGGTGACGGTTTAATATTAATGATTTATGATTCCTGAGTAGACATATTTTTGTTGGTGCTTCTCGCCAACCCATATGTGCAACCTTATTTGCCCCCTTGGATAATGCATGAACTCAAATTGCCAACTGCGAATTCGCGAATTTTGAAATAATTTGAAACAGGGAATAATCAACCACCAAGATGACAGTATGTAAACTCAGGTGTATCCTTTCCGGAAGCTGGGATGCTTTTATCGAGAGAGCTGCCATTTTGTACGATTCTGGGACACACTAGTGACACTGTTTTCGGCGAGTTTACCTTTATTACGTTCTTTCATGCTGTAAAACAACGATATTTCACATGGTCGGTAAAATACCATTATCATTTTTATCTCATATATGATTATCGGCGTACATAAATAAAACAACCCTAAAATAAACAAACAATCCTCGCCCTCGGTGAGAAAATACGGATAGGCTACGTACAAAAATGAATGTTCTGTGAATGATCGGTTTATATGAGAACTTATAAGATAAATAAGTGCAGGAATGAATGCAGATTGTAAACAATATAGTGTTCCAATGAAAATTATTCATATTTAGACAAACCAATGCTCGAAGTACTGCTTCTGTGCTGTTTGCCGGTGTATGACTATTAGCTAGGGACCAAAACCCAGGTTTTAGAACCCAATCTAGACACGCCGGACAATGGCACCAAACTTTCCCCAAATGTGTGTTTTAGATTTCTCCATATTTTTAAAAGGATCGCCAAAGGCCCGTGAATCCCTAAATATATTTTTTGGGGCCAACAAGTTGGGAAAATAACAAAAACGGCTGATTTCTGGAATAATTCAATAAAAAAATATTTTAAATGTTTATTCATTATTTTATTTACCCATTTAAGTGTAATGTGATGCAATACAATAGTTTTAAATAGCTCGAGTATAAAACTCCAACATTGCCTTTTTTCAAATCATTATTTTATCAAAGAGGTTAAATCACAAATTTCTAAATCATATTTATTTATTTATTTTCTATACAAAACATTTTTGAACTGAATCAAATTAGATGTTCTTTAACGGCTCATCAACACATTATATGTTATTTACACCCATCCCAGAGAAATAGGAATCCAGGAACCTGCCATACTCTTACTATCAAATAGATTCCTAAGGTTCTGTAATGTTCTTGGAGCATATCTCATTCCTCACAAACGTTATTCAGTGGAAACCATTTTTCTATTGCATACATTTTCCACCATGACAGTTGCCGTTGAATGCACGTGCCGATGCACGATATGACTGGTTCATGGTCTATTATTAAATATATCTATAATTTAATGCTAAATATATGTAACGCAGTCTTGATTTAATATGGATTTTAGGCCTTCAGTATGTTTTTTCCCCTTCATATGGGCCCGCCGTTTCATGTGCTTATTACACGAAAAACAGGGCAATTTTGTTACACGTATACGAAGACGCATAATGCATTCATCTATTTTCACATCTGCGGAGTTAGATATTACTATTTTCTCACAAGAACTCAGATGTTTTCCCAGTATTCACAACTATACGAAGTTTTACAACGCATAGTCTTATAAACCACATTGTTTTATATTTTTGAACATTTCCGACATCACATCCGTTGTTTCCCCCGTATAACTAGTAACAGTTACACAATCTTAAACATCTCAGTATATGCATTACTACATTATATTAACACAAATACGGAAAATGAATGGGCATGTCAATTAAGGTACTTTAAGATTTTTGAAATATAGAAGACCATGATGGAAGACAAAATCACACATCATCAAACACGACAACATACTCCTAATGAGTTGCATTACCACGTTCTCACTCATGTGAACTCTTTTAAATAACACCAATGCCACAATGCTGTAAATCTGACATGCCCATTTTGAAATGTTTAACGTTTGAAAACCATGTAAAACATGTGGGTGTTACTAGGAGCATTGTTAAACTTAACAAGAAATGTCACCAATAAGTGACAAATGTGCAGAATTGTTTGACTCATTTGACCTTTTACCGCCAAGTGTGACATTGGCCTTTGGGTACGGACCCGATTTTTGCACACGACAAACCTTCTCATTTTGATTAACATTTGTGTGAAGTTTCATGAAAATCCCTTTTTTTTCAAAAGTTATGGCTGAGACATGATTGTTTCTGACGGAATTGTTTCAGACGGAAGAACGAACAGCGAACAAACGGACTGTGCGATAACTATATGCCTCCTTTCGAGGGCATACAACTGCTAGTGGATTATAATACTGTTTGTACTATTTAGGTAAAGAAAAGTTTTATTTGTGTATCAAGTGACAACCAACATTAAGAATTCTTCCAAATTCATGTTTAAGGCGCCTTATTCCAATCGTATAGTTTATTGTTCGATTTCTTTTTCATTTAGGTATAGTTGTTACAATTTGATTTTTTGTCAAGTGTAGTTGGCACTTGTTTTAGTTGCAAATATGTAGAGGTAATTAATATTAAGACTGTCAGCGATTCTGAACGGCCATTGTAGGACTTTCTCACCAGGTTTATATATTCAGTGGTCTGACAAAAGTGATCTCAATGGAATAAACTATGTATACTCTAGGAACTTCATTGCAACCGCACATCAATCAATATGCCATTTATTGTCTACAAACGCCATATTTGAAAACGGCATATTATATTTAATTGTATTTCCTATCGACAGGCGAGTGTGAGGTCTCGCAGTTGTACCAATGGAGTGCGTAGTGAAGTATATATTCAAACGTATAGAAAATATACCCATTCAATAATAATGGATAAAACACATGATGAGAAGATGTAGTTTAGCTGAAAACATATACACTGAACAAAATTGCTAAGTATCAGCTTTTGTGTCTTAACTAACTTTCTTAATTTAAATATATTTTAGAAAAGATATATGATAAGTATTTTATTTTGACCCATAAAATTGTTTGAAATTCAAGTAACTGTAATTCAGCGTTTATTTCGAAAATGTCTTTTGCAAACGCATTTGTAGTGGTAATGCAAGTAAAATACTGATGTCAAATAAATTTTAACTGGCATATTTTAGAATTAGGAAAATCGAAAGCTTCACTAATTAGAAGTACTTAATGAAATCCTATATACCCAGTTGTATAAGTGTTATAACTTATTTCTAAGAAAACACATTGACTTAAAAGTTTTAAAATGTGTTCATGCAATCAGAGTAGACGATTTACACTCAATATTTTGCAGTTTAACCGTGTCTCTAATCAAGCACAAAATACACAAATCAATGAGAATATTATTGACCTATTCTTAGGTTGATACTTAGCAATTTGGTTTAGTATAGTTACAGCCGTACCAAGCCATGCTAGTGGCAGATTATTTTTAAAAAAAAAAGTGGACATCGGCTTTGGAGTCTATTCCCATCACTGGGTACATAGCCTCTGGGTCATAACTTGGAAACTGTTGCGATCCCATCCCTAAACCCATATATACACTTACTGGGCATGAGCAGACGGATATGACCATCGAACCAGCATCGATTCTGGAGTACATTACCACACCTGGGGACATAGCCCCTGTGTCATAACTCGATAACCGTTGAGATGATCACCTTATAACAATATATACACTTAATTGGCATGAACGGAAGGATACAAACATCCATCTAACTTTGGCCCCTGTGTTCCTTGGTCAAAAGTTGGAAACGCTTGAGATCCCCACCCTATAACCATATATACACTTACTGAGCCTGAATGTTTTATGGTGGGCGCGGAAGTTTTCGATGGTGCAGTATCGACTATATGTTCGAATTCCGTTATGAAATTATAAGCTGGTTTGACAAGTTTATCATCTTTGGAAAGACCATAAGGTGAGCGATGCAGTGCCATTGGCCCTCTTGTTTACATTATATGTGCAACCTTGTAAGAATCAATAATTTACAACCTTTCTACGATTATTAAATAATATTATAATACGAACCAGAAGGTATTCGACGGCGCGCAATCGCAAAATACCCACGTTTTCTTCATACAGGACAGTAAATTGACGTTTATACCACACCTTAAATACTTGAAGGCCAAGTGCCTTAAAGCTCTTAATATACTTAAAGTTGCTGCAAACACTAAGTGGGGGCAGATCGTAAAGTACTTTACAACTTTATAGATCTCTTATCAGATCCAAGCTGGACTACGGCTCAATAGTATATGGATCGACTCGCAAATCATACTTGCAGATGCTCGATCCTATACATAATCAAGGATTACGACTCGCCTTAGGTGCCTTTCGTACATCACCAGCCGAAAGTCTATACGTAGAAGCTAATGAACCATCACTGTCTCATAGACGGGACAAATTAGCCCTTCAATATGACATTAAATTAAAATCTAACCCTTCAAACCCAACTTTCGATAATGTTTTTAATCCTAGTTATGAACCTCTTTTTGATCGAAAACCGAAGGCCATTCGACCATTTGGTCTTCGTATTAAACCAAAATTAAGAAACACTGAAATCGACCTAAATTTGATTGCCAAATACAAAGTATCACAAATTCCACCGTGGACTTTGGAAACACCAACAACTATTTTCGATATTTGTAATAGTAACAAATCCAGTACAGACCCTACTGTCTTTCAAAGCCAATTTAATGAAATTAAATCCAAATACAGTAACTTTCAACATATATACACAGATGGTTCTAAATATGGAGATAAAGTAGCTGCAGCAGCTGTTGTTCACAAACATAAGCATAAAGAGCCGCTTGCCTGACAAGGCCGCTATCTTTTCAGCTGAACTTAAGGCAATTGAACTTGCCTTAAATAATATTCCTGAATCTGATGATGACCATTTTGTAATCTTTTCTGATTCCCTTTCATCTCTTCAAGCACTGGGTAATATAAAACATGATAACCCAGTTGTAGAAAAGTACAATTCATTAATGTTATTATTTTCTGCTGGCTTCCAAGCCATGTAGGAATACGTGGTAATGATAGAGCTGATAGTGCTGCTAAAGCAGCATTAGGTTTACATATATATAATGCCAAATTACCTTATACTGATTTTAAAAGTTGTATTAACACATTTATTCGTAACTCTTGGCAAGCCGCTTGGGATTTGTCAGTTAACAATAAACTCCAATCAATTAAACCGTTACTTGGAGAATGGCGTTCTTCTAGTAGACCCATTCGTCGAGAAGAAGTTGTCCTAGCCCGGTGCAGGAAAGGGCATACACGTTATACTCATTCATATTTATTACAAGGTGAGCAATTACCAGAATGTATACATTGCTTTGCACAGTTAACGGTGAAACACATCTTACTGGAATGTGTAGACTTTGATCCTATGCGTCAAAGGTACTCAATGTTAATACTATGAAAGAGTTATTTGATACTATAGATTTTAGACTTGTTTTAGATTTCCTAAAAGAGATCAGACTATATAAATCATTATAATGTGTTCTTATATATATATACTTGTTTATATACCCGTTGACGGGCATTTGTTGATTTACATACATATTTTATATTACACCTTATCATCCATTATTTTTTTAAAAGTTTTATCTTTATACATTTAAATTATTTTTTATTAATACTTCAATTCTTCATTTTTCATCAATTTTGCGCACAATATGACCTATTTATGTGTCGATGTGCCGTAAAACACCATTCATTCATTCATTCACACAGGTCAATTCCCTTTAACCCTGTATCCATTTTACATTTAATTATTTTGATCGTTCTTTGATACTCGGATCAGAAATAGTATTATGTATGCTTTTCTTTATACATAAATGACACGGTAAATGAATAGAAAACTGTTTAGGGTATTTGAACTTTTGGCCCCTTTCCAGAGTCTCATGGTGACCCTGGAGACAAATTATACTGATATTCCCAAAATCAATTCATTTTATTGAGAAAGAAAAATAGATATTTGAGCGAATTTACCTCTCTCTCCCCACTCCCACTCCCACCCTAACCCCACCTCCCTCCACACACCAGCCCCATAGTATACACACTGTAATCCCTTCATCAAATTGTTAATTTGAGACATAATTAACAAAAAATATGACACCCTGTTACCCTCCTCCCAGTACCCACCCCCTCCAACCCCAAGCCCAGGGAAGACGTCCGGGTTTTAAATAATAAATCATTTGACATGCTGCGTGTCTCTTTCATAGACGACTATTAAACCAATTAATGTGCAAAAGTATGAAAAATTACACCGTAATTGAGTTATTAGTGTATTTGATGCCCCTTCCTCCAGGCCCCACTGACCACGTAGGAGGAAACAATGTATACATTGTAATGCCATCATCATATGTTTCATTTGAGACATAATTATAAAAAACAAATACTCCAAATCAGCCCCCCCCCCGAAAACACCCCGAAAACACACAACCCCCCACCCATGGCCCCCGGGCAGACGTCCGAGTTCGAAATAATAAAATCGTTTGATATGTTGTTTATCTTTCATAGACGATTACATACACCAAGTTATGTGCAAGAATATAGAAAAATGAGTTTAATTGAATTTTTGGTGTATTTGACGTTTTGACCCCCTGAAGGACATCATAATGTTCATTTGAGACATACCGTTAACGGTCAAACACATCTTATTGGAATGTGTAGACTTTGATCCTATGCGTCAAAGGTACTACAATGATAATACTATGAAAGAGTTATTTGATACTGTAGATTTTAGTCTTGTTTTAGATTTCCTAAAAGAGATCAGACTATATAAATCATTATAATGTGTTCTTATATATATTTACTTGTTTGTTTATCTTTCATATTCATTGACGATTACATATACCAAGTTATGTGCAAAAAAAAGAAAAAAATGACTGTAATTGAATGTTTAGTTTATTTGACCTTTTGACCCCCCACCCCCACTCCGAGAGCCCCCGGGCTCGGAGCCAAATCTATTGTTATTCTTGCACGCCGTCATCATATGGTGAAGTCATACCCTAAGTTTGATTAAATTACGTTCAGCGGCCCGGATTTAGGAGGAGATGCGGTAACGGACGCACGGACGGACGGACGAACGGATGCGATTTAAATATACCCGGTTTTTTCAAAAACGTAGGTATAATTAGTGAGTGTTACGATATAGTAATGAAATTATGTAGGATGCAACGTTCATGGCAGTAAAAAAAGCCTGATGAATGAAATTATTCTCGTATCGGAACAGCATGTAAGTTATGTCGTCTGCAAATTGGGTATTTCGTTTTGGCGAGTTTCTTGTGTATATATATACTGGTGCGGGCTAGTGTTCTGGTCACTTGAGGATTTGTATTCAGGCAGATTACGTGTGTGTGTGCCCGCCAACCCACCCTTCACTATTCTGTAATATCTCTTATATATTTATTTGTACATATGGATACTATATACATTATTTATATAGATTTTGAAATACCGTCGAGAACTAGTTTACATTGTTTTAGTTATGTTTTCTAAGGAATAGGTTATATTTATCTCCTTTTGTAGTTATCTACAGGCTTGTATTTATATCTCTTATATTTGGAATATTTGTTTTTACATTTGTTTTAAAGAATGTTGTTAGTCTTTTTCAGAAGTATTCCTTCCTTCACTCACTTGTTCCTGTATCCGGAGGAACTTTCTCTTCGCACGATTGGACTTGCATCAGACCAACACATGTTCTTTTTGAAATTCTGTGTTTATTATCTGCCTGAGTACATATGCCTATTACCTAAGATTGTTTTTGTTGTTTTTACATGCTTCAAGATAAGAAAATAATGATTTACTCACGACATTAAGAGTGTGTGAGTAGATATACACCCCGAACTGGAAGTATACGCCATCCTCAAAGTAACTGCAACATATATTATAATTTTCTGCATACATATAGTGCACAAAAGGCACATGCAGTCCAAAGGATTCTAGTTAATGGAAATATGAGGTTGTACGCTTTTCGTTACATTGTTCCATTTTAGGTGTAAGCGTTATTTCAATACTATTTATGTTCAAACATTTAATATTTGGTTTATATATTACACATAAAGACATGAATGAATAGTAATCATTGAAATTGCAACACAAAATCCTATTAGATGTCTATTATACCGCTTTTAATAGAAAATTATGTATATTTTAACGAGTTTAACACCTGAATTACCCCACCCATATAATTCACAATGAAGAATTCTGCATATGAAATGTAAAGCTATTATATGCATTTGCAAAATCTATGTATAAATACTCAAAATAAAATCGACGAATAAGAAACTTAAGGGAAATAGCTTGACCACTGTACTAATTACTAACCATGGCAACTATTGGTTCGTATTGGTGCAGATGTTATAATAGCACGTGATTAGAATATATATTCTAATATCTTAACATAGGTTGTGATGTTATCCGTACTTCATCTATAGTATGGAAATAATCTAGGACTGGGACTGTGTGTAAGTGTCAACCCTATTTTTGCGTAAGCATGTGCACATTGAATTTCATTTACTAAAAATACATTGGTCGAAAGTTTACTGCCAATGACGAGGTATGTAGTAGCTGTCGACAATAAAAACGATTTGTATTTCCTTTAAGCTGCGGACGATATACTTAAAATGTGATATTAAATCATGAATATGAATAAGTCATGGGTGAAGTAGTTTCAATCCAACGAACGCCAAAAGGTCGGTATATAAAATAGAAATAAATGGGTATAATATTGTTACGTGCCGGCTATTATCCTAATGTTTTGGTAGCGTATAGTACGATATGTACATTCTTGTTCCTTTGGTAGCGTGTGTTTAAATAATAGTTATAACTAAAATGGACTCCCAACTAAATGTTAAGTGTATGGACTGGTGAATAAACACAGGAGACAGCTTCAGTAAATTAACTATAATATATATCGTTATAAATTCAATCACAGAAATATAAGTACAACTGCATGTATTTAAATGCTTGTAACACTTCTTGAATAACACAACGATAAGTTAAATCCATGTATCAGGTTTAAGTATAATCACTTCTCATTTCCTAATGCCCCTTGTTAATCTACAGTACTTGTCAGTGGTAACGTTAACAAAATAATCATCTAAATATCTAATTCTTTCAACATTAAAATATATCTTATCTAATAGTGTGCAAATCTATTAGAATATCTTTATTTGAACCGTGTAAATAATTTATTAACTAAATCTTAACCTTCAATAAACTTAGATGCTCACAGTTGGAACTAAAATTACGGAGTCCTCCTCCAAAACCTGGAGGAAGCTTTTATACTACACCCCAAATCCACCACAATTCCGCCATCCGCCATCCGCCAGTTCCCCCGAATTCCGCCAATCCGCCATCTCCTCCATGGGAATCATTGGCGGAATCCTACAAATCTGGCGGAGCCGCCATAGCGTAACCAATGTAAACAAAGTATACCCATTGATAAAAAAACACAAAATAAAGTATTTAAACCTATTTCTAACATATAATTAAATATAAAATATTAAAGAGTAATAATTAATAAACATGACTAGACCTTTTATATCAAAATCTGATGTGGGATTATATAATAAACGTAGATCGAATTTGAACTACAAGGTTTTCTGAGAGCTAAAACATAGCAGACTACAGTGACCTCCAGTGTTCTTCCCACAATGCAATGCGACATGTAGATTTAAAATGGCAGCTTACATAAACAAGCACATTGATAAACACTTTCACTATGGAATTACTTAATGGATAAAAGATGGTATAAGGTAAAAATAAAATAATTACACTCAGAAATGTTAACATTAAAGTTCCCTTAGGTTGACACTGATGTCCTCTACATTATTATTACAGAAATCGATCTCAGATAAACTGAAAAATGTACATGACAATCGTACATGTACACAGAGTATAAATACAACCTGACCTAGTTTACAATACATGTTTTAGTAAAAAGATGCTGTAACCCTGGGACATATCACAACCCCCTCCTTATTATGTTAAAGTTCCAACTAACATTATAATAAATGGTAACGTTCAATTTAACTTAATAATAGCTACTATATGTAGTCAGTCAATGTTTTAGTACTTATAGTACTTTGATCATAAACGTAAACACAAAAGTCACAGTTCAGTACTTGTAGTACTTTGATTATAACTTGTTAACACGTCTTTGTCACTATAAGTGTTCACCCACCTATACAGTTCTTACGATATTAACTATGGAATTGTCACTATTGTGTTACACACTAGTTATAATTAAATTGCAACTTGATGCATCTGCCAGTCAGAGTCCTTATAGTTCAGTTCAGTCACTTCTTAACTTTTTAGGCTTCAATATTTCAAGTTTATGGATGTAAATAAATTATAATTTGTCAAATCAATTATGTTAATTCTTAGTTTCTCCTACTTCTGTTGATGTGACTCACTGTAGACTTCAGTTTATTTTCCTTATTTTCGTCTCGTCTGTCTCGTCGAACTTCCTCTCTAGCCTGATCTCTGTCTCTTTTATCCTTCTTCTCGCATTCCTTCTTCTCGCGTTCCTTCTTGGCCACACTCTCTGAATCATACAGGACTTTAACCATGTTAAATATCGTATTAAGCATGTTATTTTGCTGATGTATCGTTTTTTCCAGACATCTTATAGCCCTAGCATTCTTATCCACAGCTTCCTGTATGGATTTTTCCATAATACCGATGGAAACTTTCACTGAGTCACCAGAGGAACTAGATGAGGAGCTGGATGGCACTGGCGAAACTGACCTAGCCCTTTTCTTTGATTGTGGTGGGGCAGAGACATCCCGCTTCTCTGTAGTGCTGC
The DNA here is from genome assembly GCA_037043455.1 of Cyrtodaria siliqua. Lineage (NCBI taxonomy): Eukaryota > Metazoa > Mollusca > Bivalvia > Adapedonta > Hiatellidae > Cyrtodaria > Cyrtodaria siliqua. The sequence goes on from JAWPHD010000032.1 coordinate 292,444, forward strand.
CCAAAAGTTGGGGCAGAAGGTTCTCCACAACTTCCTCGTCCCTTCTCAATATCTGAGCTGTAGCTGGGAGATCACTCTCTCTTAAGCTCAACAATGGCAGTGTCGTCTGGGGTTGACACATGGTCCATGAAGTCTGAGGAGCAGATGTGGGTTGTTGGAAATAGGTTCCAACTTTGGATGCGCCATGTACATCGGAACCTTCTGGCTGAGGCCTAACTGTATATGCTGGGCCATTTCTTATAACTGAAATAGTATTCAGCGCTTCAGGGACTGCAGGAGCTGTCACAGTAGCTGGGATAGTAGACAACCGTCCATTTGGGAGTAACGAGACCATTGGTTGAGCAACGCATTGGAAGCTGTTTGTTGGTCCAAATGTTCCCTGGCTGTAAGGGTGTGCAACACCATGGCTAGCAGTAATAGGCTTCGGAACTACATCTTGCAGACAGTCGAATAAGGACTCTGTTTCCGTGTCTATGGTATCATCCACTAACGCCTCTCTGAAGGATCTGGCCACTATATCCTCTTCCTGTTCCACCTGTCCCTTCAATCCCCGCTTTAAGAAGATCTGCTGTGAATCCTCTGGTGAGAAAATAGCATAGTCATCTGAGCTGATCACGTACGGCCTTGGGTTCTCTACCAAGTATGTTGAAGAGTCTATAACTTCTCTCTCTGCTGCCATCTTGCGATGACGGGCATAGCTGTTCACATGCTGGTATAAGGTTTTCCTATCCTTACATCTAAACAGGCACAGACGGCAGAAGTATGGTACCTGGTCTAGGCTTAGGTGCCATTTCATGACATGCTCCTCCACTCTGGACTTCCTATCTATAACTTCTTTTCCGGTTTGATTGATGCATCTAAGGCACTGATAGGCCCTACCAGTGTGCCTGGCTACCTTCATTTGGTCCAAAGAAGTCTTTGCGCTAAGTAGATCCATCTGTAATTATAGGACATAGGTAACATTATAGACCACTGCCACGTATAAACTGTTTTTGTTTTTTTTTGAAAAAAACCCACTGACAAGTCTTGTGAATGCAGATGAAGTCCCATCCCTATATATTGTTATACAGCAAATAAATCTTGTTTTATATGAGTTATTGTTATCACATGTTAGATATTATATCAATGCGTATGACACGTGTACATGTACATATATATGTATATATATACTTTAACTATGACTGTCACTGATCACAATTAGTTATCTCTGACATTATTTTATATATTCACTGTTAATGTTTGCCTAATGTATCCTACACATTGAATATTCATCTCTTTCGAACATCCTCTCTATTGATTCTCTTCAGCAATCTTTTCTGTTATTTGTACACACTATTGACGCTTTACCCTTCTTCGTATTTGCACTCTTCGTCACTTTTCTTCTGTTCTTATGATCTCTCCCGGTACACTACCGTTCTTCAGTACATTCCATCTACCCGTACTCGTGGTACTCTTCTATGCTTCAGTACATTCCATCTACCCGTACTCGTGGTACTCTTCTATGCTTCAGTACATTCCATCTACCCGTACTCGTGGTACTCTTCTACTCTTCAGTACATTCCATCTACCCGTACTCGTGGTACTCTTCTATTCTTCAGTACATTCCATTTACCCGTACTCGTGGTACTCTTCTATTCTTCAGTACATAAACACAGTAATAAATTGTCATTTTGTACTACTTTATATTCAGTAGTAGACAGCCTTGAACATATTATTTTAACTATTTTAATATTTTAACTATATTCAAACACAGAAAAAAATATCTGTTTACACCAAACAAATTAGGGTGGTGCAAATCACAATATATACATGTAACTTGATCACTAAGCGCTACTTGGATTTAAAACCTAGTTTCTTCCGTGCACTGAGGATCCACTTTGGGACTTTATCTCCTTCATATTTCTTAAGCTTGTTATGATGCACCAACCGCTCATTTCCTTCTTTTCCCAGTTGCAAGACGAAGTTGATATCTGATAGCTTCTCCTTAATTAGGAAAGGACCATCATAGAGTCTCTCTAATTTGTGAGCTACACCCACCTTCCGTGCTTCTGCCAAACACCAGACCGCATCACCGATATCATACCTAGTAAATGATACCTTGGCATCATATATTTCCTTTGAGCGCTTTGCAGCAGCCCCTAAGTTCTCACGAGCAACCTTGTGTGCATGTTGCATCCTACTTTTTAGCAAATCAACGTAGTCACCATAGCTTGTAATGTCTCTTCCATCACACATTGTAGAACTTCCAAACACTAGTTCGGCTGGTAATCTTACTTCTTTACCCATAGTAAGCAGGTTTGGAGTGAGTTTGGTAGCTTCATTAGGAGTCGATCGGTAAGCGCCTGCCAGACAACCTAAGTTAAGATCCCAGTCTGTCTGTTCATTGCAGAGATATGCTTTGACCATGCGAAGCAACGTTCGGTTAAAGCGTTCTGACTGTCCATTACAGCGTGGATTTCTTGCACTTGTTCTCGTTTTACGGATTTCTAGCAAACGACAGAGTTCTCGAAAAACGTTGCTCTCAAATGCACTGCCTCTATCACTATGAAAAGACAAAGGGCAACCCCATCGAGCTATGTATTCATTCATGATTTTGTTAGCACAGGTTTCAGCTGTCTGGTCTGGGACAGCTAAAATTTCTACATATTTTGAGAAATGATCTGTTAACAGAAGTATGTGTTTGTTACCACGTGGTGTGAGTGGTAACGGTCCTAAATAATCCATGGCTACGACATCTAGTGGAGCTCCTACTTTCATGGAACCCATGGGTGCCCTTGGAATCTTCATAGGCTTTTTATCGGCTGCACAGATATCGCACTTTCGAATGTGCATTGCAATGTCGTCTTTCATAGCGTACCAATAGAATCGCTGCATTGTTTTCTCCTTTGTCTTCTTACAACCTAAGTGTCCAGAAATCATAGAATCGTGCATTTGGTATAGAATATCTTGCTTAACTGTAGATGGAACTAGCAATTGGGCATGCTCCCCAGTTTGATTATTTCTTTTGAATATTTTGAATAAAAGTCCATTTCGGACCTCTAGGCTCTCCCATAATATCCAATAGTGACGTGCAGCATGGTTTAAAGTCAGCATTTCTTGACTGCCTGGTCTAATGTTAATCTCTTTGGCTTTGAGCATAGGTCCAATGTTTGGGTCTTTCTCTTGGTGATTACGCATCTCATCATTAGTGAGGTTCCCAATCCATGGTGTGAAGAACAGACTCTTTTCTCTAGTAGGTTCTGTAGAGGTAGACGGGGTTTGATCTGCAGGTGTAACTCCTCTGACTAACTCTAGGTTTTCTTCAACTGTTCTGCTTTGTGTAGTTTCCACCTCTATATGTTCCTTAGCGAATCCTAACTGGTCAAACAGGCCTTTCTGCACCATGTCATCTGCTCTTTTGATACACTTCTTGCACGGCCCACATTTTAGTGGCTCTAGTGTATCTACCTCATGACACGTACAGTCTGTGGGATTTTGACAGCGTGATAAAGCATCACAGTGACCTTGTTTCTTTCCAGGTCTGTACTCTATAGCAAAATCATACTGTGCTAATACCTCAATCCATCTGGCTGTCTTGCCTCTGGGTTCTTTCAGACTGAATAGCCAAACCAGTGCCTGATGGTCACTTCTGACAATGAATCTTCTGCCTAAGAGATACTGCCTGAAGTAATCGATAAAGTAACGGACTGCTAAAAGTTCTTTCTCAGTTATACAATAATTGCGCTCGGCTTTATTCAAGGATCTACTAGCATAGGCCAGAACTCGTTCGCGGTTATCTTGCATCTGAGAAAGAACGGCCCCTATCCCTACATCCGAACTATCCGTGTCAAGGTAAAATTCACCCCCTTCGTTCCTTGGGTAACCCATTATTTCAGGACTCACTAGTGCTCTTTTCATCTTAAGAAATGAATCCTGACAGGCGTCATTCCACAGAAACTCCTTCCCTTTCTTTGTTAACTCAACCATAGGTCTAACCATCTTGGCATAGTCCCTTATGAACCGGCGGTAGTAGGAACCCATGGCAACTATTTGCTTGACTTGTTTTGGATTGTTAGGTGTTGGCCAATCAACTATTTTTGCAATATTTATTGGGTTAGGTCTCACCCCATTACCCGATACTACATGTCCTAGAAAGGTAACTTCTGGTCTCAACATTTCACATTTCTTAGGTTTCAATTTTAAACCCGCATCTTGCATTCTTGACAGAAACTGATCTACTCGAACAATGTGCTCATTAAAATCCTTCCCATATACTATTACATCGTCTATGTAGATAATGCAAGTTTCCCACTGAAGACCCTGTAAGGCCAATTCCATGGTTCGTTGAAATGTACTGCTACTATTGTTCAAACCAAAAGGCATCCGGGTCATCTCAAAATGGCCAAATTTGCAGCAAAATGCACTCTTCGGTATATCTGTCTCTCGGAGAGGGATTTGGAAGAAACCGCTGGTTAAGTCAAATGTACTGAATAGACACGAGCCTGATACTGCATCTAGACAGTCTTGAATTCTAGGCAAGGAAAAACCATCTGGCTTCACTAGTGCATTGAGTCGACGGTAGTCAACACATGGACGAATAGACCCACATTTTTTCTTAACGAGTACTATTGGCGAAGCCCAAGGAGAAGTGCTTTTACGAATAACACCTTTAGCTAAAAGATCCTCAATTGCCTTTTTCTCCTCGTCGGCATATGCTAGGGGAACTCTTCTTGGAGCTTGCTTTATCGGTCTTGCATCACCAGTATCTATCGAGTGCTCTGCAAGATGTGTAAGACCTATGTCCCACTCACCCTTTGAAAAGGTGTCTTGATACTTAATAAGCAAATTTGCTACTTCCCGCTTTTCATCTGGTACCTTCCCTTCAGTGGACCTTTCATATAAGTCTTTAAGATGAAGTGGAACTTCGAGCTCTGGTTTACGTTGTGTGTCACATTTTAAAGTGATTTCTGACTTGTTGGCGTCCAGCTGTATTCTACGAACTGAGTAATTGTTCTCGGATTCGCGTGCATGCTCAACTTGTGTAATGGTTTGCAGCTGGTAGTCTTCTGCGATTAACTCAGCATTTCCCACTATGGTATCTTGTCTTAAAGACACAGCAGTGGGAAATGGATTTAACACCCTCACCTTACTGGTGACATTTGTGCTTATATCTACTAATGTAGTGGCCATCTGTAACGGATAAGTTTCCTTAAAGTTTTCTGTGGGTTCTATAATAAATTCGGATTGCCTAGTTAAATCATCTATTTCATCTCTCTCCACATATACATCAATAATAGCTTCACTCTGGCCTGGTATGATGACGTGATCTGCTACTATAACCTTTCGAACCTTTTCGCGTGTTCCCACTTGTATGCATGGTATTTCTTTTCCATTCATAAGGATGACGCTCCGACTCATTAAGATATCAGCAGGACCCCCTTCATCATTTTGTAAGACATCCATCCCCAGTAACCCATCATCTTCAATTTCAGCTACGATAAGCTCTTTCTGTAGCTCCACTGGACCTAACTTTATGGTAAATATTGCTTTCCCCAGTTCTTTTAGTGGCATGCCACCAGCTCCTTTTAAACATGATGTTTTTGTTAAAACGGGTTTGTTTCCCTTTGTAAGTCTGTTATAAATTCTGTCTGAAATTACTGTTCTAGTTGCCCCTGTATCCGTTGTAAAAAGGATAGGTTGACCTTGTATCGTGCCTTTTATGTAGACCCCAACACTACATGGCTTATTTCTTCTTACTACACTCTCATAATTAATTGACTCCTCTTTATCCATTTCTACATGGCCATTTGTGAAACTATGGGCACTCCCCCGACCATCAGGTTTAGCCCGTTCTAGTTTAAATGATTGGACTGACCATGGTACTGTTCTCTGGGTGTCCTATCAAATGACCTCTGACCTAGAGATGTACCCCTTCTGTTCCATCTAGCAGTATTCCTGTCTCTTGAATCTTTTGCTGGACATTCCCTTGATATATGACCCTTTTGCTGGCATGCATAACAGACAATTTCTTTTCTCACACCCGCTTGTTTACTTTCTATCTTCTGTTTCTCCACAGTCAGTTCTGTGATTTTTTCCAACAACAGTTTTAATAGCTTGTCTGTTTCTGAAGCTGGTGTTGTAGATTCTTGTAAGTTATGTTTAACCTCCTTTAACTCTGTTTTTATCTCTGTTTTACCGCTATTCACTTTTGTCGCACTTGTGCCCTGTTTATCCTTTATATGTGGTACTCTGCATATATGTTCTGTATCTGAACAGTCTGATTCTTCTTCATCACTATCTTTTGTGTTTGTTCTTCTTACAAACTTCCTTAACTTTCTTTCTCCATATGGAGGGTTTGAACTTCTGCTCTTAGTTTGTATACAGTTGACTACATGATACACGGCTTCATCTATAGACTCGGGTTCCTTGTTATACTCCACCTCAAATCTCGCATCATCATCGGCCAGACCATCGAGAAAACGGCGGACCAAGTCTTCTTGTCTTGTTTTGCTATCACGAAAACCATGGGCTTTGTCATATAATCTTTTGAGTTCTGCGGCGTAATCCTCAACGCTTTCATCTATTTTCTGCTTACGTCTGCTAAATTGTGCGGCAAAAGTTCTCGGTGTCTCTATCACTCTGAACCTGCTTTTCAATTCATCTGTGAGTTGGTGGTTATCATCTAAAACATGTCTTGGTAGCTGTGAATAAACAAATTCACCTGCAGTGCCTTGTAGCTTCGGAAGTAAGTGGTCTAGCTTGTCATCGGAACACAAATTTTGCCGCTCAGCTATTGCTTCGAATCTATTGAACCATACCTTCCAGTCTTCTTTTCCAGTAAAAGGTGGTAATTTGATGTCTTTCTTTTGTGAGGGTGTGTACATTCTCTCATCAAAAGGATAGTTTCTTTGTGGTCTCTCATAATTCTCTCGTGAATTGTGATGTCCCCTTTCTTGGTTGTCATAGTGTGCTTGTGTCAGCTCTACCCTTCTATTCCTATATCCATCCCCTCTTTCTCTACTATTTGCCCTTTGTACTGAATGATCTCTTGATTGTCTCTCGTAACCCCCATTGTCATTCTCCATGGCTGATGACGATATTTGACCTCTCTCCTTTATTCTGTCAGCCCCTTCATTTTGATTATGGCTGTTATTCATATTGCTATTCTTTATTTCTCTTAACATGACCATAACATTTTCCATTACACCTGTTATTTGTTGTAAGGTACCTTGTAAATAACTTCTAGCTTGTTGCTCATCCTCTTGACTATTTCTGTCAACTACATTTGAATCAGCACTTCGCTGTAGTTCTGGTTGATCATGCCAATTATTATCTGACTGATATGCTTGATCTTTCTGACCATTTTCTGAACTTAGCCTTCTTTGATTATTGATATCTACTCTAGTACTTGAGTTATCCCTACTTCGCATGTGCAACTCAAGTACGTGATCATCTACAGGTCTGGCACTGCAGTTCTGTTCCAAATCAATATAGCCCTGTGTGTGGCTGTCTTGTTGTCTGTGTTGTTGACTTGAAACTCCTAAACAAGTTAAAGTATTTTCTTCTTCACAATTTTCTTCTCTTTCTTCTGCCATTTTTGGTAAGCTGAATAAAAACTGCGTGGTGTTTTTCTCATTGGCTTGTTTCTTTTTCCCCATGATAAGGCCTTCAAGGTTTGTTTCTCTGAATCTGCTAAGTGCTAGCAAATCCCACCGCTGCCACCATAAATGTTACGTGCCGGCTATTATCCTAATGTTTTGGTAGCGTATAGTACGATATGTACATTCTTGTTCCTTTGGTAGCGTGTGTTTAAATAATAGTTATAACTTAAATGGACTCCCAACTAAATGTTAAGTGTATGGACTGGTGAATAAACACAGGAGACAGCTTCAGTAAATTAACTATAATATATATCGTTATAAATTCAATCACAGAAATATAAGTACAACTGCATGTATTTAAATGCTTGTAACACTTCTTGAATAACACAACGATAAGTTAAATCCATGTATCAGGTTTAAGTATAATCACTTCTCATTTCCTAATGCCCCTTGTTAATCTACAGTACTTGTCAGTGGTAACGTTAACAAAATAATCATCTAAATATCTAATTCTTTCAACATTAAAATATATCTTATCTAATAGTGTGCAAATCTATTAGAATATCTTTATTTGAACCGTGTAAATAATTTATTAACTAAATCTTAACCTTCAATAAACTTAGATGCTCACAGTTGGAACTAAAATTACGGAGTCTTCCTCCAAAACCTGGAGGAAGCTTTTATACTACACCCCAAATCCACCACAATTCCGCCATCCGCCATCCGCCAGTTCCCCCGAATTCCGCCAATCCGCCATCTCCTCCATGGGAATCATTGGCGGAATCCTACAAATCTGGCGGAGCCGCCATAGCGTAACCAATGTAAACAAAGTATACCCATTGATAAAAAAACACAAAATAAAGTATTTAAACCTATTTCTAACATATAATTAAATATAAAATATTAAAGAGTAATAATTAATAAACATGACTAGACCTTTTATATCAAAATCTGATGTGGGATTATATAATAAACGTAGATCGAATTTGAACTACAAGGTTTTCTGAGAGCTAAAACATAGCAGACTACAGTGACCTCCAGTGTTCTTCCCACAATGCAATGCGACATGTAGATTTAAAATGGCAGCTTACATAAACAAGCACATTGATAAACACTTTCACTATGGAATTACTTAATGGATAAAAGATGGTATAAGGTAAAAATAAAATAATTACACTCAGAAATGTTAACATTAAAGTTCCCTTAGGTTGACACTGATGTCCTCTACATTATTATTACAGAAATCGATCTCAGATAAACTGAAAAATGTACATGACAATCGTACATGTACACAGAGTATAAATACAACCTGACCTAGTTTACAATACATGTTTTAGTAAAAAGATGCTGTAACCCTGGGACATATCAATATCACATTTTATGTAGCCTTCGTACATGTAACATCGATAATATACAGATTCCAAATATATTTCATGAACAAGAAATGGTTGCCCGGAACGGTATTTAAACCAGGGACCTTGTAGTTGTATTCGTAACATGACGGAATCGTGTTGGTAGTAACATTTCTAACAATAAAAAGTCATTACGTAATAACTATACCACACACGCTCACAAACTTATCATCCGCTAAATAAACAAAAGGCCCAAGAGGGCCTGTGGACGCTCTACTGGCTAAACATAAAGTTTATGTATAGTATTATTCAACCGGAACATGGCGATGATATACGCAACTAGGCTTGGTACAGATCATCCCTGCCAAGTTTTGTTGAAATCCAGACAGAGGTTCAGGACAACTAGTATGTACAAAGTTAGTGTATTACAACCTTTAAGGAGTCATAACTCTGCCAAAATTCATTCAGCCAGAACACGGCAATGATAGGTGTAACTAGGCTTGGTACTGATCATTCCCACCAAGATTCGGTTAAATCCGTCAAGGAGACTAATCTGAACAAAGTATGTCTATTAAAACCTTTAAAGGGCCATAACTCTGCCAAAAATCATTCAACCGGAATATGGCGACGATATGCACAACTAGGCTTGGTACTGATCATCCTTGTCAAGTTTTTTTGAAATCCAGACAGGGGTTCAGGAGAATTAGCCAGGAAAATGTTTGTGTATCAAAAACATTTAAAGGGCCATAACTCTACCAACAATCTGTAAACCAGAACGCGACGATGATATGCTCAACTATGCTTGGTACTGATCATCCCTGTAAAGTTTCGTTGAAATCTGGCGAGGGGTTCAGGAGAACTAGTCCAGACAATGTTTGTGTATTAAAACCTTTAAAGGGCCATAACTTGTCAAAAATCATTCAACCGGAACACGGCGACGATTTGCACAACTAGACCTGGAACTGATCATCCCTAAAAAGTTTCCTTTAAATCCGGCCAGGGATTTAGGAGAACTAGTCAGGACAAAGTTTGTGTATTAAAACCTTTAAAGGGACAAAACTCCACCAAAATCATTCAACCGAAACACGGTGACGATATGTACAACTAGGCTTGGTACTGGTCATACCTGAAGTTTCATTGAAATCCGTCGAAATGAAGGTCCTTTCGTCTTAATGAGGCCAAAATATAGCATATTTCAGAAAATCAAAGGGCCATAGCTCCTGTGTAAATTATCCAATCTGGCTTTTTTTCAAATTAATCGGAGCTTTCATTGATATTAACAATCTGGTAAAGTTTGGTAAAGAGCGGATGACAAATGAAGGCCCTATCATCTTAAAAAGGCAAAATATAGCATTTTTAAATAAATAAAGGGCCATAACTCCGCTGTTACTGGTCCGATCTGGATGGTTAAAAAAAAAAATATTTAAAAGAAATAAATCAACGAAAACATATAATAATTATAAATAAAAGTAAAAAAAACTGGTCAAGTTTGGTAAAGAGCAGATGAAAAATGAAAGCCCTATCGTATAAACGAGGCAAAATATTGCATTTTTAACTAAATAAGGGCGATAACTCCGCTGTTACTGGTTCGATATGGCTGGTTTTCGAACTTGTCCGAGCTTTCATTGATATTATAAATCTATTAAAGTTTGGTAAAGTTTGGTAGAGATCGGATGCAAAATGAAGGCCCTATTGCCATAACGAGGCAAAATATAGCATTTTTAACTAAATCAAGGGCCATATCTCCGCTGGTCCGATCCGAGCTTTCATTGATATTAACAATCTGATGAAGTTTGGTAAAGATCGGATGTAAAATGAAGGCCATATCGTCTTAAAGAGGTAAAAGTTAACAGACGGACGGACGACGGACAACTCGCCATCCCATAACTTGGCCAGCAGAGCTAAAAATCTAGATTAACGTTTTGAAGGAATCTTAGTTAAATCGATAATAAATAGTATTACACCACGCATGGTTATTTACACATATGGTTATTTAAATATGCGCGATGATGGGGTATATCCTGATACACCTTGAGGGTCGTTCAGATATGTTATTTTGCATCATAAATATGTTACTAAATATACAATGTTCTCAAGAAGTAGCCAGAGTTCAGCGGTAAGCAGGTTTGACTGTTAATTAGAAGGTCGTGTGTTTGAGTCAGGAAAGATGAAAACATTTTTTTCTTGTAAATCATAATGCTATCTGGTTACAGATACGACGTGCACTGCTCGGTGTCTATAAAGTAAATAATGCCCTGCATTAAATTGTATCGCTTAATACGAGCTGGTGGACATGAAGTTACAAATAAAGACAAACCTACAAAGAAAAAAGCTATTTAAATACAGGGTCTGTAGTTTTAAACTGGTCGTCATTGATCTCAGTATGGGTATTTACTCCAACATATTTTTTTTAAATATACATAGATTTATCATTTATTGTGCTTGTGAGACTATTAAATGAAACATAATCGAATGTTGTTCAAAGAATCATCCACGCATATATCTAGAGCCGCCTCAGCGAGATTTAGTTGAGGGATACATGAAATCCAAGAACCTGCCATACTGCTACAAACGAATAGATTCCTGTTGTTCTTTAACGTGCTCGGAGAAAAAAATCCGATACACGGGACCGCCCGGTTTACGTCCCCATCCGACGGAGAAGGGTAAGGGAAAAGGTAGCTGAAGAACACATGGACGAAAACCAGTGAGGCTTGAAACCTTGAAACCGTGTCGTCTGTATTTCAAGTCTACTGTGCTATCCACTGCATCGACAGACTCTATAGGCTCAAGCAAGATGACTGCATCCAAATACATACAACCGAAATGTTGAAACGTCACTCAGGTCCAAGAAGCTAGATTCACAACGGTCACTCTTTTCTAGAAAGTTGGCATCAAGTTCATGTATGTCAGGTTGCAATATGCATGTAAGCCTTTTACATGCCCATCCGTTTTGGTGAATTTGGCAATAAAGACTTTGGGTTAATAAAGACAATTAAAAATACTCAGTACATTCTCATTTAAATAATATTACTAGTACGCATTATGACAATATACCATAAACTATAAGATTATATTCTATATTATATCGAGTACAATACATACGACCAAATGTCAACACTGATGGGTATACATTCTCCTTCCAAAGAACTATTCCTTTATGAAATAGCTACCCCACCCATGCTACAGTTACCATGTTGACTGTGGATGGGTTTAAGATACAAATGTAATCTTGGCATGCAAGTAGCTATCCAGCCAACAACAACATCGATACCATTTAAGAAACCATGCATAAACATGTACTTTTAATTGGCAATATGCGTAAGTTTATAATCCTGAACACCTGGATAGAGTTTTGATAACAGTTTTGTAATGTAATTTTACCGTTATTTGGCGAGTTAGTGCCTTTAAGTAAAAGGCATATAAAAGTGTATTTGATATATCATCCTGTAAGTAGTGACTCATTCAGCAAATGTTTTTGTTTTATTGCGTTACTGGTCTGAAAAAATGTATGAAAGGAGAAATTTGGATATCGTCGAACACGATAAATACAAAAGATATTGCAGTCTCGGTTTGATTGAATGGTATGGAAAAGTGCTTGCTACCGTTCACACCTTCTAGCCTCGGGTTGAGCAGAACTCAATATTTAAAATGCCAATAGTACAGAAATTTGAGCAATCCCGAAAATGGTATGCATATGACGGTGAACATGGAACCTTCAATGCGGTATTTTCACACCATTCCATGGCCAGCGGCGTATGGTCCGAGTTTCTAACAAAACGCGTTGCCCTAAACGAGAAAACAATGGGCTAAAAAAACAAAATGGAATTTAGCTGGGAGCAGAGGTTATGAAGCTTGCGTATCACAGTTAAGTCAAAAGACTAAATTCAGAAGCAGGCAACAAATCCTAAGGGTGCTTAAACAATACTCAGAACCTTAAAAGGCTGGAGTAGTGGAACCACTTATTCGAAATTCAAGTAAGAAACCAAAAGTATTTGTTAATGTTCCACCGATATTTGTAAATATCGGGCTCAGCGATCTGAATAAAATCGGAATGAAGTCAAACCTTCATATGCTATCACCAGGCAACTGAAATGGCATCATAACTTGATCAAGAGAAATATAGTAAAAAATATAGAAATATTAAATTAGGGATACATTGCATGGCTCGTCCCAAAATAACTATTTTCACTAGATCCCGACTGAGAGCCAATTCATTTACCCCAAGATTCCTCTAAAAGTTCCTATTTCTTTATCGAATACTTGCATTATTATTTAAGCCTCATAAACAATTGGATCCATTTAAAGTCCCTATCCCGCCAACAACAGCCACATTTTACAACATACGTACATCGTTTCTAAACCTACTGACGACAACGATATATACATTTAACTTAATATTTTGAGAATCCAACGGCTTTAACCAGCTAGGCCAAACCACGAAACTGGTGCGTCGATTTACGAGTTACCAACTCATAATTCATTTTACGCATATTCAGTCACGGATATTTTAAGTAACTGTGAATAAACCTTTACTTTTAATCAGCACATATACATTATTATATGACCTGAACACCTGGATAGAGTTTTGATAAACTGTTTTGTAGTGTAATTTTGCCGTTATCTGGTGGTTAGTTTCTATCAAATACATATTTTTACCTGATCGCCATTAATAATTTTGTATATACTTTAAATGTGTATGGGCTCTAAGCGAATTAAACAAATACAGGTAATGCTATATTCATACAAATATGTTCAGATTTTATGATAGTGTCATCGAACTAGCAGCTATCTTTTATATTCTCGTCCAATTACACTTGTGTACATTGTAATGTAAATATTCATTCAAGGTTATGTTTCTTTACGGCTCTTTACTGTCAGTGTCAATACCTTTTCCGATAATATACAATAGATCACAATATTCTTTTCATGTGTCATACTTTTTAAACGTGGTAGTGGAGTGTTCACTACGTCAACCCTGTATACCTGAGTATCCAAATTGCTTGCATTATATGATTAGTTTTAACTTGTATCATTAATATTCACTTATTGATCCATTTTTTGACTGTGTCAAGTTATTACCGCGTCAACCTTCAATAAATATATAACTTCAGTGACATAAGTAAAGATGAATAGAGAGGGTAATAAATAATTAAAGCTACAAATACATGCCCTTTAAAAGTATGTAACCTAAGCTAATGCTGCTAGGCTGGGATGATATGTTTTTACTTTTTTTTTTAAATATATACACGTTTTGTTTGCGCGCTTTAAAAGTAGGAGGTGGCTATCGCTTCAGTAATTAGGAAATTTAGTCGATGTCGCTGCACGTGGAATATAGGTATATAAGCACAAATATTATATAGGAAAATAGTCAGCCATAGCAAAATCGATTGGACGAAAACATTCAATACACATAATACGCCTTCAAATACGCAATATATGCACAGTCATATATTTGAACTAAAACCTAAAAGTGTATGTTAATGCATGCGATATAACACACATTCAAATGAACATATACAACTTGTAACTTATATTTAAAAAAGCATAATCCGTATAAATCCACGTAATGTAGTTGGTAAACATATGTATGTATGCCAATTAAATAGCGACATAAACGACATCACAAACAGGGTAAATATTAGGGAACAAATATTAAATATGTTTATCCGGAGAGTACATGTTTACTTAAAGGGACACGGAAATCTTGATTTTTGAGAAACTCATGGCGTCCTGTTAATTGTTCTACATGACTTGCATGTGTTCAATCATTAATATTAATTGTAAGGATAGTTTAAAGCTAACTGTTTTTGCATATTATTATTTTTTAATAATAGTGCACCAAGAATACATTTAAACCTATGGTAGAATATGATGAAAACAAGGAGACTCAAAATTTAATTTAATTATATGCAAGCAGGTTTAGAGTTAAAATGATACTGGATAAATAAATCAAGACACTAATTTCAGTGTTTGTTAGACACTTAAAGATTGCCGTGTGTACCTTTAAGATCTATGTATTTTCACGAATGCTATAGGTCAGCAAATAAATGTACATGTATGTATATGCTGCTCTCTGAATAACCGTTTACATCAATAACATTTATGTTTATAAAAGAAAATGGTGGCAGTGTTATAATTGGGACTCTGGTGGATTATTCAAATGAGAAAGTTATAGTTTCTGTGACTTGTTTGTATTACTTTAATAGTCGTATGATATGTAATGAGATTTATATAAAGCGCGTTTTTTTTAAAAGACTATACTTAGGTTAGTACATTTACCTCGTGTTTAAGCAATTGTTTCAGTTATTATGCATGATTGTATTGTGTTGTACTAGCCGATGTAATCGAACCGAACCGATGCGAATCGAGGTCTTTATATACCCCGTTCAAGTCAGTTCTTGGTTTCAAATTTAGCATTAGCCCTCACAAATCATGTCAATAAAGTCGGGTATGGATCGTAAAATTGTAACCACAAGTCGATTACCTCTACTGCAAAGCAATTATACCTATGTGATGCATTGATGTGCTTTACATTATTAAATAGGGATAGTGTAGCTTTAAAATAATAATGATTTGTTTTGTATTGAAACTTCTTTCAAATTATGTTTAATAATTGTAAACGGTATGTAATTATAAGAAATTAGTAACGACATTATATATTTAAATTAGAAATTATGAAATACCTCTTTCGATTTCGAAGATTCCAGAATATCCACAATAAAAACAAAACATACTTCAATATATCAATAGAACAGTTGATGGTAGTAGTTCGTATCCTATAAAGTACAATTACACTATAAGTAATCCATATTTTTTACATGTCAATTCTTATAAACACATCTGAACCGCAGCAAACATGTAAGTCTTGCATGATTGAAACTACTTCGTTGGTTACCGTTTCCGGTTGATCAATCGGAACTGCCTCGCAAATTTCCGTAACCGGTAACGTACGCTCGGAATCCTAATAATAGTTAACAGTGTCGAATTACAGAAATTAGAATTGGCAAAATTATACAGTGTGTTTTACTTCGTTTAAGTTTACATGAAAACTGCATAGCCTAAACGGGAATTTATCCAGTTTGAGTATTAAACGTACACTTTTGAAATAACAGTGGTCTGTTAGTCACTCCTTAGTGAGGTAGAAACACGAGGACACTAGAAATCGAGGCCTCGGTGGTGACAATGGGAGAGCAAGATAGCACGATGGCGACAAAGCGATGCCTCGATGACAGCAATACGATGTCATGATGGTGGATATAATATCCTTCCTCTCTGACATGCATAGATGGTTCTTCTTCATTTTCAAAGGACAATTTGCCAACATGTAAGGGTGTAAATAGCTGAGTAACACAAACGTTAACATAAACTAGTAAACACTATGTTACATATCAAGTGTAAGATCAACTTCGACAAGTGCATAGCGACGTTGACATTTACGTTAATATACAGTTGTGAAAACTACAGAAACCGTGTAGAAATCAAATAAAGTTCAGAGCATAATAATTTATATAACGACTTATGGATGTATATAATCGCATGTAAAATATGTGGGTCCCTATAGTAAGAAAACATAACGGACTATTCGACATATTCAAATGGTGTAAAATATGATCAATGTTGATTAAAGAAGAATTCGTTGGGTTTTTTTAAGAAGAGAAAGAACCATTTGGTAGGCATGAACGCACGAAGTATGCGTAACATCAGAGTTATGGCCGTTGTTCTTTCTGAAAATGCCATTTTCTGCCTTGTGAACACTCCAGCACCTTCATTTATTATTTGATCTTTACTAAACGTGTAAATATTGTTAATATCAATGAAAGCTCGGACAAGTTCGAAAATCTGCCGGATCGGACCAGTAACACCTGACTTATGGCCCTTGATTTTCTTAAATATCAAATATGCTATATTGAGAACCTGCGGTCGTGGGTTCAAATCCCACTGGGGGCTAACATTTTTTCTGACCCAAGGGGCTGCAGCAAGTTCTCGGATTTTGCCTCCGTCCACTGCGGTCCTCTTGGAGGTAATTGGGTCAAATATCAGAAAAATTATATACATCTTGTCGAAATGTGAATGGATTCGATTCTAATTTTGTATGGTCATTCAGGGACTCGAGGCACACGATATACACTAGCACCGGCTTAAGTGGTATTCTACTTTAATCCACCTCTATGTCCGCGGATATAATGGCCTAGGTATAATATGCCTTTGTGTCCTCAACGCCATTGTGTCTGCAGGGGTCGTCTTAACGTTATTAAATAGAGTGTGAGGTAGTACACATGGAAAAGAAAAAACTAGAGATAAGTATCGTTATTTTACAAACGGCATTTATAGGATCAGTAGTTTAGCTGGCACAGGTGTAAATATTTAATTATTCATTTCTGTTTTCTACACGATTGATTAGTCGTACATGTCTTTTCATTACTTCAGGTTTCAAAACGCTTTGAACAAGATGAATATTCTGAAATGTTTATATTTACTCAGAAAATGATAATAGCAAGGAGGAGATATTGTTCATGGTTGCTGTCAATTATTGTAAAATGTTTACAACACAACTTATTTTTGTATTTCGTCACACGTTGCTTGTACGCGAACGTCATGCATGGTTGTGTAAATGCGGTACATTGTATCACCAATGAAAGTATACGGCTAATTATAATAGAGCCGGTACAGTGTGAAGTGCCTACGGCATTGTTATCAAAATGCTGACGAGTGTTTGATTGCTAGATAAATATATATCTATAATTTTCAGAAATCCGTGATGAGATGATCGGTGCACAGTTTGTGAAATAGTAATGTCCTGGACAGATGATCGGTTAGAATCTGATACGGTCGCAGAGATTCTGGGTTCGTGTTCCGTTTGAGGAACGATTGAAGAAAAAGACGAATTCAAAAGATAAGTATTTTTTGTATGATAGTAAAATTCTACAGTTTGGTAATGAAACAGGGGTTTTCTCCTCAGTCCCCCTATACATGTAGGTTGAGTGAAGCTAAGATTGGTTTCCACAGTTATAGTTTTCTTTTCACTGAAAAGAAAGATAACTCAAGTCTTATTATGTTTTAATGAATGAGGGGCGGACTTTCTTAGTCAGTGGTGGGCGTGGATGCCTGGTTTAATTGTTGGGACGATGGACGTCTCTTGGGCGTGGATGCCTTTAAGAATTGCTGCGACGGTAAACGTCTCGGGCAAATGCCCTTTTACAACTTGCGCATGATACATGTTGGGAAATTGGTTTATTTGAAATAGAAGATGTACAGAAATAATAATAGACAGTATGCAAAATATTTGTCTATTCTAGTATGTAGAGTACTGAAGTTGACTAAATAGGAATATATCTGGAATATTTAAGCCCAATGGAGTCACATACTGTGTGAACCTCTTAATACGATGTAAGCCGTAATAAACCTATACTTTTGTGTATATACCGTGTGTGTGGTGGGATGTTTGTCCGAAATCATTGATGGCTTATACCATGACACCTAATATGGTTATATCAGACCGTATGACATTTGGTATTACATGCAGGTATGAATATAATACCCAGTTTCGGGTGGTAATAAAGGGCGTATGCCCTAAAGGGTGTATGCCCGGTGCAACGAGCCGGTATCGGCTTGTTGGAAACTATGTGTGGGTATCTACACATACGGTGAAGTATAAATCCAAGTAGACTGACCTATGTGATAATAATAATAATAATTATAATAATTAAGGAAAAACCAAAGCCTTGAGAAACGTGTTGATGATACATGTTTGGTGATGTTATAGTTGACATGTAAGCCATGTGAAGAAATGTGGGTTAAATGTATATGTAAATAAATGTGAAATTAGCTCCCCTTTATTTAGGTGACAAATAGCCGTATGCCATGTGGCAGCGATTAGGTATCGGCTTATCGGTTACTATGTGCGCGTATTTGCACATAGGGTTAGATATGTGTAGATGTATTAAAGTAGTAAATGGTCAAAACTCGGGCATACTGCCTATTAAAACTGCTGGGGAAATAGATTGTTCGGGCGAATGCCCAGGTGCACCATGCTCGTGACGCATGTTTGTCAAATATAAGATGTATAAAGAAATATTTAGTTTTAAAATGGGATAAATAATAATGTATTTGTGATGTATGCTTGGGAATGTTGTATTTGAAATGCGAGATACTTGTAGAAACAGACAGTTTAAAGGGGGCATATACAATAAAAACCGATATTAAAATGTTTTTAACATACCTGGAATTTATATAGATTGTCTAAAATGACTGGTTATAATGTTATATGTATATATTTATGTATATATAGTTCTAATGTGGGTAATGACACTGGTGGTAGTGACATCGTCGGAAATGATGTGGCAAAGTGAGAAATAATACTAATGATAGTATTGCTATCATTTTAAAAATGATAAATGCATATAATTGCAAGTAAGTTTGGTGTATGTAGTTCAATACACAATTCATAATGAATACTATTTGTTTTCAGATATTTCCTTTTGATATTGCGTTCCAGAACAGGAGTGTTTTGGTAGAGAACAGTGACGCAAATTCAGATTTCATATTAAGATTGAAGTACCAGCCGGTTACAATTATCAATGACGGTTAAAGTAAGAAAACTTTAAACAAGTTATACGTTTTGAGAGGAGGAACACTTGATTGTCGTGTCATTCCGTGTGATGTTATTTCGTGTGGACACGAATTTAGACTGCTACTTGCGTGGTAAAACTTGGAAAAAATACTTGTCGAGTGATTTCATGAGGGGTGCACGCATTTAGACTGTTTGATTCAACAGTATGTAATGTCAATATGAGCTCCCCTGTATAGGACACAAGAAAACGTGGTTTTGCGTGTAAAGTATGTGATTATAATATACCCTGCTTGGGGTGGTAAAGGGCGTATGTCCGGTGTAATGAGCCGGTATCGGCTTGTTGGTTACTATGTGCGGGTATCTGCACGTAGGGTTAGGTATAAATGCAAGGAAACTGATGTATGTGATTCATAATTTATATTGAAATGTTAGCTCCCCTATATAGGGACTTACCGGTAAATAGACGCATGCCATGCTACAGCGATTCGGTATCGATTTGTTGGTTAATAATTACACATAGGGTCAAAATTTATGTGAAAACATGTGATGTTAGCTCCCTTATATATGGGTGGACATAGGCTTATACCTTATTGCAACGAATCGGTTTCAACTTGTTGGTCACTGTATGCGGATATTTGCGCATAGGGTTAGAATTATATATTAAGTGCATGTGATATATTTTATGGGATTCATGTCCCTGGGCACATGAAATGTAAAACGTGCTTATGATACCAAAATTTAAATTGGTTTTACATGAGAGCTAAAGTAAGAAACAGAACTTGTTTAATATCAATTACAAGGAGTCCGAGTCGGTTAGACACGGGACGTATTTATGTTTAAATTCTATGAAATAGTGTACAAATATTTTGGTTTTATTCCGAACCTGTTTTATATCAATTACAGGTAGTCAGTGTTGGGTAAACACAGGAGGTAAACATGTTTAAATTCTATGGAATTGTGATGATTGGGTTTTAAACAAAACTTGTTTTATATCAATTACAGCATGAAGTAATTGTCGGATAGACACAGGGCGTATTTAGATTTAAATTCTAAAGTCTAGTGTACCAAATACCGTGGTTTTAAACAGAAATTGTTGCATATCAATTACATGGAGTGGGTGTCGTATTGATGTTTAAATTCTAAGGAATAGTGTACCAATATCTTGGTTTAGAAATGTACCATATGATATATGTTTAATAATGGAGATTTTAAATACATATATGTCATATTTTGGTTTTAAACAAAGTTGTTTTATATCAATTACATGGAGTCAGTGTCGGATAGACAGACGTACTGAGGTTTAAATTCTATGTCATAGTGTACCAATATCTTAGTTTAGAAATGTATCATATGTTATATGTTTAATAATGGAGATTTTAATTCATATATGTCATATTTTAGTTTTAAACAAAACTTGTTTTATATCAGTAACATGGAGTCGGTGTCGGATAGACACAGGATGTATTAAATTCTAAGGTCTAGCGTACCAATACCTTGGTTTTAAACAGAACTTGTTTTATATCAATAACATGGAGTCAGTGTCAGAAATGTCTCGTATGTTATATGTTTAATAATTGGAGATTTGAATTCATATATGTAAGTTACTTGGATACTAATATTGGTTGTTACAATTTTGAGCCCGTTCTTTTAGTTCAGTCGGTCGTCCAATGGCTTATACCATTAAATAATAAATATACATTTATAACATATTGTTGTTGTCGTGTTACTCCTATGAGAAGGGTGACTGTTAAGAGAAATGACATTATTGTCGTTTGAGAGTAGCGAATTAGACGATAATTGATTTCTCTTGATGTGAGTGATTCTCATAGGGGGCGCACTCTCAGTGGAGTGCACGTGGCGTGTAGAACGCCAATTTTTGCCATTCAGCGTTGGATGAATGACCAGTTAACACGTTAAAATTTTAGATTCTTAGTAAATCCTGTTGCAGTAACTTACATATTATGGACTTGAAGAAATTTCAGGATATTGATGTTGTCCGAGGTGTATTGGTTCCATTGATTATTGAAACGTTTGTACTTTTGATAGTTAAAGATCAAGTCCGAGATCTTATCCTGAGTGATACCTTGAATAAAAATGTTATCGGATACATGTTTCCCATACGTGGGTTTTTCGCGGACGGCTCGGTATCACATTGATGGTGCTCTGTTTAAAGTACGACGTGATTGGTGGAGCTGGTGCAGTGGGGATGACATTTTATATCTTAGAAATAATAACATTTCTTTAATACAGTTTAATTTTAATTTATCACCAGTGATATCAAGTAATTCTGTCGAAGGAGAAATTGTATTATATAAAGGAGAATACTGGGTTGATTGTATGCTAAAACAGTAGATATAAAATCGTATCTCCTTTGCTTAATATTCAGTTGTCGGGAAGTATTGCGTTTGCTTTATATGTACTGTATAGTTCGCGTAAGCGATCTGGGATCAGTTTGGAATATGTCATGTGAAATTAATAGACTGGCGCAAGTCTGTGTTGAGAGACTGCTATATTTTAAAGGTGCAGTTCCTTATGTATCGTATTATAAGTTGAAGGTGAAGTGTTTGTTATTAATTAACGTTAATAAGGTCAGTCAGTCGGTCGTCCAATGGCTTATACCATTAAATAATAAATATACATTTATAACATATTGTTGTTGTCGTGTTACTCCTATGAGAAGGGTGAGTGTTAAGAGAACACTATATATCTCTGTCATTTTACTGCAACTACTACATTTACATTTTTAAATGTATTGGAAGCGTTGTGATACACACGTTTTAAATGTATTGGAAGCGTTGTGATACACACGAGGCGGGATCCCGAAGAACGACGGGATTGGCTGAACGTTCACGATTGGTGTATCAGACTTTGAAAAACAATGGCCCATCTGTCAAAATAAAAACCGAAGTGGAACATACATGTTGCAGATCAACTACGAAATAACCGGTAAGTACGATTTGATGAACACTAATTATAAAGCTAATCTCGACTTATTTCTCCAGTTTCGAAATAGGCTCTTGCGAGTGAAAAATCAAATATCATAAAAAATCGTAAAAAGCCCATTAATCTCAGGTCAAACAGCAACAGTATAACGTTTAAAAGCGCCTTTTTAATGTCAAATGTATTTTTTTTAAAACATGTTAATATAATTAGCACATGGTCGAATTTATTTGCTGCATACTCTTAGAAAATGCTGCAAAATCATATGCTGTAAAATCATAAGCGATGGCTAAACGAATTAAATTATTTAAGAGAGTAGTTCTGCTATCTTTTTATAAATGAATTTTAAAACAAACCCGGTTTTTATGCCAAATGCTTGTTAAGATATTAAACCTTTGTTGCAAATCAGAATTACAGTCATTCCAATCCTGTGAAGTACCATAGTCAAAAATTTGTAAATCTTCGTTTTTTTGGTATGGAAATGGAATAATAATAAAAAAAAATATCCAAGCACTCATGTCTTAAAATAAATTAATGCCAAAAGACAGAAATCAACATGCTTCGTTTAAGTTGCAGACTTGCAGGGATAAAAGTGACTTTTTAGAGAACATGAACATTTACAAATGTTTGTCCATGACACTTTACAAGATCGGAAGGACTGTAATTCTGATTTGCAACAAAAGCTTAATGTCTTGATAAGCATTTGGCATAAAAACCGGTTTTGTTTTTCCAGAAAGGCATTTAGGAAAAGCCGGGCCGTCAAAATGGTGCATTTAACACGTAACCATATGGTAAACCGACAAGCAATCCGTTAATATTTATCAGCAGTGTATATCAATATATAGATAGAGTAGTATATGTAACCAGCTACGGAGACAGAAAAGAAAGTTTGGGAAATTTACGCTCTTGCCATACAGGTTTAAATGACCATCGCTGGCGAGATTAATGCCATATAATTATAACTATATATCACAAATCACAAAACTGTCCGACAGCTACCAACTATACAAATTTTCTTTATTATTTACAAACACAAGAGCAGTTTGATCCCTGACTTATAAATGGGATTTCCAGTGTACATTACCAAATATTAAAAAAGGGTCATAACTCCGGTGTTACTGGTTCGATCTGGTTGGTTTTCAAACTCGTCCGAGTTTTCATTGATATCAAAAATCTGGCCAAGTTTGGGAAAGATTGAATACAAAATAAAGGCGCTAGAGTGTTCATAAGGCTGGAAATGGTATTTTTCAATAATTCAAGGGCACACAACTCTGGGGTTCCTGGTCCGATATAGCTGGTTTCCGAACTAGTCCGAGCTTTCAGTGATATTGACAATATGTTAAAGTTTGGTAAAGATCGGAGGAAAATGAAGACCCTATCGTTTTAACGAGGCAAATTATAGCATTTCTAACTAAATCAAGGGCCATAACTCCAATGTTACTGGTCCGATCTGGCTGGTTTTCAATGTATTCGAGCTTTAAAGGTTGGTAAAATTAAGGCCCTATCGTCTTAACGAGACAAAAGTTAACGATGGACGGACGGACGACGGACAACTCGGCACCCGATAAGCTCTGCTAAAAAACGGATAACGGAAATCTTCGAGACAGTTCCGTTCTCGTAGAAAATTGGCTGGTTGAATGATGTTTTACGTCATTTTCAGCACGTTTTAGGCTATATATGGCGGTTGATTTTTAAGTACAGGAGACAGACCAAACACCTTTCCTGGGTAGAACAGGTGTAGTATACCTCTCGCCATGCGTACGAATCGACACTTTCTCACTTACAAGTCGAGGCCCTAGTGGAATTCGTACTCGCAAAGTTGAGAGGCGTGAAGGTAGACAAAGACTGCTGATCTTTGCAAATACTGGCAGTAGTGGTTAGTTTTAGTATGTTTGAATACTGTTAGTAATGACTAGCTCTAGTGTGCTCAGATACTGGTTGTACTGGTGAGTAATCGTTAGTTCTGGTCTGTTCATATACTGGTAGTAATAGCTAGTTCTGGTCTGTTCAAATTATAATACTTGGAGTATTGGTTAGTTCTGGACTGATCAGGTACTGGTATTAATGCAACAGTCTGTTTTGACAGGTACTGGTAGCAATGGTTAGTTCTGTCTGGTCAGATACTGGTAGTTATGGTTTATTCTGATCTGTTGAAATACTGGTAGACTAGTAATGATCAGTTCCATTCTGGTCTGGTAGTAATGGTTTATGGGGTCTGATAAAAAAACACTAGTTACAGACTGGTAATAGTGGTTAGTTCTGTCTGATCAGATACTGACAGCAATGTTTAGATCTGGTCTTTTCATATACTGGTAATAATGTTCAGTGCTGGTCTTTCAAATAGTGGTAGTAGTGATTAGTTCTATAGATACTGCTAGTGGAATGTGTCCCTTAAACTAAGTAAATACACCACTGACGAGTAACAGACATGCTACTGTCAGTAACAAACACAAACGTGCATTATGTGAAACACTGTACGCGTTTATCCAAAAAGTGCGAGTAATCTGCATGTTAACTTTGAAAACTGTTATTATCATAATTATAGGACATATTCAGTTTGTAAACACTTATTATTTTACATGATTATATTTTTTATTATTATTTTTTTAATTTTTTTTCATAGTATATTTTTTTATGGTTACACATCTGTCCCAAAACTATATTTACAGTACTACTGAATATACATGTGCGGTGTGTTATGATCTGCAATCTGATCTGAATTTGATCGATCTTCAGACTAAAATTATGGTATTTTGCTTGTGACACTTAATGGTTGAAACAAGCCGAAACAAAACACAGGGGTTAGTATCGGTGTTGAGAACGATCACAATATAAAAAAAGGTACGCGACGATAAGAACCATATTCAGAAAATTATTATTTCAGGAACAAACATAAATGTTTGTTATCAGAAGTTGAAAACTACTATATTCTGCGAATATTGCTTCAGGGAAAATTGGAATAAGTCTGTTTTCATCAAATAGCTTGCTTTGTTTGTTTTAAAGTACTCTTAGTTTATGAATTTTTTTTTCTAAAAAAATGAATGATCGGAATATATTTTTTGCACAATGTTGAATTCAGTAAAACAAGTGGTTTGGTTCATAGGCGACAGTATCGGTGAACCAAAACCACTTGTTCTAACTGGATTCAACATTGAGCAAGACATATACATTAATATTATAACGTGTGTTGTAATATTTATAAACCAGCATCAACAATAATCAACTCGATTTTTTTCGAAGAAAAGTAAAT
This sequence comes from Cyrtodaria siliqua, assembly GCA_037043455.1. Taxonomy (NCBI): domain Eukaryota; kingdom Metazoa; phylum Mollusca; class Bivalvia; order Adapedonta; family Hiatellidae; genus Cyrtodaria; species Cyrtodaria siliqua. The sequence continues at coordinate 318,136 of JAWPHD010000032.1, forward strand.
GTCTACCGTCAATGCTCAACCTTGTTAAGAAACGTTTGATAGTGGATAGGGTACGTTTTTGTCAGCAGGGACCTTGATCTTTGACCTAAAATTCAAAAGAGTCATCCTCTTTCTACTGGCAGTCCACCAATGAAGTTTCATGTGAGGAGGAAAAACAGTGTGGGCAAGACTTTTCATTGACCGGTCATGGTGACCTTGACCTTTCACCGACTGTCTTCAAAATAAATAGGGATTATCATCGTATGAGGTTAGCTTTAGAGAAAGTATAGTTTCAGTGCGGACAAGGTTTTTCTTGATCAGGTCACGGTGACATTGACCTTAGATTTACTGACCTCAACATTAATAGGGGTCATCCTCTCATCAAAGGCAGTCAACCCATGATTTTTAAATATATTTGCTTCAGGACAAATGAAGTTACGGTACGGACAATGGTTTTCATGATATGGTCAGTGACCTTGACCTTTGACCTAAAGGTAAATAGGAGTCTCTCTCTCACAAAACGCAATCAGCCCACTTAGTTTCATTTGCTTCAGGCACTAATGAGTAACATTGTGGTCAAGGTCTTTCATGATCGTGTGAGGATGACATCGACCTTTTATTTATTAACCTCAAAATCATCAAAATGTGTAATCGTTTTCTCACAGGCAGTCAACCTATGAAGTTTCAAGAGATTTCATTAGGAAAAGAGAAGTTACAGAGCGAAAAATGCGTTTTATTATCTGATTAGTGACTTTGACCTACTCAAATTCAAAATGGTCACCCTCTCGCCACAGGCAATCCATCCATTCCGTTGCATTATATTTGCTTCTGGCAAAATGTAGTTACAGTGCAGACAAGGTTTTTCATTATCGGGTCACGGCGACCTTGACCTTCAAAATTCGATATGTACAAAAAGACATCATACTGATGCTTCGTACAAAGTTTCGTCAAAATCCAACAAGTAGCGCAGACAAGATTTGTGACAGACGGACGGACGGACGGACGGAAAGGCCAAATTACAATCTGTCTCACCACTTTGTGGTGGAAGACATAATTATAAAGACAATATTTTAGATGTATAATTTATTAAATAAATATAATAAATAGCAAAAACTTCAGCATTGACTCTGGTCAGTGGTGTACATGGAGTCTTCTTCCACATGACTTGCAGTCTGAAAAATAAAGATAGAAAATATAAAGTTAATATAAGTCGAATATTCAATTTGATGCAGGTGGTGGAAGTGGGGCGGCAGGTTGAGGGGAACGGAGTATTTTTAAATTTAATTGTTATTTAACGGCTCATCAACACATTATTTAGGTTATTTCGAGCCGCCTCAGAGAGCGATATAAGTAATGTATTCACAACTATCAATCCAAGCTGAAAATTGCCAGTTAAAGTACAGAAATAGCATATTCATAAATGGGTCGGGAATCACATCATTCTAACAATAATCAAACATCAAATGTGAAACAACACAGTCAATTAATGAAAGAACCTGAAAGCACACATAACTTTTTCCCCAAAGCAATACATGATATCATACAGATACTATATATGAATTGTTTCTATAATTTTATTTTATTTCATACCAACAATAACGTGCTTTTGGGAGAATGATAAAGATAAACAAGAGCACTGCTTGCGGGTGCCTGACGCTCGTCTGTTCGTGGACCTTAACCAAAATTCTAAGTTCAAAAAAGGGCAGAACTGTTGCAAAATATACAAAAGAGTTATGAAACTTGATTTGCTGGGTGATTTTATGATGTAGAGCAACTATGCAAAGTTTCAAAGCTGTAACTGTAATAGCTCAATAGTTACTAAAAAAAGGTGACATTAACGCAAAACGTAAGCCAAATTCCATTTCAAAAAGGGGCATGACGTTTGCAAAATGCACAACAGAGTTATGAAACCTGATTTGCTGTGAGATGTTATCATCTAGAACCACTATGCAAAGTTTCAAAGCTGTATGAGTTACTGAAAAAGTGGGCCTTAACGCAAAACTTAACCAAAATACTAAGTTCAAAAAGGGCATAATATTTGCAAAATGCACAACAGAGTTATGAAACTTGATTTGCTGTGTGATGTTATGATGTATAAAAACTATGCAAAGTTTCAAAGCTGTAGCTGAAAGAGTTACTGAAAAAAAGTGGACCTTAACGCAAAACTTAACCAAAATTCGAAGTTTAAAAAGGGGCATAACTTTTGCAAAATGTACAACAGAGTTATGAAACTTGATTTGCTGTGTGGTGTTATAATGTAAAACAACTATGCAAAGTTTCAAAGCTGTAGCTGTAAAATTTACTGAAAAAAGTGGACCTTAACGCAAATCTTAACCAAAATTCTATGTTCAAAAAGGGGGTCATATCTTTTGCAAAATGCACAACATGCAAAATGCACAACAGAGTTATGGTACTTGATTTGCTGTGAGATGTTACAATGAAGAACAACTGCGCAAAGTTTCAAAGCTGTAGCTGTAAGAGTTACCGAAAAAGTTGACCTTAACGCAAACTTAAACAATATGCACACAGACGACAACGACGCAGTGGCAGCAGACGCAGCAGACGCAGACGCCGATCAAGACATGACAATAACTCATCTCGTTTTTTCAAAAACAGACAAGCTGAAAAGTACAATAGAGACAACTACTGTCAGCATATTTCAAGCCAATGGAATAGCCATTTCTATTGAGACACATTGAATGCAAGCGCAGTAGCTTCGCCTCCTTGAAAACGTTTAAGGTGAATTCTTCCCCCACCCCCCAGAAATTTGACGCGTTTTATCAACAGAAAGTATCTAGTTAATGTAAATAAATGCTAATGCAAAATCAGTTCCTTGCCTCAAAACTCTACATAACTATTTATGAATCTGACCGATTTCAGGGCGAGATAGACAAAATGTCAATGCCCGTTTACATTTTTTCAATGGTTGTTTTATCAGGTTTTATATTCACGAATGGGATATCATCATCATCATCATTATCATCATCATACTAATACTACAACTGCTAGTAATAATAATTATAATAATATCTTTATTTATCGAGGATAACATATTTGGCTTATAGCCAGTCTGACATATGGTACTAAGAGTCTACTCAAACAAAAACATCTATATATACAATATGTACACAAGTTTGTTGAAACAATGTTAAACTTTAATATATGGCATAAAACATGTCTAGAAAGTTGATAATATATTACAAGAACAATGCAGATTTATTTCTTATAATGATATAGAGACAACGCTAAAACTGTATATTATGCATATATGAGGGGTGGGGATTGAGGTGGAGGGGTTTTAGTTTCCTTACCCCGTCATTGTTGTCGATATACAAGCTCCATCATCCTGCCCCCGCCTTTTTGGGGAGGGGGGCATTGATAGATGCATTTCTATTAGTAACTCGATCAAATATAAAATTATTCATTACACACCACTTTAGATCGTAAATATTTAGGCATTGGCTGATATTTATTGCCAAACAAATGTTAATGACAAAATAAATACCTTGAAAATGGATATCTAGTCTAGCAGCAGATAGAGTAATTCCAAATCCAGTTTGCGCTAGCAGGTCTGATTACTATCCCATGCTTAAAAGTCAAGATTAAGAGAGCTTGTACCTTACCATGGACCTATACAGTAGTTATACCCTAAACCGGACGAGACCCATATGGTCACAGCGACGAAAAATTGTTCTTACCGTGTCAGGTCGATAAGAGGAACAAATAATGCAGTTTGGTTAATAATAGTGGGCTTAAACGTCAAGATAAACAGAGCTTCTACCAAAACTTGGACAAAATCCGGACTGACAGGCGGATGCAGGGACGTCCGTACTTACACCGAACGCAAAAACGATCACTAAGTCGAGCTATCCTCATGTGGGCTAGACAAAATATTTCCGGTTTGTGCAGATTGAGATATAGTGAAAACTCGTAATAATTATTTTCTAAAGGACCATTAGATATATGTTCAGTTAGTCTGTAGAACTGATCATTACTTTCTGGTTCACTATGGAAACTATCCGAAATGGCAGGTGCTTTGACACAGATCATCGAAGCTAATAGTTATTAACAATGTACGTAGGCACACTACGATGTAAAATGATAGGTGATGAAATTATTTATATTCTTTATTATAAAACATATCATATACGAAATATTAAGTCTAACATAAGATTACATTCTTGACTATCGAGTTTGTTCAAATGAAGTACCCAGGGAACACATGACCATGTTCTTGTCGTCGAAATAAGTTTAAGATAATATAAAACATGTTCTTAACAACCTGGGGTATGAAATAAAAACCTTAATTTCGGCTTAAAAACTTTGCATATTGTAAAATTAAAACATTTAATAGGCAATTTTAAACAGGTTATCGCATTTTTTCAGCAAAACATGTTTTTAAAATTGTTTTATTGTCGAAATATCCGTTACAAAATCTTACTAATATAAGCTTTCTCATCGCTTAATGGAATTAAGGCGTGGCCACGTAATGGCCCCCACATTGATTCAAGACCTGGCGTTGGTAGGTCTACTGACATGCTCATCTCCTGTTGAGATATATGTCCCAGTACGATATATGGGACGTTCAACACCATTTCATTCGTTCTATCATTCATGTTCTAGGGTTATTCTTTAAAGATTTATGATTAGAACAAATGGTTCCATTACTAACAGCGCTTTGGGTTAATGCCCATTTGAACCTCCTGTTTAATTATCAAGTTGAATGATCCAACCTTGATATTGTGGCATGCGTGGGATCAATAGTGTTGATGTGCTTATTGATACAGTTTCTTAATGTATCACTTTACAGAATTATTGTTTGTATTTGTACATGGAATTGTATGGTATTTTCTGTGTAATTTTAAAGGTATAAATTCATAGAAGTGTGACCCATATTTGTTAAATAATGACTAGATAATAGTAATATTACACCGGGACGGATAACTGTTTAGTAATATACAGGAACTTTCGGCACCGTTTGTGGGTGGGGAATGTTTACTTCGATATTCTGTCCTCTTTGTCCGTAAATGAATCAACATGCATATGCACTAAATCATACATACGTGTGTCGCTGACGTCATATTGAATCGAGTGATGTTAGTGATAATCCATGTTAATCCATGTAATCCATAATAATCCATGTTAATGGTTAGGGGGGCTATACTCCGTTATAAATGTCCGATGTACGATACACTGAAACTTTGGTTGGGGGAAATTGACCATTGAAATCAGCATACATCTGGACGGATGATGCTGATTGGGCAATGACGTTTAGCGTCCATACCAGCCAATGGTAGAAAGGGATGGTGGACAATTCGTCCAACATCCAGTATAAAAGAACCGTTCATCTGTCAGTCGAACAAACAAACTTCTCGTCGAGACACTTCACGGCTTTGCGAGTTTGTTGGTGGAGGGACTTCAAACCTCAGAACGACACACACACACACAGTCGGATGAATTTTGGTTCCAGGCATTTTCATATGCCGATGATCCTAAAGTATTTTCAGAGCAAATTTTACATATTTTATGTATTATATTTTATATTATATTTAGATCTCTACAGTATAGATCATTTATTCTCAAGTCATCCGGACAGTGATGGAGTAAGTTGCCTTCTGATTACCAAGGACTCACAAGTGCAAACTCTCTCTTTGTCCATCTCAAAATTGGGCTGGGTTCTATCTAGGTGGCACTTTTATACAGTTTAAATATTACAGCGGTCACACTTCTGAACACATGATTTAAGGAATGAGCGAATGGTTGAGAGTTGTCCGCTTCTGGAAATTCTTACTTTGAATAAGAGCTATGAGTTATGATTATTTAACCTCCCAATTAAATATATTTTGTTCACGTTACCGTTATTTAGAAATGCTTCCGTTCCGCATATAGAATTAACAAGAAACATGCGACTCCCCAGGTAGGGACATCACAATATATTGCCCTGCCCAACAAGAGTAAGCAAAATTATAAATTTGTCAAAAAAGTTTAGATAAAATATTGTTTACAGTATATAAGAATATTATATTCTTATGCAAAGATCAAAGAGTGTAACTAACTATGTAAGGTATTATTAAAGAATTGTAATCATTAATTTAATTCTCAAATCCTACCTGCTTGAATGTCCTCCAATTGTTCTCACTATCAACTCTAAATATTTGATCATCTGAGTCGCTAGCCGTGAACAATCGATACTTGTGTCATAAATATAATGTTTGAGATAACCATTTTTTTGTTATCACTGAACATTAAATTGTATCATCATGATTATAGTATGTAAATAGTGTCTACAGTACATGAACAAAATGATAATAATGGCAACACAAAAATGCCGATTTATTACCTGTATGCATGCATGCATGCATTGTTCAATACCATCAATCTTTGAGACAACGGGGACCATACGAAATGAAACATACAATTGTAGCGTGATATACAAATATAATTATAAGTTTTTGGAAATATTATCTCGGTTGAGACTTATCTAATTACACGGTGTCTTTATTAAAATAATTTAACTCATTCTTCATTGAAATATGCATTCTATATAGCAGCACCGATTTTATATTGTTTTTTTTAAATACACAGGTGTCCCCCATGCTCTTAAGCGTGGAGTAGAAGTTTTTGCAATTTTTTCTTAGCTTCTCCACTTATAATGACTTTTGAACCCAGTTCCTATTTCTGGTCAGCCTCCACCAAGAAATAATCGACCGCCATTTATAGTCTAAACCAAGCAACCCAAATAATGCTCTCTGGTAATATACAGAACATGTAGCCTTGACAGCACAATCGTATAATATCTTTCGTTTAGTTTTGGAATATGGATGCTGGGAGCTTGTCATATGGATTCATGGAGAGATGGGTTGGTGGGCGGGTTGTGGACGGGTGCTTTTACCATGAAATAATCCCCCAAAAATATAGTTCCAATGTTAAGGGTCACAAAATCAGCATCACTAAATTCCAAAGTATTCACACACTCTGCTCTGCTCTGTTTTGCTTTCTTTCCTGTTGTACAAAGGGCTCAACACCGATGATGTCCCTTCCGGTTAAATGAGGACATGTTTCCTACTTATTCTTTTTAGACATTTTAGCAATACCGTTTAATTTATTTTTTAAACAGGTTCAGTTCACCTACACCAATAAGAGAGTTAGCATTGTGTTTATAATGAGATTTCATTATTAATACATTTTAACAGCGAAGTTGTTGATATAGGCCAAACGTCTCCCGTAAGCAAGTACTCTGTAGCATCTAACAGGGAAAACGGAATTATTAAATATTCGAGAAAAAATGCTATTTCAAAAATCGGCGTGCCTCAGCCTGTAAGTTGGAATTCATTGGGTTTGAAGAGCTGCGTCATATAATTGCGTCATAATCGTCATTAAAACGTGGAAGGCGTGGTGGTGTACTGGTTAGTGTTTTGCTGGGAAAGCAAGATGTTCGATGTTCGATTCAAGCCTGGTAACATAAAAGGGAGACCCTCTTTGAAATGGCTTTATTCCTGAATTATTAATGTCTTCCTTTTAATGTTTCAAAAACAATTGCTTTAAAGGGATACAGAACGTTGGAACCGCTTTAAAAATGTCGGACCTCGTACGACAAATCATGTCGAAGGATAGGACCACAAACTGAACACTCTACATAATCCCAACATCTACGTGATTTAAGACATTTTTCGTAAAATGCAGGCTATCAATGAGGATAGAGGGAAAAATAAAATTATATTTAAGTCGAACCTCAATGCCGTAGCCACCAAATGTTGATAATTGTGAGTTTTATAGGTGTACAATACAGTCAAACGTTGCATCGTAAACATCGATTACCGGAAAATGACATCATAAAATGATGGCCAATCAAATTGACGAGGGAATGTTAAGGCCATACGTTTGAATTATTCTTTTCATGTACACTTGTTACACTGGATTCAAAACACGAAATGTGTCATTCGAAGTATAAATTTCTATTGAACAGTCTTATGGCCGGTAATACTAAGACTTAACGGTACCGAAAAATGCACAAAACTATTAAAGCTACGAGTATAACCAAATTACAGTAAACAAGTAAAACAAACATTCCTTTAAAAGTTTCAACAATTTTCATTGCGAAACAATCGCATACTTACTTGTTAACGAACCACCGATAACGTAACTCCTCTCCTCAAGACATGTATGTTGTGCCGACGTCCGGTAATATGGCGCATATGTAACAGTAAAAAGTAAAACAAATAAACGTTTATTAAGTTTATAATAGAGTGGAAACGGTCAGCGATTGACATATCACCCACCAAATTTGAAACTACTTTTATTAGATTAAAAAACAAACACTTTAAGTGATTTTCCAAGATTGGTTTAAAATGCTTTAATCACACGCCTCCAAGATCATCCGTGATTTTCATTTCAGTATTGAACATAATTTGAACCTGAGGACATCACATGTTTGTGAGAAATTCTGGATAAATGTTGGGTTTTGATCGAGCGCGAATACTTTCAACAACTTTAAACTCGCAACCAAAGGTCGCAGTGGCTAATAATTTGTATCGGAACCGTCCACATCTGAGAAAGCCAATACCCCTAAATGTGAACTCACACGTACATCGAATGCTTCTTTTTCCAAGTCTAACATATCGATTGGAGTTGCGATAGCCGAATGGTTAGCATGCAGGTTCGAATCCCAGTGTAATGACGCGCCAGATTTTGCAAACTCACTAACGCAGTGCCTTGATCTGTCAAGGTACTGCGAAAGTAGGCCATCCCTCGGATGCGATGTAAAGCCGTCGGTCCCGTGTGCATGGATAGCTATATCATGTACATGTTAAACATCTCGATTCGTTTTAATCGGCGATTCACACTCGTAAACCTTTTAGGCAATTGATTCGCATCTAACCAATGCTACCCGTCTCGGCGTTTTGAGAGGGTGCGGTGGTCGCCCACTCGGACACGTGGTTTTCCTCCAGTTTTCGACAAATTAAAGCTCTCATCCGCGCCATTGAGAGTGGTATGGTTAATCTATTTAGCTTTTTTTGCAATCAATTTAAATAATAAATATGTATACACAGTTTGTGACTGTTTAACTGATATTCAGCGTATGCTTTTCTTTGAAGGTATGTTTGAGTCATATTTGCCAGTTTTTATTATGCTTCATCAACAAAATGCTAAAGAAAACAACAAGTTGGTCTTTTCCTTTTTTCACTTCTCGTAATAGTACATTTTTTTTCTATCTATATATTTCTTTCGTTGAAATTATCTGTTTGGGTTTTATAAAATAAAAAAGACGAATCACTGACAATCAATAGTCGATCTTTTTTCACTTCACTATACTACAGTTGACATTTACCAGTGTGTACGTGTACAGCTGAAACTTGTTTAAATCAGGTGCCACAATAACTAACAAGAACCTCTTTACTCAGTTTTCATTGACACTTTACATGTTGAAAATTAGTCTTTTTTTATTTGTTTTTTGTTTGTTTTTAATTTCGATCACCAAATTGGTGGTCCGTTTAGTCTCCCCGTCATAGGTGCACGAGGGTCTGGGAGGACCATCCCTCTATGCACCTTACAATAGCATGCAATTATAGGCAATATAACAGTGACAACGATTTAAATGTAATTTGTAGGGAAGTTATTATCTGAGGATTTTTTTCTTTTTATCTATTCTTGTGGTCATGAGTGGGTGATTTGTGTTTGAGATCTTTAATTACAGAAATATTGTGAATGTTAAAATATTAATTGATAGTTGTACACCATATCTTAAATACGATTACTTTACATTGTTAGATCAGTTATTTTAGTTTAAAGATTTAATGTGTTCTTTGTTATCTTCCGTAATTTGTAGTATCGTGAATTACAAATGTATCACCCGCGCATGACCAAGTAATAAATACAATTTTTTTATAAATGTGTTGAGCAATATAAGACTATGTTTATGTATGGTTTAATGCATATTGACTTGCAATATGTACATATTTTACTTCTATTACAATTGTATGCTAAACTTTACATCATGATGTAGATTAATAAGGGGCAGTGACAAGCATCGACTTATCTAATAGAGCAATCGAAGAATGACTTGGTTTGCAAGTCCAAATGCTTGTCATACACCTGTTAATTATACTTGAAAGAAAACAAATATTTATAAAATTGAATAAATGACATTTGGACAAATAAAATAGAATATTGAAGGGTAAACAGTAGATGTAGTTTATGCTATTTATATCAATTGCTGTGAATTGCAATAGTAGCGAATAGTAGTATTATTGTTCAGCAACAATATTTTCATATCGGCTCCATATAGTATGTATCTTCTGAGTTTTTATAAGCAATGTATTTTTCAGTTTTATATACTGATTTTAAATAGTGAATAAAACTGAGACAGGATGGTGCAAAATTGTTTTGTTTTTGAAAGAATATATGGTATTTTCTTAATATTAGAATTTTTATTAAGAATATTATCAAATTTAGTATTCCATAATATAATATCTGAGTCTGACCAGTTGGTTGTCGAAGATAGTTGTTACCTTTAGCGTTGACAAGCACATGTGTTACCTTTAACGTAAAGCGTTGTGAGGTTTGGTGCACCCTAGAACCTGGTTTAAACCCCCAGCGGCCTTCTTGCCACTGACCGTTCCAGGGCGGTAACTCTACTGTCAACCCTTTTTGTGTTTGTGACGTCATAGGCCTTTATTATTACTATTGCCATTCTTGTTTGTCTCTTTGCGTGTTTTGGGATTTACAGTGTTCTGTGTGAAAGCTGCATTTTCTGTTCGATTTTTATACTTTCTTTTACCTTTAGAGGAAGTGGTGATGGTTACCTTTATCGGAGGTTGTAACCTTTAGCGTTGAAATTGTTACCTTTAGCGTAAGTTTTACCGTAAACGTTGTTAACTGACCTGGCTTAGGTAGCTCTACAACTGCCACACGCCATAAAAGGTGGTCAGGTAAACAAACAACGGCTTCCATCAACACCATGTATCATTAAAAATTATCATCTTTGAAATGCTACAATATACAACGTAAGAATTTGAATTATTAGGCATATTCATTCAATTGTATAGGTTTAACTAAGCAATAACATAATAAATCATTAGCTAGAACCAACTACATTGATGACTTCAGTAAATCTCCAATATCTATATCGCTTTTGGTTCTAGTGGAGCATGAACCTTTTGGAATTTTAGGAACATACGTACTGGACTTCATAAACATCTTCATTCGAAGTGTTGTGAAATTGCACCAGGACGTATAGTATATACATGTAGATAGCTATCATGTATGGCCCTGTATAAGTCCATGCAAAAAGATGATCGTTGTCAAAATGCTTGGTAGGCTGCTAAATAATATTGTTTAAGTCCAGCAACAGGTCACACCGCTCGCTTTAATAAAGGTTTTCCAATATAAATATATGTTAACGCATACCTCCTATACTATATTCGACTATCTTTAAAAATGAGAAAAATTGTCTTATAGAATTCACAGAATCCAAAGGCAATGGCATAGTAGATCAGGACTGCACCACCAACAAAAAGAAACTTAACTATACAATGAAAAGGACAATACACATAACAAAGAGTGGTGAAGACAGGATTTCCGACTTGGACCGGTCAGTAGGCAATATGGCCCACTGATTGGCTTAAATCGATTTTAAGTGTACGCAACATCGCTATTATCCTGTCTTCGGCGCTCAGATTGACAATACAGTGTAAATAAAAGTACATCCCATCAAAAGGAAATCTATTTAAAGCCTCAATAAGATGAATGTCTAGATCCAACTACATGTCATTCCAATCATTTACGTGAATAGCCCTTGCGGTTTGTGAGTAGTATAGAAATCAAACTAATGTATTTGTTTAATTTTAGCCGCGGTGGCCATATTGCATTTTGCAAGGTCTGCAGGAACGTTTCTGTGAATATTCATATAGATCAGGGCCCTTTTTTATCAAACAACTTACGATAAGTCTCAAATTTTAAAATCTTTTTTTTTCCACCTAAGCATTCAATGTAGACAATTATGTTTCGTAGTGAAGAAATATCTCATGTATAAGAAAATGAAATGAAATCACGTTTATTTGAAAAGTGTAATTTAAAGTGAAGCAATTAAGAAATTGCTTTACGATCAAAATGGTCGTAAGTTTTGCATTCTACTTCTAACGGGGTCCAGGTCTTTACATAGTCCTATTGCAGTCTATGTAAACAAAGCAGACTTCTTATAAGCAGAATCAACATTAACTTCATTTAAACATGTCAGATCGATTACTTTATAATATATATATGTATTATAGGCGTTCTGTTATAATTTTCGTCTCACTCTGTTTCGCCTCAAATTACAACAGAAACGCCCTAAAATACATATATAATAAATCACCATGAAATGGTGATTTTACTTGATTTATTAAAACTTTTTTAAAATAGGGTAGTGAAGAACACAAGTTTAAATTTTTTATAGTTATCAAAATTACAACATATTTTTTTATATGGTTAAACATCAATACGTCTAAATTTTAAGCACTCAGCATTATAATCTTTAAATTTCCAATAACGTGTCATTATTCTGACTGAAACTCCACCACAATCAGCACAAATTTTATTTTTTGCTCTTGTGCCTTTTTTACATATTGAGCACGGCAATACATGACTTGTTTTTAATCTATACTTATGCAAACTGCAATAATTAGAATCTTTTGTAGTCTTATTTTTACACGGATCGTGTTATCCAATTTTAAGAAATTTGCAAACATTAATTTCCATTGTTTCTTTTTGATATATTTTTTATATTAAATATAAAAAAATATAAATATATCAAAAAGAAATAATGAAGACTGAAGAGATTATAGAACATTTAATACGCCTGTTTGATACAGGTGTAATAGATTAGTAAACACTATCTAACGGTATAAATGCATAAAAACCTCTTAAAGAAGTTTCAAAAGAAACTTCAAAAGAGGTTAAATCTCAAACATTAGAAAATTTACTCAAGAGACGACGTGCTAAGAAACAACGTAAACGAGAAAAGCAGAAATATGATAAATTACAAGATGATCAAAATCAGAAATATGCTAAATCACGAGACAATGTTATAAATGAATTGAAAGAGCTTAATGATAGAAAATCTAAAGAAGACTTAAAACTGGTTGACAAACCAATGTGCGGCTATTTCAAAGCATATGAGATATCTGTCGAGAAATACAAGACCCTCAAAAACTATTTCGTGATAAAAAATCCATTATTACAAAACAAATAAGCAAAGAGCTGACAAAGATGAATGGATTAAAGTTTCAATTAGGTCTTACTGTAAATTTATTCAAAGATGATGGTGATACCAAAATATACACCACAGCAGTATTACACAGCGAACAAAATGCAATTTTAACCTCTGAAAAAATAAATGAGTTGTACGATAAATCATCTGCAAATATACAAGAGAGCCTTGAAAGATTTACAAACACAGCATCAGGATTGGAGATTGATTACTGTGTTACGTTTTACTTAAATTTTGCAAAGTATGAACCATTAAAAGGTTCTTCATATATTCCTTTGTCTAAAGCAGTATCTGATAAAAAATCAATAATTAATGTTAATACACTTCGCCGATTTTCTAATTGGCCACCCTATAAAATATGATATTATGACATATATTTAATCAATAAATCTAATGTTTGGTTATTTTTATATTGTACACACTAATCTATCGATTTACAGAAAGAAAATACATATTCGTGCATAAAATCATCCATGCGGAACGGTAGGTACGAAATAGCCTTTGTGCTCGCGGATCTCGTGCAAAGCATGGTAGGTTGTCGTTTTTGGTATGAATGAATTCTCCATGGATTGTCTTTTATAAAAACCTTAAATATGGCGAGAATGAGCATGGCAGAACCCGCTCAAGCCGTCGGAATGATTCGTGTCGGCACCTCCATCAGACAAGTATGTTACGCTTAGTTATTAAATTCACACTATGTTTTATTATTTGTTATTAAGTGAAAAATACTAGCATAAACATGTATTAAGTCTATTAATTTAAGTGGATTTTATCTATATTTTTTGTTTGCTCGACTTTTTAAAGTTGCAACATGTTGTTTTTCATTAAGTGCAAAATAATGACAGAAACATGTTTTTTTGCGATCAATCTAATTGATTTTATCATTTTTTTCAGGCTGCTCGGCTTTTCAATAGGCGACACTTTACTATTGAAACTCTTTGGGCAAAATTTCTACAAACAGGAATTGTTGCAGATCTCCGACGACGCCCCAAGAGAAGAGTGACGACTCCCCTACAGGACATTCAAATTGTCAATGACCATTTACAGGATCGTTTCACCACGGCAGCGACGACGGCCCGTAATACGATGGGCAGACACAACCGCGCAATCCACCCACAGGCAGTACGCAATCGCTTGAGGGCCGTCGGCTTACGGTGCCGTCGTCCCCTGCGGGTTCCGGTTCTTACCGCAAGGCACAGGCAGGCAAGATTGTTGTGGGCCAGGCGACATTTGCGATTTACAAGGGCGGACTGGGCCAATGTCTTATTTGTTGATGAGACACGCATTACACTACGCGGGAATGACAGACGTGCTCGAGTATATCGCCGTCGGGGTGAGCGGAACAATGAGAACTGTTTGGTAGAATGTGATAACTTCGGGGGCGGTTCCATCATGCTGTGGGCTGGAGTTTCCATGCACACGAAAACTCCAATTGTACCCATCCAAGGAAACCTGAACGCGATAAGGTATCAAAATGACGTCATTCGGCCGGTTCTTTTACCTCATATCCGTGCCAATCGCGGTATGATGTTGGCACAGGATAACGCACCATGTCACGCGGCCAGAGGCACACAAGCAATGCTTGCAGCAAACAACGTGCGAACATTCCAATGGCCTGCAAAAAGTCCGGATTTAAATCCGATCGAGCACGTATGGGACCTATTGAAGCGCAAGGTGCGCGCCCAGCCGCTGCAACCAAATATCAGGGAGCTCACGCGTGTTGTCAATCAGATGTGGGCGGCCATTCAACAACGGTATCTTCACAGATACATAATATCTATGAGGGCAAGGTGTCGTGCCGTAATTGCCGCAGCAGGTGGACATACGAAGTATTAAAATGGAATTAAATACAAAGTGATAGGATTTTACAGTTTTTGTTTTAAGGGTGTCAATGTTAACCCTCTGTGTTAAGTCCCTTCCCGTGATCAAATTTTAATGATTTTTGTTTTACATATTAGGAATAAATTGTAATAAACTTATATTTGGTTGTTTGAATTTTTCTCCGAATACTTTCCTCAAAATGAGATAAAAACTAGGTGGCCAATTAGAAATTCGTCGAAGTGTAATGAAGATAATAAGTGCTTGGAAGTGGCATTGGTTTCTGCTTTGTGGCCTAATAAAAATAATCCAACTAGGATATCTAGTTATAACAAACACATGGGTAAGTTGAATATGGATGGTATTGACTTTCCCACTCCAATTTCACAAATTTCCAAAGTAGAAAAACAAAACAACCTTGCTATTAATGTTTACGGATGCACAGGGAAAAGGGTATCTGTATTTCTATATAGAATATCAGAGCAACCGCAAGAAATAAAAAGAATTAACTTGCTTTTAATTTCTGAAGACGTTGAGGTTGATTTAGAAAATGAAGATGAAGATGATCCAAATAATGAAAAAGGTATTATAGATGACAATTTTAACCCTGATGATTATCCCAACGAACCAAAAACAATAACAACAAAATATCACTATTGCTGGATTAAAAATCTAAATAGATTACTATATGATCAAAACAAATATCACGGTAAAACTTATTTCTGCGATCGTTGTCTTTACGGCTTTTCAAGAGAAGATCTACTTATTAAACACAGAGAAGACTGTGAGGGTATCAACAAAAATTCTTGCAGAATAGAAATGCCAAAAGAAGGTAAAAATCACACACAATTTAAAAATCATCAAAATCAGATGCCTGTGCCTTTTGCAATATATGCTGATTTTGAGTGTATAATCAAACCGCAATCAATCAAATTTGGAAAGACATCTGAAATTCAAAATGTACACGAAGTTTGTGGTTTTGGATACCAGGTTGTCAGATATGATGGCAAAGCTGAAGAACCTTTTATTTACAGAGGTGAAGATGCTGTTAAAAGTTTTTAAATCACTTAGAATGTGAGAAGAGCAACATTAATAAAATATTTGCTCACCCAAAACCATTAATCATGACGCAGCAAAATGAGGAAGATCATGAAAAAGCAACACATTGCTGGATATGTGAGGATGAAATAAAAAATGATATAAACGGTAAAGTAAGAGGCCACTGTCATTTTACAGGAGAATACAGAGGTGCAGCACATAAAAACTGCAACCTTAAAACTAAAAATAAAACCAAATAAAACAATCATCCCTGTTGTATTTCACAATCTCAAAGGATATGATAGTCATCTTATAATACAAAAAATACATAAAATGACAGGTAATATTACATGCATTCCAAACAACGCTGAAAAGTATATTTCATTTAGTGTCGGACAACTTAGATTCTTGGATAGCTTTCAGTTTATGGCTTCGTCTTTGGAAAAATTGGTTAAAGCAACAGACAAATCTGATTTCAAAATTACCAAAAATCAGTTAAGGGAACAAACAGATTTACTTTTACGAAAAGGTGTTTATCCATACGAATATATGGACAGTATGGAAAGATTTAAGGAAACGCAATTACCACCTATAAAAAAGTTTTAAGGTAGTCTCTCAGATGAAAGTATAAGTCCCGAAGATTACGAATACGCTCAAAAAATATGGAAAGAGTTTAACTGTAAAACTCTTGGAGACTATCATGATTTATATCTAAAAACTGATGTAACTCTGTTAGCAGATGTGTTTCAAACTTTTAGAAAAACATGTATGAGTGCATACAAACTTGATGCTTTACATTACTATACAGCACCTGGATTATCTTGGGATGCCTTACTCAAACATTCAAAAATAGAATTAGAACTTTTGACAGACATTGACAAGCACTTATTTGTAGAAAAAGGTATGCGAGGTGGCATAAGTATGGTATCAAAACGATATGCCAAAGCAAACAATCCACATGTAGTTGATTATAACCCTAACGAGGAAAACAGATTCTTAATGTATTTTGATGCAAATAATCTTTATGGATGGGCAATGAGTCAGTCACTTCCATATTCTGGCTTTGGTTGGAAAGCCAAAAACAAGAGTGGAACATTTTCTAAACCAAAACCTGGCAAAGGACAAATACTTGAAGTTGATTTGGAATATCCTAAAGAACTTCATGAAGCTCACAATGAATATCCACTTGCACCGGAAAGATTAGCAGTGAAAAAAGAATGGTTGTCTTAATACCAAACAGATCTGTTAGAAAATAATAGCATGATAAATACAGAACAACTAGTCCCCAATCTTAGGGACAATGAAAAATATGTGATTCTTTACAAAAACCTGCAACTGTATTTATCTTTAGGCATGAAACTAAAGAAAGTACACAGAGTATTAGAATTTAATGAAAAACCATGGATGGCATCATACATAAATCTAAACACAGAACTTAGGAAAAAAGCTAAATCACAATTTGAAAAAGATTTTTACAAACTTATGAACAACTCTGTGTTTGGCAAGACAATAGAAAATCTACGCAAGCGGACAGATATAAAACTAGTCAGAACTGACGGCTTCGAAAATGAAAAGATAAGAAAAATAATAGCCAAACCCAACTTTAACAGGTGTATAAAATTTTCAGATGAATTGTCAGCAATACATGTGAACAAAACAAAATTAACATTAAACAAACCAATTTATGTTGGAATGTCAGTATTGGATTTATCAAAGTACATGATGTATGACTGGTACTATAATACACTAAAGAAAAGGTACGGAGATGACTGTACTTTATTATACACAGACACCACTGACAGCTTGCTGGTAGAAATCAAAACAGAAGATGTGTACAAAGACATGGCTGAAATGAAAGATGAGTATGACTTAAGTGATTATCCGAAATACCATCCACTGCACGATGATACAAATAAAAATGTATTAGGTAAAATGAAAGATGAATGTGCTGGTGTTTCTATAGTTGAGTATGTTGGATTAAGGCCCAAACTATATTCTATTTTGAGAGCGGATGAGCAGATGATTGAAAAAGTAATAAATAAAATGAAAGATGAATGTCCTGGTGTTCCGATAGTTGAGTATATTTAATCAAGACCCGAACTATATTCTATTTTGAGGGCGGATGTGCAGATGATTGAAAAAGTAACAGACAAAATTAAAGATGAATGTGTTCCTATAGTTGAATCCAAACTATGTTCTATTTTGGGAGCGGATGAGCGGATGATTGAGAAAGTAGTAGATACAATAACAAATAAAATAAAAGATGATGGTGATTCTATAGAGGAGTATATAGCTAAGAATATTGGATTAAGATCCAAACTATATTCTATGTTGAGAGCGGATGTGCAGATTGTTAATAAAGCAATGGAAGATGAAAATATTGGATTAAGATCCAAACAAGATTCTATTTTGAAAGTGAATGAGCAGATTATCAAGAAAGCAAAGGGTGTAAAAAAAATATGTAACCGAAAAACAAAAAAACTTTGAGAACTACAAGGATGCATTGTTTGGCAAGAAAAATACACCCATAAAATGAATATGATACGATCAATAAAGCATCAAATATTTGGCGTAACAGTAAACAAATCTACATTATCACCATTTTACTCAAAAAGATATATACGAGAAGATGGAATTACAACTGATGCACAAGGTTTCTATAAAAACTTATGAATTTGGGTATCAGCAGGAACAATAAGTAATTCTTCTTTGACAAATCCTCTCTGTGGCGCTGGTGCTTTCAAATAATAAATTCTTATGCCTTGCGTCACCATATAACTTTTAATCTTGTAAATATCTACACTCCACATTGGATCAGTTGCTCTGCGTCTTCCACCTTCTTGTTCCCCGGGTTGATATAAATATCTTACACTTGCGTTCATACAGATAGGATCACCTTTTAATATTTTTGTTTCAACAGGAGGTGTTTTTTTTGTCTCAGCATTTATGGCTTTAACAACTTCTGGTAATCTCTTTACCCATTCTCTGTTGCGTTTTTGGGAATCTATTTCCTTAGCATACTGATACCCAAACAATATTTCAGCTAATGTTCTGTTAAATCTTTCCACTATAGCTTGGTCTCTGTGTATCTCTGTTCTGCCTCGTCTGATATTTACTTTATGTTTTGCCATCAGCTGTGATACTGCACCCATAACTTCTCTGCCTGGATCCACTTGTAATAATTTTGGATATTTCAAATGCCGACTGTATATTTTTTCAAATGCTTTAGCAACTTCTTTACTATCCTTGGAAGTCAGTGGCTCTGCTTCTTTATATCTACTCGCAATATCAACCACAGTCAATGCATATTTATATGTCTTGCGTCCACGACCAAAGCCAAAAGTATCATGCGGTAAAAATAACAAATCAGCTTGATGCACTCCATTCTTAGCAGAAACATCAAACCTGGGTCTAACTATTTTCTTTGGTGCGGGTAAATAAATCTGCCGCACAGCTTGTTTCTTTAAAAATTATAATGCCTTTTTTTCACTGACACCAGCCTCTTTTGCCAATCTTTTAACTGCTGAGTAACCTTTCCAAAATCCTTTTGGGCTGTAATAAATATTTTCCATTTTTTTCTACTAAAGATTAAACTTTATATAACTATAAAGAAAAAATGGATATCACAACTGCACGATTCGATGAACTGCTCGAAGAGCAATATCAAAATAGCACAAAGAAAATGGACAGACTTGGAAAAAATAAAATATACACTATTACAGATACGAAAATAGTAGAAACTGAATATGGTCCATCCATGGTATTAACATTATTAGACAACGGTGAAGTATGGGCGCCTGATCATCTCAAAAATAAATTAGGGAAGAGTGCGAAAACCACCATATTATATGCGACCACTTGGATTGAAACCATGTAAAAACAACAACAAAAATAGGTATCATGCATATGACTTAGTTTTTTCAAAGGTTATTTCAAAGTAAACATATTTAGTCATTTCAAATCCAAAAAAATCCAAAGTAATTATAGTTTTAATTTTTTTTTTTATGAACTCAATTTGTACGCCACAAATCCAATTGCAGCCATGCCCACCACAATAAACGTAATTTCTCTATTCTGTTGATCAGGAGATGGTGTATAAAAATTACTCAACTTGGGCTCCGGTTCCAAAAGCAAATGTTAACCAGTTATGTAATAATACTGTTTCATAGCTTGGTCTACATCATCAAAAATCTGCTCTGCATGATGCTCTTTTTGTAGTTGCTTGTTAATAAAATCTAATCTCTCTGTTCTTTTTTTATTCCACTCCGCTTGTGATGCGTTTAATTGTTCGACTGCTTTGTCATGCCTTTGTCTTTCCTCATCTGAATGACTTCCCATTTTTGAAAAGAAATAATTTGAACCGCTAAACGCCAATGCGTTTGTTAATGCGCCACCGATCATCATTGCTACTGCACTTGCCATTTTTTTTATATATATTTTTTTAAAATTATTTCATAATATATATTCGCAGGAATAATACCTTGCTTAATCAACATATCCTTTGTAGCCATTGCTAACATTATATCCACAGACAGCATACCAAAATCTACCATATTAAAATCCACTTTAGGTGCTGGTCTTTTTAGTAGTTTTCTGCCAATTTCAGAATATCCAATAGTTGAAAGTGTTTCCACTCCAGCGTGATACATCATATTTACAATTTGTTTTCCGTCAATACTTGCTGCCATTTTTTTTATATGATTATTTTTTTAAAATAAATTATAAAAAATCTAACGGGTCTTTTGGTGCAACATGAACAGGTTGTACAGCTACAGGTTGCGTAGCAGATTTCTTGTTATAAATATACAAACCCAACCCAGCAATGCCTACTAATAAAACCAGACACGGTGGTATATAATGTTTGTATACGTTTATTTTGATTTCTGGTTCCTCTTCATCTATTGTTATTTTTGTTATTTGATTTGAAGCATCTTGCTTTGCAGCATCTTGCTTTGCATCTTGAAGCAAACGCTTTGCCTTTCTTGCCGCTGCTCCTTTTTTTCCAGCCTCTATTCGTTTTGGATTTTTTACTTTTTGTGCAGGTATAACTTCACTCTCTTGGTTCTCCATTTATATTATCTATATTTTTATTTTTATTAAAATCAATATGTCTAACAGTTGTCAGTATTGCTGTAAATGGTGCTAAGCACATCCCATACCTGTAATACAACTCACAACAAGCACTTGTCAAAGCATGATTAATAAATGGGTCTTCCTTCAAATCTTCTATCAGTTTTGGTGGATTGGTTACATTGAAATATTTTGACATCACATACAAGTTAATAAAAGAATTGCCTAAAGTCTTAGTCATGCTTGCCCCAAGCCTTGCTTCATATCTGCAGTAAAGTTTGTTAATTTCATCCGGTGGCATGCCATCTATATTCGTGAGTTGTATGTCTTTACCCAAATATTGACGACTACCACCGCCAGCCACTATGGCTGATAATCTTTCTTTTATTGTTTCTTGTTGCTTTGATTCATCACGTTCCGTAAAACCTTCCGACATATCTTGTAATAGTTCTTCCGCATTCATTTTTATATTAATAATTTTATTTTTTATCTTGAAATAAACATAAAACATAAAACAACCAGCTGCGATATTCATGCAACTAGTAATTGTTAGTATTGTTAATAGCATTGTTATTAATATTGCTATTTTTTTATTAGCATTGTTAATTTGCTGCAAGCATTGCTATTAACATTGCTACTTTACTATGAGCAATGCTATAAGCAATACTATATTTTTTGATATTTTCATTATATTTTCATGTCAGTATTGCTATTAACATTGCTACTTTGCTGTTAGTATTACTATTAGCAACAGTTAGAAAAAAAGTAATTATTCAACCCAATAACCAGTTGGTTGGCCAGTCCTCAAAATTAACTTGGAATATTTAGTCTTAGCTAAAGCTTTTCTTATTCTGGTTCTCTCCTCCAGCGTTGGAATAACATCATTCTCTCTCAAACAATTTTCATAACTATCTCTGTCCTTGGTGTAAAACATACACAACCATTTTGCTTGCTCCCTTAAATCTTTCAATACAGAATTATATCTCTGCGAAATGACCCACACTGATTGTTTGGCGTGGCGACCAGAGAATGCCAACTCTGACAACATACCTTTTTTCTTTGTTAATTCTTTTGTGACGGAGCAATCATCAATGATGTATAATGTGGGCTTGCCAGCATATCTTTTGAAAAATAAACGCAACAGTTCTTGCAGCATTTCTTTACCGTTGCTAACGGGATTGACAATTTTTTTTTTTTTATCTTTTGGGTTTTTTACATCACCTATCCAGGATCTATTTTTATAAGCCTCGTTCCACTCTATGGTTGGACACAATATAATTATATGTTCAAAAACTCCAACATACTCTTGTTCAAGTATGTCAAGAACAAACTCTGTTTTACCACAGCCTGTCTGATCACAGATAATGGCACTGTGTGAATATTTAGGATATTTAGTATTGTGATTCTTTGAATCTTCCATCTTCGAAATTGATTTGCGCATCCTGTATTATATATATATAAATATTTAAAGGTTGATCTGCATCTGCTTTTTTATTTATTAATATCGTTGTGCCTTCACTGCCGTTTTCTATTCTTCTTCAACTGCCGTGTAATAAATTGTCATCACATGTTCTAAGGTCAAGCCACAAAGCATATGATTTTGTCAGATAAGTCTCAAGAGAAACATTGGTAAAGTATAAGTCCCTCGCTACTATTTCTGTCTCTTTGTTTCTTTTTGATGTCAAGGCAAAATATTTGTTGATTTCATCCCAATGTTGATATGCCCTCATGCCCTGACTATACAACTGATTTGGTACTCCCTCTATTGTCATTTCAACCTTTTCAATCTTTGGGTTGTAAAAGGATTCCGTGTCTGTTCTTTCTGGGTCTTCAAACAGCATTAGAATACCTTTCATGCTCCGTGCTGGTACATTAATGTTGATGTTCCAAAGAGTATCAGATTTGTTTGCTATTATTTTTCTATGTCGCAAGATACGATCATACATAAATGACATCTTACCATTGGTTTGCTGTCTTATTTGTCTGGCTAATTCAACATCACTAACCGTATCAAATTCTAAGCCGATATTTTTTATTACATAAGATGCATCAGCATCACTGCTTTTGATAACTTTTTTATAATCGTTTAAGGTTAATTCATATTCTAACCTATCACCAAGCCCCGCTTGATAAAATGGCATATGACTTTCTAACATTTCAAAGTCCAGTGGAATACAAAATCTATTTCCATAAGCTTCTGCTATAGCTTCATCTTCAGTGTCTGAGGATTTATCTCCCGCACCAACTCTATGTTTTAGCATGTTTGCTTTACCAATACCTTGATAAGCTATGTTTACTAGTTCAGTAGGGCTTTTCCATAAATCTACATAATAATGATATATATCACTGTCATCTATTGACATGACTTCATTGCCACTTATTCTTATTGTCATTTTTTTCACAATTGTTCTACCCAGATTCTGGAATAGAGTAGCGTTGGCGTCTGTTCTGCTTTTAAGTTCTATTTCAAAGGCAAGACGAGCATTACGTTGAACTATCACATCATTAGTACTTAGATTGGGAAATCTCACAAGCAGTTGCTGGTTTTGGTCTATTGTTGATGGATTATTAGTTATTACTACACTTGTGCGGATGCTCTTTGCACCATGAGGTTCTCTTAGTTTTCTATGAGGGTTGAGTTTGTTTCCGTAAGCCGACATTGTTTTTATTTTTTAAATATATTTTTTAAAATTAAATAAAATAAGCAATGGCTGAAGGAGGATTCGAATATGAGAATCCTACGTTCGATCCAGATGAATATAATGAATACTTTGAGGATGATATACCTATGGTTCCAGATGAGCCTGTTCTAAGAAGTCTTCTTAACGAAAGCGATTATCTTGATGAACTTGGAAGGCTGAAAGAATCCCAACTTGAAGCACACAACATTTATTTGTAAAATCCTTTTATGATGAAATAGGAAAACGTTATAAAATGGCGCCGGATAAAATGGATTATGACCAGTTTAAAGTATCATCTGATGGTAAAACATTATACTGGCGGTTGTTTGATGATAAAGAAATAAGAATAACTGCCAAGCAAGGTTATTTTACATTTCTTGCTCTTGGTTCTTTGGTAGGTGAATATAACAGGGTTGTTGGCTCTGGGGGAACAATGGCGGTAAGACAATTTTTGAATTTGCCGGAGTATGACAGTAGAACAAAAGTATCACAAAAATTTCGACAAGTATTGGAGAGCACAATAAATGATTTACCAGATAATGTGGATGCTATTCCATTACAAGATTTATCATATATTATGAATAACACAACACAGTCAATGGAAAGTGCTCTTCATGAGCGTCCTGATGCTGAAACACAAACAAATATAGACAAGCGTGAAATGGATGGAATAGTAAAAGCGATGACAACTGTCAAGGAAGAACTCACCAATAACGTGGCAAAACTAACACAACTTGATAAAGACATAACAAGAGAAAAACAAAAGTTAGAACAAGCTAAGACTGATAATGATAAATTCCAGATAAAAAGAATTAGCGATCGCATCAAAAACCTTGAAGATGAGAGAGGTGCAAGATGTCATTTCGTAACCAAGTAAGCAGAATAAAAGAGACAATAAACAAAATGTTAAACGAGGATACAACTCTTGGTGAGAGGATCAACTTGTTTAGGGAGCAAGGTATTACTATTGTAAGTATTTTAACTGCATTTGGTATGATTCTTGGGGTGATAATTAATTCTATTATTCCCACATCAAGTGCTGCTCCAACTCCAACCCCAACTCCAAAACCTGATCCATCAAGTGTAAAAGATTGGATAAAAAACAACTATTTAATCTTGGTAAACTTCTTGCCAACCTAGCTGGTAAAGCTGCTGCAGCACTTCCAGGAGTTATTGGTGCAATAGTATCATGGCTTTTATCTGCAACAGGTAATGTTATTAATTTGCTTGGTTACAATGTATCGGCTTTGCTTGTGTTTGTTTCCGGGTTGTTGTATGTGGCAGCCAAAGAGTGGTTTAAATCTCGTAGATAAGTAATGCAGCAAGACCTATTACTATAGTACCAACAATTATAGTTTTGTTATCTTCGTGTTCAATCGCTATTTTTTGTATTTCTGGTGGTTTATGTTCCACAGTTTTATGTATTGATTTATCAAAGTCAGAATGTTCCGGTAAACATTTCTTTGTTGCGGTGCCTTGAAAAGGTTGAATATTTTTTGGTGGCACTGGTTTTACATTTACATCATTATTCAATCCTAATGCTTGTGCATCGGTTGCTATTACAATTTCATTATTGTAGTCTTGTATTGTTCCGATTCTTAATTCCATGTCACTCGGAGACATGTACAATCCACTTCCAAAGACAAAATTTACTTTACTTCTTGCATATTTTAGGGTGGTTTCATATCTTGAAATATGACTGGGCAAGTTGATGGGGCTATTTATTGCGTCCTCTACATTTGCTAAAAATTGTTTTTGTGCATCAAATGCTGTTCCAGTTCCAAGTATATCTGTTCTTGTTTGTGATTGTGAGCCAAGAATTGCCAAGCAGTATGTTCTTATGCTGTCATTGATTCTTTCTACTCCAGCTCTTGTAAATCCAAATGAACAATCTAGTATAAAAGTAGACCAGCTGTTGTCAGCCTCAGATCCTTGTGCAATGTTATCAATGTGATATGTTTTATCACTCTCGTAGACTGTAAAACTCATCGTTTTGTTGTCGTATACAGTATTTATCAAAGGATGACAACCAATATTTGTCCAGTATTATAAATTGTTCCTAGACCATCATTATAGCTTTGTTTCTGTCTCCAGTCTGAATTTAAGTCAATGTTAAACTCCTTGCATATTCTCTCGTATGCGTTTCGGTTATATGTGTACGCATTCCAATTTGAGTCTTGCGGCATTGCTACACTCATTTCAAATAATATTCTTCTGACTTGGTAATAGACATGAAATCGAAATAACGAACCAACCAGGCCATCAGCTTTTAAATGGTTATTGAAATCAATGCCACATCCAGTTGTCGCGCACCAAATAGAAAAGTTCAACTGATTCTGCCAAAATGACATCCAATTTGTTTTCCAGCTTTGGACTATAACATCTGATTTAACGTATGGGAGTTTGTATTTTTCAAAGACATTGGAAAATGATGCTTTAAAGCCTTTACCGTTTGATGTAATGACTATGTTTTGATTTATTATATCTATCACTTTCTTGCTGAAAGTATTTGAATAGTGAGCATCTGGGTTATATTTGAATTCTTTAGAAATCATTTTTATTTGTGTTTTTATATATATATATATTAAAAAAAAATGTTTCATACAATTTCAAACATAGACAACTCTATTAACTTACAACAGTATATCGATAATAGAGATGGAACTAAGCGCGTCGGATTAAAAAGTTTTACATACACTATCGGTTGGCAAAATATTAATGGTGAAATCGTAAAGACAAGAAACCCAGATAAAATAAAACATTTACCAGGTGGACTCTATAACTTTCAAGACTTGGTAGAAGATTTTAAATTGCTAAATGAAAATATTATCCTGGACAGTATTGTCCAAATTGGTGCAGCCGTTATACATACACCAATAGAGACACGAATGTCAAGCGGTCTTTCAAAAATGCTGGGATTCAAGGACAGAAAATGGTTGACAGGTACTAATATAGGAGATTACCCAATTGATTTAGCTCCTTATAAACAGCTATATGTTCATCTGGAACAAGTTAATACGAGTAGTAATTATTTCAATGGTGCACCAAGCACTATTATAGGTGTTGTGCCTGTAGTAATTAAGCAGTTTGGAGATATAGTATATACAAGTTTTTATCCTGAATATCACTGTCTTATAAATGGTGCAATTACTGAATTAAAAATAGAAGTTAGAGATGAGTATGGCAACAAGATAAATAATCACGGTTTGCCTATGAGTTGTGTTTTAGAAATTATTTAAAAAATATATTTTTATAAAAAAAACAATGAGTATATTTGGACCAACAAGACCTAAAATAACAGAAGACTTAAAGGCTTTGATAAATGATTTTCAAAATTTATATAGGCGAATTGTGCCTTTTGTTGACCAGTTTAATCATTTAAAAAATAAAGTTGATAATCTTAAATATGGGATTATAACAATATTTGCAGAGGCTAAGGGCCCACTTGTGTTGAATAGAATACTCTCATTTGGTAATGGTGGGGCAGAATCAAATGTGGGGCATGTAATGACACGCCGTGGACGGATTATGGGAATAGGTTTAGCATGTGAACGATTACGTGGTGACGTAACTGTAATAGTTTCTGTCAATGGTGTTGAACAACCAAATTATGGTATATCGCTTCACATCATCCCACGCAATCATGATAACTTTGATAAACCGTTAGAGATTGGTGCTGGTTCTGTTGTTAACTTTGTATGCAAGATTGCCAACGCTACCGCTGTAAATACGGTGGCATCATTATTAATTGAATTAATTTTATTTTTTATTTATTAATAAAAAAAATGCCGAAGCAACCAACAGCACCAAGTTTATATCCTGAGTTGCCAGTGGAAGACGGACAAAATTATAGATTACAAAAGATTTCAGAAATTGAAAAAAAGTTAATTACAGAACGAGATATACGTCAGTCTCTTTATAACAAATATAAACGTGGTATTAATATTACAGATGGAATTGACACTACCTTAATATCTGCAGGTGTTATTATGGCTGGGATTGGATTTGTTGTTCCAGTTTTGTTACCTTTGGAAATAGCAGCAATAGTATGTGGAGCTACAGGTGTTTGTATTAATTTTATCAGACGCAAGCTTAATGCAAAAGCTCAAAAACATCATGAAATAAAAACTTTGGCGGAGGCTAAGTTAAATAGTATAAAGCAGTTAATATCAAAAGCGTTGAGTGATGCACAAATATCTGATCAAGAGTTTAAGATGATTTTAGATGAGTTGGATAAATAGTATAGTTTAAAACAGGACACCAAACAAAAAAAGGCTGAAATAAGTGAAGTTCAAAAAAAGGAACCAGTAGAGCAGGGAAGAAAGAACGCAATGGCAACCTTACAAAAAAGTCTAAAAAGTGTGTGATTTATTGTTTTAGTAGTGTGTTTGAGTATGATCCACCACCTTTGTATTCAAGGTCAGAAAATTGTTAATTGAATGTAATTTTGAATTTTGATAACTTATAAAAAAAATTAAACTTGCAATCTTCACTACCCCTATTTTAAAAAAGGTTTAATAAATCAAGTAAAATCACCATTTATGGTGATTTATTATATATGTATTTTAGGGCGTTTTTGTTGTAATTTGAGGCGAAACAGAGTGAGACGAAAATTACAACAGAACGCCTATAATACA
Source organism: Cyrtodaria siliqua (assembly GCA_037043455.1). Taxonomy (NCBI): domain Eukaryota; kingdom Metazoa; phylum Mollusca; class Bivalvia; order Adapedonta; family Hiatellidae; genus Cyrtodaria; species Cyrtodaria siliqua. The sequence continues at coordinate 346,605 of JAWPHD010000032.1, forward strand.
TATATATGTAATGTTTCCCGTATCAATACCTTTTATGGTTCTAGCGAAATGGTGATCTAACTCGTGTTGTCTATGTTTAGTATATACAACCATAGATGACGTCTTTCATTTCGCAGGCATTTCACTCATAATGATGTTTGGCTGCGAAGTTTATCACCCCATTTGTGGATTTGATGTCACATTCATTGCTTCCTATTAACATTGTAATTGTTGTTTGTTTTAATGCGTGTTGTGAGTTGACTGTGTTCTGTGAAAGCTACGTTTCCTGATCGACTTTTATACCTACATTTGATGGAATTCCACTCAGTCGGTTCGGACTAGAAGTGATCGCAAGATTCTAGAACTTGACTACTGACGTAGTTCAATATTCTGTGCTCATTAAATAGAACACACATGTAATTCGAATCCTGGTAGTGGTGCAAAAGATATTCCGGCCTTCACAAAAGGTGACACATTCAGATCATCATATAATTTTGGAAGTAAAACAATGGTAAAAAAAAGAAAAAGAAAAAATGAACAATACTTCTTAAATATTCTCATTTAAATAACGCTGTGTATTAATATAAATTCTGGTTTTATTATCATTTTACAAGATACATCCAAATTGTGTTGTACGGTCATTACGTAATGATACACCTTTCCCCCACCCCCGCTTATTTTGATCATTTCAAATACATGTCCTTCTTTCCTTCCTTCCTTCCTTCCTTCCTACCTTACTTCCTTCCTTCCTTCCTTCAACGCGATAAACCCACCCAACCATCCACCCACCAACCAAAAAAAAACAGCCCATACATTTTTTCATTCATTCATTCATTCATTCATTCAATTCATTCATTCATTCATTCATTGTAGATGTCACAGATACATTTCCCTTCGTAATCCATACTGGCGGGGTATTATTATCATGGGATGATTCACGTTTTACTGTATCATTTCGTTTTTAAAATAGCGTACAACTTTACAGCTAACCCCTCCTAAATCCCACTAGATCTAGGTTTTCATTTCGTTTGAAATTTAAAATCGGGAATCCAGGAATTTCATAATACGTTTGTTTTAGTTCCTGCTGATAAAGCAGCTGATAATAATATTTTTATTTGACGCCTTCATTACGTCAGTGTTTTATCTCAGGAACTCGGGAGTACTAATTCGTATACCCCAGTGCAATCTACTGAAGATAATGTTGTTTCGACGCATATCACTCAGTGCAAGATTTTCAAGGCTGGAATAGCCGAAAAGCAAAACAGACTTCCAACGATGTACTGGATTCCCAAATAACACAAACAACCATATAAAGCCCGTTTTATTTCAAATTCTTGCGCCACTACGAATATCTCCGAACTTTTAATATCTTGTCGTGCTGCCGTTATTGCTATAGGAGCCTTTAATGACACCTCTCGATATCTGGATGACATATTGAACATTGGCAACCCTTTCTTTTCTACTATGGTTAATACTATAATTATATCACAACTTCAACTTAACACAGCAAATATTTCTGATACTAACGCTCCTTTTCTCGATTTACATCTCTCTATTGAAAATGGTGAAATAATTAGCAAAATCTATGACAAAAGAGATGATTTTAATTTTGATATTGTTAATTATCCCCATTTAGATGGGGAGGTTCCCCGAAGAACCTCTTATGGGGTATTTGTGTCTCCACTTATTCGTTTCTCTAGAGCTTGTACTCGAGTTGAGGACTTTAATATTCGTAATATTTATATAACTAAAAAGGTAATCCATCAGGGCTACCGTTACCATAAACTTCGTAAAACCTTTGCAAACTTGTATTATCATAAACCTGATCTTCTTTCCAAATATAAAAGTAATTTAAGAACTCTTCTGCGACAAGGACTATCATAACCTGACTTCTATGGTGATGTGATTTACAAACTTCGTAAGATCCTTGGTCATGGTCACTGTCATACTATCTTTGTTAAACTTGTTAAAAGGTTTATCAAAAGAGGTTATGACCCTATCATTTTTCAGCGCACTGCATGCTTTGTGGTGGACCTATTTACAGTTCGCCATTATGTTTTCCTCTTTAATTTTGCGATGACCGGACAGGCTGTAGACCCTATGATGACGTCAACCTAAAGCCCAAAAGGACAGTGACGTTTGATTTTGTCTGCAATCTTGTCTTGTCGTGCCCCCAATGGTTTATTCTCTTGTTGCTCTGGCTTCTGCGAAGTCATTGAGTACCTTATTTGTGGCTTTCTAGACTACTTTTAGTTTGTACTTATATATACACGAGAATCTTTTATATATATTGCCTATTAATGCTGCCTTGTGGGCCAGACAATAGTTCATGGCGGGGATTTCTTTATTTACACTGTCCAGTTTTATTGGGATGACAGTAGGGTAACTGTGAGGTTTGGTGCACCCTAGAAGCTGGTTTAAACCCCCAGCGGCCTTTTTTGCCACTGACCGTTCCAAGGCGGTAGCTCTATTGTCAACCCTTTTTGTGTTTGTGACGTCATATACCTTTATTCTTTGTTAACATTGCCATCCATGTTTGTCCTTTTGCGTGTTTTGGGGTTTAATGTGTTCTGTGAAAGCTGCATTTCCTGTTCGACTTTTATACTGGTTTTACTTATACAATTAAAACAACATGCATCTTAAAATTCCCTTTTATTTAATATGAATGATAAACTCATGTTAAAGCCTTTCAACAGATTCAGATACCGCATGACAAAAAAATAAACATTACGAACACCCATATTGCGGCCTACAACATACCTAACACCTATCTATCTATCTATCTACTGATACTGCAGCACCCCCTCACGGGGATTATGTGCAGGTGCGCGTCTGTGCAGTGTGAGTAGTTAAACGAAAGATACAATAGTTTTAAAATCAAGTGAGAGAGAGATAAAAGTATGATAGTGTTATAATGTTAAAAGATTGAAGAAGACAAAGTGATTTTTAAAAGTAAGAATAAAACAAAGCTTCCTGTCTATGGCATGTCTATGGCATGGAGTGGGTGACTGAGCACACTGCCAGTTTGAACGAGTTCAAGTATGGCAGCATTGCAGTGTCGACTGGTAGTCTATTCCACTGTACGATTGCAAGGGGAAAGAACGAATACTTGTAATAATCAGCAGTAGTGTGTATTTGTCTAAAGGCAAGGGGGTGGGATTGGCGGGGAATGCTCATGGGATGTATGACAAATGGGGACATGGGTACAGCAACAAGACAGTGGACTATTTTGAAAAAGAGACATAGCCTGGCATCTGATCGTCTGTTTTCAAGGAACCTCCATCCTAATTTACAAAGCATGTCAGTGACACTGGCGTGTTGGGAATAGTTATTTACTGTCTAATTGTTGGACCTTATGTTCCTCTTTTCAAACCCCAGTGTCCTGTTTGCAGATGTGGTTGTTCTGATAGTAACACAGATATTTGACGTCCGTAAATATCGACAACAGATATAAAGACAACAACATGATCTATGCGTCTAGCAATAACCTCATGCAATGCCAATCTGGAATCTCTACCAATGTCCGAAAATCCAATAAAATAGCATGAGGAATAATAACAGTAGTATCAGCGAAGATTTTAACTCAGATCATAATAATGAGAGGCAAACGATGTACATTGTCACCACAACATCTAGCCCCAAGGAGAAAGGTAGTAGTACTTAACGCGCTTGCAAATATATTACATTACATATACTCAGACTGAGGTCTACTACAACACTGTCATGAAAATGCTTTCAAACCCGTCCGACTTGATAAATAGTCATAACATTTTCCCAGTTTATAACGTAGCCAGCCTATTTTCTGCAACACTGCCCAAATCATCCAACGTGAACGGAGCAACATTGAACTTGACTAATTTCCATTTCTTGTACGTCTTTCCATTACCATGCTTATCCACTACTCTGAATTGACTTATTTTTAACAAAGGAAAGTCTGCATTCATATATGTACAAACCCCACCTAACTTATACATACAGTGTTTACAATAAGTAATACCACCACATTTGAGCTCATTTTCCTCAAATTCTGGGGTATCACTTTGAAATGACAATATTTTGCCATTGACGACATCGTCAATAACAACATGATGACAATTTTGTATTTTTTTGACGTCACTGGACATACATATACAGTTACTACAGTTAAAACACTCCAACTTGAAAGCATCGTCCATCATTTGCGACGATCTCTGCGTTTTCTTTAATGTTTCGGCAATTTTGTTCATCGCCTGTATGTTTCCCATTTCTTGTTCCCACTTGTTATTATGGTCTTCTATTTGTTGCTGTAATCCAGGGATAACTTGGTTCATCAGTTTTTCTAGATGAGCATTTTGTTCTTCTTTTTCGACGATCCATGACCCGACTTCAGTTAATACGTAGTACCTGCTGTTTGGTGCACGTGCCCTACCTGTAAAATAATATTTGCTTTAAGCAGATGCAATTGTAAATTTAGCCTAAAGATAATAACACACGATATTGCCCCATAAGAAAACCTCTTTTTAAGTGTGCCCCAATAAAAAAGCTAGTTTCAGCAGCAACCATTTTGACATTGAAATATACAATATCCTATCAATGAACCATTTAACTTATACTACGATAATGTATGTTATAATTTGTTTAGTTTTGGAAAATATGAACAGAATTCATTTACCCTAATTAAATTCCCTATTCATACCTAAGCGCTTGGAAAAACAAGCTTAAGGGATGCTTAAATTACTATAACAACTCTTTCGGAGCCACATTTCTCAAGAAACATAGTTTTCAGTACTACATTTGTAATTGCACTTGATGTAACAAGTGTTTATATGTCAATATTGCAAATTGTTTAAGTGTTGACATGATAATAATTGATAACACTGCTCTTCGCTCTGCTTTTGCTGTGACGCCAGTTGCGTCGAATTAATGCGACACTAACGCCCTTTGTATGTTCTCAAAATGTGTGTAAATGGCGCCAATCGAGTTATATCTAATAATGTTCATTAATTTACAGATAAATAGAATTGGCCTATATGCGATTCGTCAGTATTTCCCTTAGATAATGACTTGATAGATCAAGCAAAGGGTAAGTGTTAAATTGGTATATCGGATAGCTGGTACTTTCCTCTAGACTGGAGTCTCACGATCTCGTTTGTGACATGTTCGTATCTGATGACGAGGTTACACTTGGTGATGTCTAGTCCCTCCTCTGCCACAGACGTAGCGATAATCACCTTGTGTTTTCCGTCCTTGAAATATACTAACGCCTCTTGCTGGCGACTCTTGGTCATACCTGCAAAGAATACGTAATTTGAGAACTCTTCTGAGACACGGACTATCACAACCTGAATTCTATGGTGACGTGATTTACGAACTTCGTAAGATACTTGGTCATGATCATAATAAAATCTGTATTAAACTCGTTCAAACGTTTATCCAAACAGGTTATGAGCCTTTGTGGCTGATTCATTTACGATTCGTCACTATGCTGTCTTTAATCTTGTCTTGTACCCTTAACGGTTTGTTCTCTTGTTGCTCTTGCTTCTGCCAAGTCATCGAGTACTTACTTAATGGTTTTCTAGGCTTTTGTGTGTGTTTTTATATTAAATATACATGATCATTGATGTGTTTTACTTACAAACGGCTATTAATGCTGCCTTGTTTGTTAGAGATTATAACATGGCGGGGATATCTTTATTTACAGTGTCCAGTTTATTTACACTGACCGTAATAAGGCGGTAGCACTATTTCCAACCCTTTTGTGTTTGTGGTGTCTTATCTTGCCTGTCATTCATCTTTAAAAACAGTATGAAAGGAGAAATTTGGAAATCGTCGAACACGATAAATACAAAAATATGGCAGTCTCGGTTTGATTGAGACTATTCATGAACGGTAGTGAAAAGTGGTTGCTACCATTCACGCCTACTAGCCCCGTGTTGAGCAGAACTCAATATTTAAAATGCCAACAGTACACAAATTTGGGCCATCCTGAAGATGGTATGCACATGACGGTAAACATGGAACCTTCAGTGCGGTATTTTCACACCATTCCATGGCCAGCAGCATATGGTCCCAGTTTCTAATAAAACGCGTTGTCCTAAACGAGAAAAGAATTGGCGAAATAAACAAAATGGAATTTAGCTGGGAGCAGAGGTTATGAAGTCTGCGTTTCACAGGTAACTGTCAAAATATTAAATTAAAAAGCAGGCAACATATCCTAAGGGTGATTAAACAATACTCAGAAGCTTTAAAAGCTGGAGTAGTGGAACCACCTATTCCAAAGTTGTTCTTTGTTTCTGTGTGTGTTTGTGGTTGACTGTCGTCCTTGAATGCTACTTTTCCTGTTCGATTTTTATATCTACTTTTATTCTCTTGTTGCTCTGGTTTCTGAGGTTTTGCTTAGTAGCTTTCTGGACTTTTGTTTTTATATTCATATATACATGATCATCTTATTTAGTATGCTTATTACTTCTGCCTAGTGCGTTAGAATTTATAGCCAATGGTGACTTCTTTATTTACACCGTATCGTTTTATTGTGATGACAATAGGGTAAGAGTGTGGTTTGGCGCACCTTAGAACCTAGCTTAAAACCCCAACGGTCATTTGTGCCACTGACCAATCCAAGGCAGTGCCCTACTGAAAACACTGTTATGTTTGTGATGTCATAAACCTTGTCTCATATTTATCATATTTATCAAATGTTGTTTGTTTTCATGCGTGTTTTGGTTTATAGTGGTCCTAGAATGCTACATGTTCTGTTCGACTTTTATATATACATGTACTTTTAACTTTTCACGTATAACAGCCGCCAAAAATCTCGAACAAAAAAAGATGAGCTGACTTCTTTATTTAAAATGCCTTTTCCAGAAAGAAAACAAAATGTTTCGCCATGAAAGCTTCTTGAAAAAGTACTAGATTGAACCTGTAATGCAAAGACCATTGTAATTGTTAATTTACTTTATCATTTGTTCATTTGATTTAGTTTGTGGTCCATTGCGTTTGGGTTGTCAGGTTTCTATAGGGCCATTTTTCTTATTTTGATAACTACTGTGGAAACCATTTTTTTCAAAGAGAAGAGCACTATGAACTATTTACCATCTAAAACAATTAATCTGCTTAGCCAGGCAAATAAAATAAAGATGGTTGGAGAACATTTCAAATAAATTCAGTCGAAATGTGGAAATCATATCAAGTTCAATCACACTTTATACTTGCTATTTGAGCAACTGAATCCAAAATCAAAATCTCTACGCTCAGATGAATATATTAGTGAAGTTTCAAAAATGCATATCCTATAAAACTGGATTTACTGGTACTGTGACCATGTCATTTGTCTCCACACCCGTTAAGCATGGCATGGTTGATCCACACATGAAACATGTAATTGGGAGCTTTACGAACGTCTGTCGAGTAGGATTTTACACGTCATGGAAATGCAGGTATCATGAAATATGTATCTTATAGAAGCCGTTTTAATGTTGACGTCTTGCGTTTTATGAAATCAATAAGCATCACCCAACAAAGATAAACAAACATTCGATGTGTTTTAAAGTTCGTTCAATAAAGTGACAAAATACACATCTGGAGAAGATACAACCAGAGAGAAGGTTGTATAAACCAGCACAACTTAAGTGATGTATTATATAAATTGAACTTGTACTTACCACCTTGTGAAGCAGGCGCATTTTGTCCTAAAAACTCTGTGGCATTCAGCGGTTTCATCGCATCAGTTTCATGCATCCAGGCAACCAAAGCCTTCGCCAGTTCCCGTGTCCTGACAAAGATTATACACCTGGCGTTCTCGTCATGCATAAGCATGTTAAGCAAAAGTTCTTGCATTTTTAGTAGTTTGGGATTTTCTGGTATGTCTTCAAAACGGACACGTTTAAGATCTGAAATGAATATAAAGTTTAGATCACTGATAAACTACATGTGAATTTCAGTTATCAGATAAAGTTAAACTACTGCTACTGTCGTAGTATTAAAATAATACAAACAAAACAATCAGTTCTACATTCAACTTATTAGGTAACATGCTATCAACTTTTTAATGACTGTATGCACAACCGGTCAAAAACATTATATAGTTGCGACAAGAGCATAACGAAGTAACTATTGGAGATCACTGTCATCGGTGTAAACGTGGTATTTGACGCTAAATTGAGCGTTATAACACACAACAATAAAAAAGTTGAACGCTAGTTTCGAGAGTGTACAGTTTGGAATTATAAGGATCTTTACCTGTAAATATTAACGGGTCTAACTAGCTAATACTTCCATTCCAGAAACAAACACTTTTATATATCTAGATAATATACCATTTTATTACAAAGTTCCTTGTTTTTTGGCCAAGTAATCAGCAGCAATGGACATTACAAAGAAATGGAGATGTTTAAGTTGCTGATATAGGATTGTCTGTATGCATTGTTTATCTAGAAGTCTCGACTACTCAAACGACATCTTACCTTTGTAAATCTTAATCAGCTGATCATCTGTTTCGTCATTTTTGGGGTTGACCTGCACATCGACCATATAGGCATCGACTAACTTCATGGCATCTTTCACTCGGGCATCTTTGTGAATCAGCAGACTCTTATTGTACACCTCGTTTAATAAAACCATGTATAATGAATGTTAAATTCCAAACGTTTATATCTTTCTTTTTAAACTTGTTAACAAATAAATTCTAAACAAGTATTGCAAGTTTTAAAAACAGACCAGACCAACCGCGCCACATTGACTTAATAAGGACATGTTCGCAACACATCTTCTTGTTGTCATTCGTTCATTTTAGAGGAAAAGAAATGCGGTACGGCGGATTCACAAGTCAACGTACTCAACAGGTGTAAATGCCAATTTAGTTTAGACTTGTTAAGAAAATACAGTATTAAATACGCTTTAGTGAGTTTTAAAAATAAGAACATATGGGGAAATGATGTATGCAACCAGATCACCCGCGCCTCTTTGACATGATAGGTTTGGTTGGTTGAATAGTGTTTTACGTCATTTTCAGCTTTTTTTAATATATATATATGATGGTCTAGTTTTTCATGGTGGAAGCATACCACCCACTGTTGGGTAGAACCAGTACTGTATACCTTCATTAAGAATCGACATGATAGGGACACAATATGTGGGACGGACGGATTCACAGGTCAACATACGGACCAAGCTACGTTGATGAGCGTAAAGCCTCTCCACTGGTTTAAACGTTAAAGAGCCCACATGAATGATCATCAAAAGCACTCCATCAATAAAAACGTAATTAGATGAAGGACAAAATACTTAACGTACGGACGGACAAACAGACAAAGTGTCAAGTGAACGCCCTCAAAGGATTTAGAGGATCATAACACAAATTTGATTAGAAATGGAGATACGTCGAATGTGTTTCCAAATATGAAATATGAATCTAAACTATATATTTAAGGTTGAGCATTTTCAAATGATAACCATTCGGGTTGCTTAAGGGGCCGATTCTTGTACTTTCGCACCATATGTAACTGGTGATTGGGAGTAAAGTGTTGCTCATAATTATTACCTTGAGTTAAGATTTGTTTAAAACAACAAAACTAAATAAACAAATATAGACATCGTCATCACATACTTGCGAAGTCGTTCATATTTTAAGAATAGCTCAGTTTAAACTGATATGCATTTACATATCGCTATTTCTCAACCCTAATTACGATATGGCTCAAACATTTCAATACCTGCTTCAAACTGGGGAAAGGTTGGCCTAAGGTATACTATGGTAGATTACCTCCATGTGGTGCCTACAGCGGTTAAGTAGTCTTCTCTCGTCCTCTGATTTCAATTTGGCAATGCTCTCCTTAAACGCGCTCAACCATTGAATAAATTTCTCCGTCCCTCTTGATGCCGGTATGCTGACAGCTGTAACGGAAAATGTTTTCTAAAATATTAAAGAACTGAGAAAGCACATTGTTTGAACATAAGTGTACAGCGATCCTTTGCTCTGAGCGATCCTTCGCTCTGTTGAATGGAGAAAATCCTCCCACTTTTTACAGCTCAAAGATTTCTACTGTCAAGCTGTACACAACATATAGTTTGCAAAGCATGGAAATCCCATATGAATTAATATTTATTATTTAAACAACATTAGCTCGTGACGTCTTCCAGAAGTCCATGTCAAACGTTTTCATAAACAATCATTGGACCGGCGGATTATGGGACACAATTTATTGATCCTGCACATTTGATATGAAACTGAAGTAATTTCTGATGGTTTTGATTGGCATTCACACTTCCAGTTCCTTAAAGATTTAGAAATCATCTAAAACGAATCCATGTGTCAGATAAGTTGTATTGACGTTCCTTGGTAAGCAGGTGGTGAAACGCAAAGCAGTATTTAATGTGTAATCTGTTGTATTAAGATCTAGTAATACTTCAATAATTGTATTATCAAGATATTTCATATTAGACACGTTATTAGTCCAATATCGGTCATATAGAACCGGGAACAAACTCACTTAAAATGAAATCGCCAGATAAATCCCTATGTTATTAATTAACCATACAATTAAGGTAGTTGTATGAGTCAATATAAGTTACTAACACAGCCGACATGACGATTCTGAAACAATGCGGTTATTGACACCAAGTTGAGTGCGTATTTGCACAGATATATAAATAAGAGCATACTTAATTGATAAAGTGCTATATTTATAGCAGAAACATTGCCAGAGGAGAACATGCGTTATTTAATTTCGGGTGTATTACTTTTATTACACACATTATGTAAATTGCTCACGGAGTATATATATCTTTCGAAACATAGCTGTTATATCAAAACGTGTGTTTCACCCTTTCACTAGTCAACGATAACAACATGTAAAAGAATGATTTATTTTAAACAATGAAATAGTAAAACGACAAGCAATTACGGGCCTCAGTACATGTTTCAGACAAAAGTATTTAAAATGTGCTTCACAATAATGGGTCTTTATATACGTTTAATAAAATATGATACTTTACAAAATATTTTAAAGGTGCTACGCATTTGCGTTCTCACGCATTCTGAAAATTTGACCAGAATATTTTGCCTATATTTTGATATTTAAAAAATAAAATTTAATGTATTTTATCAAAAATTCGTTAAAATTTAGTATAGTTGAATCAGGATTTGCGTATCCTTTCCGTATATTGTGTAACTTAAACGAATTCATTTAAAATATATGATCATATGAACAGTATAACGAGTATATCTCTAAGCTAAAATATATTACATTCAACCACAGACCGTCTCGGGCTTCATCCGGTTTCATCCTGCTGACCCCCTAACTAAGGGACAACCGCCCCTTGGGTCCCATCTCTCTCTTGACTTACATTGGGCCTTGACAGGTATGCAAACAACTTTAAAAACTGGGTATACTCTGAACACATTACCAAAATACCATAATAAATAAAGGAGATATGACCAATTAACATGCAAAGAACATAAATTGAGGCAGCCATCTTGGATTTATGACATCATCAAGTATTGGTATATTGATAAATATCCTTTAAAGCAAATCACTGTAAATTAATGTACTATCAGATAAAATGAATGTAACCATGTATACATTTTACACTTTGTATATTTACTTTTAATACAATTGCTGATTGTATTTGCTTTAAACTATATTAATCAATACGCCACATATAGTAAAATAGCGTGTGCCGTCTTCATTAAATACTGGCTACTGCATTATGCATGTTTCTTTGCAAATGTTGATAATGCTTTCACCTTTTCCCAAGTCTTGAGCCCGTTTAAATGAAACGTGTTCGTGAAATATTGCAACACCTACCTGACTTGGACTGTGAAGACATATAGCGATCAATCTTGTTGAAAGCCTCGTTCACTGTTTTTCTGAACATATCGCCTAATCTTCCGTTAGCTGTAACAATCTCTGTAAAATAAAGTAATTCATATATGCACATGTCTTTTTTCTGAAATAGCTCAAATTTAACTGTGGCATATATTGTGCCACTTAAAACCAAATTAGAAAGAATTTGTTTTAATACAAATTGTTTATACAATGAAATAAAAAACATAGTTATGTGCAACATAATCGCACACATTGAATTAACTTAATTGCAACATGAAGAATAAGACAGGGAACAAACAAAATTGTATGTATTTATTAACATCATCATCCTCATAATGCAATGTGCCACATGTTGTTTCTCTAATATTAAATCTATATGATCAATTTTGCACTAAGCATTCATCAGCATTCATTATTTCCTTTTTGCTATTGAAATAATACAAAAATATTTCCTCCCATCAGCATAATAATTGCTCCGACTCTCAAAAAGATATAGCCAAATTAAAAATGGTCAAGAAATAATTCTTCCACATAAAACTGTATCTTTTGTTTATTTTGAATGTGTGTTTTTGGATGACATTGCTGTGAACGCTACATTTGCTGTTACATCTATTGGTAAAGAAATCAATGTTACATTTAATATATTGATTCGTAGGTGATTATCCCAAGATGCAACTGAGATGAAATTTGGAAGGATGTTATTTAAACAGTATCAGACATTCGCTGATATTTGGGCTAACTTTAAATGCATGAGTAATGCAATATTAACAATATAAATTGGCATATAACTATTGGAAAACAGAAACGGAACAATGACTGCATCCAAAAACTAAAGAACAACACTTGTATGTCAATCAGGTTCTACATGAGTTGCTACCCTTATACCATAACAGTATTTTGAATAGTGCATCTACCCGTCATGTTACGATTACTGATTTAACTTCAATATGAACATATTTGTGTGAGCACATGTATAAATAGGAGTGAAGAATGTGTTTATCCAGTTGAATAAGATAGTGATGTTTATATTGGACTTTAATTGTCATGATTACTCTGTACTGTTTGCATTACAAGTTAAGCGTCTACTTTATGACACAGTGCATGGGCGTAGCTAGGGACTTTAGAATGTGTACGCAAATAGTCTAGTGGTGTCAGGTGTTTTTTCCTAGACCAATCAGCTAAATGAAGAAGTTACCTGACCCCCTATAGCTCTTGTTTTTATTGCATTTTTTGACTTTATATTTTGTTTCAATACTTGGAACAATGTGTACGCAACTGCGTACTTTGCGTACAAGTAGCTACGCGCCTGCAGTGTACATTGTGATACAAATTGTATTAGTTATTGTTTTTGACATCATTTTGAACCTACTGATACATTGTCGAATGTAACGCAACTTTACAATTCCTAATTCCAGCGAAGTAATCTTGGGTAGACGTATTCAATTATATAATGCTGAAATGCCATCGATTTTACAAAATATGCACTTTTAATACGTAGCATTCGCAAGTTATCAAATAAACTAAAACCTGCGCTTACTTGTAAAGCGACAAATGCAAAAATAAAACAAATCCAAACGTTTACAATGATTCCACATCACTATGCTTCGTGAAAACGTGTTAAAATTGATATGGTCGAATAACAAAATGTTGGCCATGTATTGTAGTAGGATAAAAATATCGGACAGTGAAAGCAGCATTCAAGGACGACAGTCAACCACAAAACACAAAAACAAACACGCAAACAGACAAACGAAAAGCAAAAGTAATAAAAAATGCAAACGACATCACAAACACAAAATGGTTGACAATAGGGCTACCGCCTTGGAATGGTCAGTGGCAAAGTAGGCCACTGTGGGTTTAAACCGGTTCTAGGGTGCACCAAACCTCACACTTACCCTACTGTCATCCCATTAAAACAGGACAGTGTAAATAAAGAAATCCCCGCCATGATCTAATCTCTAACCATCAAGGCAGCATCAATAGGCAATACAAGTAAAACACAAATATGCTCGTGTAAATATAATACAAAAAAACAATAGCCTAGAAAGCCACAATGAAGGTACTCAATGACTTGGCAGAAGCCAGAGCAGTAAGAGAATACACCATTAAGGGCACGACAGATTGATTGTATAATCATAATAGCCGCATTAGAAATTCTACATACAGTGTCTAATTCAAGGTCAAACCTACCTTCGTAAGGTGGATTCTCATACATCCTCAGATCCTCTGTGTGTTGTCGGACAGTACATAAATGACTGGCATTTAGGTTTGCCATTACCTGCTTCATGAATTCTTCAGCTTTTACATGTTGAGTGTTTCCTCCAACACCCAAAGAAGCTGTGAGTCCAACAATCTGTTTTCATAGTGAACATGGTAAATTTATTTAAATTAGTCGAAAAAGATATAAAAATCGAACAGGAAAAGTAGCATTCATTTCAGTCAAAAGCCTTCGAGTTATAAACACACTATTTTTGGCATAATTATTTTTTAGACAACATTTGGTTCGCAGTAAGATAAGTTATTAAGTCCTTATTGCGTAGTTCAAAACACATGAATCAAATAATGATTGAAGTCCTCCAATTAAAAAAAATGATTTAAAGACGTCGTATACCTTCACCATAAGAAGATAACATGTTAAAATGTAACTTTAGTGAGGTTTGGTGCACCCTAGAACCTGGTTTAAACCCCCGGCGGCCTATTTTGCCACTGACCGTTCGAAGGCGGTAGCCCTATCGTTAACCATTTTGTGTTTGTGATGTCTTATTTGGCCTTTTATTCATCTTTAAATTTGTTCTTTGTTTCTGTGTGTGTTTGTGGTTGACTGTCGTCCTTGATAGACCGTGAGCCATACACTTTTTTGTTACCATCTCAAGGGACAAATTCTTACTAGTACCATGTTATTGAGTACCTTGTAGAGAAACAAAAAATCCATGATAGCAGTGTGAACAGGGTAGCTGATTCTTGTTATTAGAGTTATCTCCCCCTTTTAAGCAAAACTCTTGTTTCTTTAAAAAATCGTTTTCGCTGAAACTAGAAGAGCTACAGGTCTAATATTTTGCATGTATTATACATTTAGGGTCCTCTAGCAAGTATTTATAAAATGGTGACCCCAGGGTCAAATATGGCCCAGCCCCGGGGGTTACATTTTTTCATACAGTTATATAGGAAATCTTAAAACATAAATAATTTTCTCTAAAACTGTAAGAGCTAGAGGTCCCATATTTTGCATGAAGCATAAGCTTATGGTCCACTAGCAAGTTTGTTAAAATGTTGACCCTGGGGTCATATCTGGCTCCGCCCCAGGGGTCATATATTTACATAGAGTCATATAGAAACATCTTTAAAATATCTTCTTTAAAAAGAACAAGAGCCTGAGGTCTACTATTTTGCATATTGTACAAGCTTATGGTTCTCTACCACTTTTATTCAACTCGTAACTGTGTGTCCAACTATGGCCGGGTTCTGGGGTTATTGAATTGAATTGAACTGGGTTTTAAGGCGCACCAACATATGAAAGGTTTTATGGCGCCTAACAGGCATGAACATGCCAGGCTCATCCTCCATGTACATCGAGATAAAATATGGAAAATGGGCTTAGGATCTTCTCACCCTGAACTGCAGAGTTGCTGCAAATTCTATTGTAGACACTCCGTTTACGCTGTAGCCACGTTTATTGTTTTCTGCCACTGCTCTTAGTGATGTGAGCGAGATGGCACCTGAAACAAGCTTTAACGAGCATGAACAAAAATGACAAAATGAATATGAATGGATTGGGGGTGTCCTACCCCTCTGCATGTGACGGTGTATTTGCAGTGGTTGTATTCTACCCTGGCAACCATACGGCGTGGGGGCGAGGGTTTCTGGGTTAAAGTTTTACAAAGAGTTATATAGGAAAGTCCATAAAAATATTCATTTCTGATACTACAAGAGCTAGAGGTCTAATACGATGCATGTAGCATATGAGTATCGATCTCTACCAATTTATTTTGTTAAAATGGTGATCTTATGGTCAAATTTCGCCGGTCCCGGGGTCACATATTTACATAGAGTTATGCAGGAACGTCTATAAACATCTTCTCTGAAACTACAAGACCTATAGAGGTGTAATAAGCTATATGTAGCTTAAGATTATTGTCCTGCATGTACCAAATAATTTAAATGGTGTCCCTCTTGAATCAAGCCTGGAAACAATTTTGGCCCTGTTCCGGGGGTCACGCTATAACATTGAATTATACAGGAAAACATATTCAAACAGCTTCTGATACTTCAAAAGCTAAATAATAGTTCGTACGTACCATAAGCTTATGATCCTCTACCTAGTTTGTTCAAAATGGCGACAATGGGGTCAAATATGACCACTACGGGGGTCACAGTTTTACAGATTTATATAAAGAAATTGTTGTTGTTTCTTAAAACATGACAGCACTTTGAGACAAGGCGAGTGGGTCTCTTGTTTATGGCTTGAAGTTGTACACTTTTCATAAAATCACTTCAAAAGTTTTAAGCGAACTGAAATATATAGAGAATGTGACTTTTGATAAGGTATTCCATTTTGAAGACTTAACCATGTTTACAAATCGCATATTGAATAAAACACAAAGTATACCACTGCATTTTTGACAAACTGAAAAAAAAAACAGAAAGAAAAAGAAAAGGCATTTTACGGTTAAACTGTTGATATTTAGATGTTTGTTATACACATTTTAAAATAACCGCCAAATTACGACAAAATTACACTACAAAAACAGTTTATCAAAAGTCTTTCCAGGTGTTCATCTCATATAATAATGCATATGTGTCGCTTAAAAGTATATGTTTATTCATGGGTTTTTTTAATATCCGTAATTGAATAAGTGTAAAATGAATTATCCATTTTTTTTTGTCTGGCTGGTTAAAGCTTTTTATATTGTATCTAGAGAGTTTTGATTCTCAAACGATGTAAGTTATGTACACTCAAGTGATATGAAAACGCAACACGGGAATTTCCGCTATATATTGTATATACTGCACACTTAATTGCACATAATATTCCAAAGAAATCCCAAGATGTTTTTTAAAAAGAAAGTTGCAGTTAATTAGAGAAAGGACACAACTGTGATGTTGTAGACGTTTTAATCACACTACACTTTGTAACAAGAACTTCATAAATGTTGAAGTAGCTCTTTGAAAAATTGAGCTAGTTCAGTACTGTATTTAACGTAAATAGTTTGCAAAATGTTGCATCCTAAGTTTGCTCACATGATTGAGCCAAACGCGTACTCTGTGAATAATGAAACATTGAAGGAATACTGTTTGCTGTATTATTTGTTGTTTTAGTTTATTTTCCAAAAGGAAAGGTCTTACGTAGCCATGTACCATTCGATTAAAAGCAGCATATTGTACATACAATATATAGCGAAAATTCCCGTGTTGCGTTTTCATATCACTTGAGTGTATATACCTTGTGGTCAGTAGGTTTAGAAACGATGTACATATGTTGTAAAATGTGGCTGTTGTTGGCGGGATAGCTACTTTAACTGCAGTAACACCTGAATGTCGTATATAGCTTTTAGAGTAAACATCAGGGCCCTGTTTTATTAAACATCTTACGATAAGTCTTAAATTTTCAAATCGTTCACTTTTTTCACCTTGGCATTCAATGCAGACAATTATGTGTGCATGTAGTGCAGAAATGTCACCTGTATAAGAAAATGAAATGAAATCACGTTTATTTGAAAATTGTAATTTATAGTGAAGCATTTAAGAAATTGATTTACGATCAAAATGGTCATAAGTTGTTTCATAAAACGGGGCCCAGTAAACTAACCGTGATCACTAAATGTAATCTATCTCGATGCACTGGTTACCGATTCTTATCTGGTAGCGTTTATATATTTTTTATATCTTATATGTATGTTATATTGTCACATTAAGTTATATTATTTAAATCAGATACTATGAACTATTCAGTATTCTTAATTGTCCTGTTCTATTGCCAAGTTTATCAAAACAGCAATGAGCTGGGCATAATTATATAAGGCTTGCAGGCATATTGCAACTCGATATACATGAATGCTAGATAAGAGAGACCGTTGTGAACCCAGATTCTTGGATATAACCTTTATGACGGATTAAAATTTTAGTTACTATATTTAGTATGTATTTTAATGCAGTCATCCTGCTTGAGCGCATACAACCTGTTGATGCAGTGGATATCACGGGGGACTTTAAATCCAGAGGTTCAAACCTGGTTCAAACCTCACCGGAGCCAGTGAATTGTGTCGGTGTGTTCTTCGGTATCGCTTGTTCTGTTCTCCCATCACGTTAAAGAAACATAGGTGTCTATTCGTCAGTAGGGCAGGTTCCTAAATGCATATATATCCCCCCCCCCCGCCCACACACACACACGCACACACACACTCCCTCTCTCTCTCTTCATTGGCAATACACCTTTTGTAGATAATAATCATTCCACTTGCACGCGCAAAAATACGGTTGATGCTTACTATCCTAGGTTAATTCCATACTATAAATCAAGTACGGAGAACATTACAACCTATGTTTAGATAAATATCCTAAGCAGTTGATATTGTAACAACTGCACCAACACTAACAAATAGTTGCCATGGTAAGTAGTTAGCACAGTGATCTGGGTAAAAATATTCGTCGTCGACGCCGTGTGGTTCCCGGGCAAGAATATGACCACTGCATATCCAGGAATAGGGGTAAAATTTCCCCGAATTCATGTTAATTTTGTCATTTTTGTTCATTATATTCATCATGAAACCTGTATTGTTTCAGGTGCTTCAGTGGTGTCAGTGATCGTGGCTACAGCGAAAAATGGAGTGTTTACTAGAGAATTTGCAGCAACCCTGCAGTTCTGCAGGTAAGAATGTTCTAGGCATATTCTGCAAATTTTTATCTAGATATCAATGAAGAGTGAGCCGGGTCGAATGTTCATTCCTGTTGGCGCCATATAACATGTTTGTGTTAGTGAGTCGTAAAACCCCAATTCAAATCAATTCATCTTCGTCGATTATTTTTTCAGTAACACAAAAATGGTTCGTGCAAATGCATATACTACTATTTCTACATTTCGTATGCAGAATTCTTCATTGTGTTGTATATGGGTGGGGTAATTCAGGTGTAAAAATCCTTAAAATATGCATAAATTGTAAATAAAAAGTATTAAAATAGACAACTTTTAAGATTTTGCGTTGCAATATGCAATGTTTAATCAGTGAAGTAATAAAATAAAAATTACTTCACTGGTTTAATTCATGTATTTATGTGTAATAAATAACCCAAATGTGTAATCATAATCAATATTGCCATGACGCATACACCTAAAAAAAGACTTTTGTTAAAAGAAATACACGTTAAACCGCACAATTCCTTTATCTAGAATCCTGTGGACTATGTGTCGTCTGTGCAACATATGTATATATCAGACCATCGTAACCCTGATCTTCTTTCCAAATATAAATGTAATTTAAGGACTCTTCTGCGACAAGGACTATCACAACTTGACTTCTATGGTGATGTGATTTATAAACTTCGTAAGATTCTTGGTCATGATCACTTTCATACTATCTTTGTTAAACTTGTTAAAAAGTTTATCAAAAGAGGTTATGACCCTATCATTTTGCAACGTACTGCATGCTTGGTGGTGGACCCTTTTACAGTTCGCCACTATGCTTTCCTCTTTAATTGTACGATGACCGGACAGGCTGTGGACCCTATGATGACGCCTACCTAAAGCCCATTGGGACGGTGGCGTTTGATGTTTGTCCATGATCTTTCCTGTCGTGCCCTTAATGGTGTATTCTCTTACTGCTCTGGCTTCTGCCAAGTCATTGAGTACCTTCATTGTGGCTTTCTATGCTATTGTTTTTTTGTATTATATTTACACGAGCATATTTGTGTTTTACTTATATTGCCTATTGATGCTGCCTTGTTGGTTAGAGATTAGATCATGGCGGGGATTTCTTTATTTACACTGTCCTGTTTTACTGGGATGACAGTAGGGTAAGTGTGAGGTTTGGTGCACCCTAGAACCGGTTTAAACCCCTAGTGGCCTACTTTGCCACTGACCGTTCCAAGGCGGAAGCCCTATTGTCAACCCTTTTGTGTTTGTGATGTCGTTTGCATTTTTTATTACTTTTGCCTTTTCGTTTGTCTGTTTGCGTGTTTGTTTTTGTGTTTTGCGGTTGACTGTCGTCCTTGAATGCTGCTTTCCCTGTCCGATATCTTTATCCTTGTTTATACTTCCAGTTTGGCATGCGTCTCAACTTATCAGGCTTACTGAACACATATGTGCAATACCAAGGACATTGCTAATTACTTAATTTCATCAATATATCATAACAATCCCTTATTTATATTATAATGTTATTTAAATCATGTAGAAAGGTTGTAAATTACTGATTCTTACAAATTTACACATATATTGTAAAAAAAATAACTAAACTAAATGCATAAAAATGTGTCAATAGTTGGTGGGGTAAATTGACTTCTAATTTGAAGCAAAATAGAGATTTTAAACTGAATTCAGTGCTAAAAAAGAGCTTATTTACGCTTCATGTAACTCTATGAATTGTAAACTTAAGTGCATCTTTAAAAAGTACATCAATAATTATTCACACAAGCATGACATTCAAAAATGAACATCAAAAACTTATATGAAAGCGCTACAATGATAGCCTATTATTGTTCGATTTTTTATATAAGCTACCTGTTCCAGATTGCTATCATGGAAAAATGTAATCTATATACATTGCTCTTTTCAAAAAGTGATGGTAGAATTTGTCCCTTTAGTTGGTAACAATATCGAAAATGTTGGGTCCTGGCTCAAGGCCTATGAATGCTGCTTTTCCTGTTCGAGTTTTATATCTATATAATATTATACAGAACTCCAAATCCTTCGAAAAACACGCATTCAAAACAAACAATTAATTGGACAGCAAGGGTAAATGAAACTTCCAGTGGCGCAAAAATCACATATTACCTGATACTGATTTTCTATTGGCGACACTACTTGTATCTAACTCTCTCCATATTGTAAAATCTTTCTAAGAAAAAGCATTAGATCTTATTATACCTTATTGATAATAAATATTTTGGCACCGAACTTGATATATTTTCAATAATAAATATACCTGACCATAATTTGAATTTAATGCGTCAAGGTAAGCAAGAAGCCGAAATGGGGTTGAAGCGCCCAACTGACAACCAATTCAATGTACAATACTTAGTACATAAAATGTATACTGTTTAATAGCCAGTCAGTTGGTTTCATGTTTTTTTTAATTTTGCGTTTTCTTACTTTAATTCCGAATAGGTGGTTCCACTACTCCAGCCTTTATTCTTGATTATTAAAGGTTCTGCATATTGTTTAATCACCTTTAGGATATGTTGTCTGTTTTTGTAATTTAAACTTTTGACTGTTACTTATGATACGCAAGCTTCATAACCTCTGCTCCCAAATAAATTCTAATTTGTTTATTTCGCCCACTGTTTTCTCGTCTAGGGCAAAGCATTTTGTTAGAAACTGAGAACATTCGCTGCTTGCAATGGAATGGTATGAAAATACCTCACTGAAGGTTCCATGTTCACCGCCATATGCATGTAATCTTCGGGATGGCTCAAATGTTCGTACTATTGATATTTTAATTATTCAGTTCTTCTCAACCCGGGGCTAGAGGGCGTGAACTGTAGCAAGCATTGTTCACTACCGTTCATGAACAGTCTAAAGCAGAGACTGCAATATGGTGCATTTATCATGTTCGGGATTTCCAAATTTCTCCTTTCGAAATACGTTTGAAAACAATAATCAAGGGCCTTACTGTGGTTTGATCCTTGGGATACGCATAAGAAAATACTAATGTCTAGTTATTTACTGCGAATAATTGTACAGGTCAGTGAGCTACAACTGTAGCGGCTTTTCTGCTAACAAGGCCAAATTTAGGATGTATTTCTGATACATCGAAGTCCATAAGAAAACTCATTACGTTTTAATCAAAATTAGCTGGTTTAAAATTCTTCCGGGTCGAATGCATAATGTATACACAGTTTGTGTACAAGTTACATAAAGTTCTTACGGATGGCGGGAGGTGTATAGTACTGGTTCTACCAAGGAAAAGTGGGTGGTCTGCCGCCACCACAGATAAAATAATATAACCTTATATGTGTTGAAAATGACATACAAACAAACAAAGAAACATAAATATCGGACATTGTTTTACAGAAACTACTGTGCTAACAATACCAAATTTGTATTCTTCGAAGTGTGGGGGCATAAAAAAATTGATATTCTACGGTTTAACAACACTTGTTGAAATATATTTAATAGTTCTTGAGAATAACATGTATTATAACACGTTATAACATTTTGAGATTTTTAATAACAGTGGTCATTTTTGATTTTGCATTTTTGACCTTAAGTTAACCTATTTAAAAGACATTGATATAAGGATCATTCGTGTGAAGATTGGATACAATTGGTAAATTGGTATCGGGAGAGAAATCGTTTGGGCAAAATGTTCCTGGACGTCGGTTAACGAGGACGACCGTAGAAGAGCGGTTACAATAGTTCTCCTGGGTATTTGGCTAAAATATATTTTAACTCTCCTTCTCTGATATAGTTATGCTGGTCTCGCCTATCTTACCTGTGGCGAATTGGCGTTATTCATAGTTTTATCCAGTTTCAGATCAATGTATCTGCTCATTATCTGGTTGTAGGGGTGTTGATCGTACGTGTGATGGCACTCATCAAATACAATCATGCTGAACTTTGTCAACGATTCAATTTCTTTTTCCAGTAAGGCATTAACAAGAACCTGTGCAGTGACAACTAAAATGTCTCTCCTGCAAAAAAATAAATATATATTAGACATTACTTTTACAATGACAGATATACACACCTTTGAAATATTAAGGGTCAAACTCATTCATTTACAAGCGTGATTTAATTTGTTGCTTAACTCTATCACCCTAACACATCAGGGAAGTCGTTTTAGCCGATTTGCGAAGCAAATCCAAGCTCATGGTTTGGTGAAGTATGTCTGTCTGTCCGTCCGTCTGTCCGTCCGTCTATGCGTTTTGACATTTTGGTTAAAATATTTGGTTAAAGTTTTGTTTTGTGTTTTGTTTTCATATCTCAAAAACTAATTGTCCGAAAAGTTTTAAACTTGGCATAGTTGTTTATTATCATTACGCAATATTATATGACAAAAAACATAAGGCTGTCTTGTATTTTACTTCAATTATCTCCATTTTTGACTAAGATTTTTCAGTTAAAAGGTTGAATAAACATATTCCAAAAAAACATTTTACAACAAGTTTTTAAACGTGGCATACATATTCATCATTATACCACAACCATATGTGACAATCACCATAACTCTTTATGCATTTGACCAGAATCCCCCTTTTTATACTTAGAATTTCAGGTAAAATTGTGAATATACAGTCATATTCCAAATACCAATTGTCAGAAACAAAAGCTTTGGAAACTGGCACACATGTTCATCATCGTTATACAACCATATGTGGAAAACAGTATAACTCTGTCATGCATTTTACTAGAATTATCCCCTTTCCTACTTAGATTTGTTGGTTAGTTTTTATTAATGCTCGTACACCCATTTGTCAGTGGCATTATCTGCTGGCGCAATGCAAGTTATATCAATATTGTATTTTCAAATCTGTGAGCGAATAACTTTTCATTAGGTATATTTACGTCATTTCTTAATGCAAGAAAACCAAAGATAGCTCAACAGGCAAAATACCATACGGTCTTATGCGAAAGAGTGTTGTTCGTCGTCAGCGTCGGCATGAACGGTATCATAGGAAAGAAGACAATATATCAATCGGATATTCAAAATTACCACCGTTACTAACGTTGGAACGGTCATTAGGCAATATGGCCCACTGGTTATCTTAAATCGATTTTAAGTGTACACAACCTCGCTACTGTCCTGTCTTCATCGCTCAAATTGACAAGACAGTGTAAATAAAAGTACATCCTATCAAAAGGAAATCGCTAACAATACAAATCCGCATCCAGAGAAACCGTATCATCAAGACAGTGTGTGTCATGCACCAAAACATGGGTGTGGAGGAGGGTCAAATGATTAATGTAACGGGGTTTTTGTTTATAACTTCTAAACTATTTTAGTCATGGGAGACATAGATCATGTAACATATTTCACACATTTGATTCTTTATATATAAAAGGAAAATAAACATTGAAAATCAAGGAAAATATATAAAATAAATGTTTTCTCTGATACTGTTTAACATATGATACTTACAGGCCCTCTTGAGCTTCTTGATATTTGTAAACAACTAAGCCATGTTTGACTCATTCACACATGACATTAGGATTCAGGTCGCGACGGTGCATTTGTAATAGAAGTGTAAGTTGACGGAATAATGTATATACGTACAACGCCTTATTAACTTAGAAGGAGAAAATGCGACTGACATCCGTTTTTTTTTCGGGAATTTGTAGCAAAAGGCAGCTGTCAAATTTGATAGGGACATATATTAATAGCAAACACTGCAGCAAGGTATTTTAAAAAAACGAAATATTAGATTTGTGTTTCAAAAGCTTTACTAATCCACAAATATCTCAATTTTAAGATGTTTTTTTTTAAATATAGCGCTACACTTTGTGTATGTTCTCTTAGGAAATGCCCGTATGTAAACAAAGGTGCGCTTAAGAAATTCGCAATTTTCTGTTTCCATCAGTAACAAGTAACCACCGATACATATATAAACTATCCTGTAAGGGACATAGGGAAATTCTGATATTAAAATCAGTGTCTCAAATTATTAATCGAGAGTATATTTACTTTAAACCAGTTTTCAAATAATAAAACAGAAGGTAAAACAGTTTAGAGTTTTTAATTGTTCATTTTTCTACCATATGTTACAATATACTATATGTGCAAGATAATTAACAATCAGAATTATAAAGAAAGAAAAACAATTTGTTTTGAAATATTCATATAATTATTACTAATGACAGTTAAAGATGCAAGTAATATAGAAATACAAAGGAGGCACTGCGAATTTTAAACAATCAAGATCGTCATGTGTCCCTCTCATTATGATGTATCCTTGAAATTCATTGTTGGTAGGCATAACATCCAACACTGATAACGTCACTTAATAGATGGGGATGGGAGGGTGGCAGGGGTACAATAGTAGAAAAGGTTGTTAATTATGAACTTTAATTGCGCGTGTTTGGCAGACTATCAGGCATCAGTAATGATGGAGGTGCGAGGATGTGTAAGAAAAAGCACGAAATTGAAAGGATTTTATTTTGGTACATATAGCTGTAAGTTTGACAGTTATACAGTGTTTGGTAGGCATGAATAAAAGTAACACAGTCCATCCTGCCAAGAAAGGCATACCATGTATTACATTTTCGAAACAACGCCTTGGTGAATAGAAATCACATGAGGGGTGATCAAAACGTAATCGGACAAGTCTTCCAACGTTGAAATGGGTGAGCATTTTACCATCAAAAGGTACATAAATGTGTAAAATATATATAATGTACACAATACAAAAGTCATGTAGTTAAAAGAATTCTACATCAGTGCATATTTTCTAAAATGTTAAAATATTACCTGTCTACAAAATCCCTAAGGTATTGATTGTTATCTCTCTGAGAGCTGCCACTAATCACCTTGGTGCGATATGCCGAGAGGAGTTCAGTACATGCCATTCCTTGCTGATAGGCTAAAGTTTCCTTCTCCACCAAAAAGATCACTTTCGCAACTTTATTATCTCTTTTAAATCTTCGGAAATGTTCCTGTAGATAAACAAGTCATACATGTTATGCATAGAGAAACACTGCCCATTGTAATGTTCAACTATAATGATTTGTTATGACTCAGCTCTTTTACAGCTCCAAACAATATGTGTTAATAAGCTATGCCATGCAAACATGTCTTATTCAGTAAGCAATACTAGACTATCTATACTATGCAGAAAAGAAATATAACCTATTAATATTTATAAGACTGATGCTGATATGTTATTGTGTCATCCAAGGCCATTCATTATACCCACGTTTTCGAGAAAAAAAAACAGGGTATATTAAAATCGCCTCCATTTGTCCGTCCGTCCGTCCGTCCATCCATCCTTCTTTCTATCTGTCCTTCCGTTACCGTATCTCCTCCTAAATCGCAGAACGGAATTCAACCAAACTCAGGGTATGACTGCACCACATGATGACGGCGTGCAAGAGCAAGGGGCCCTCAGGAAGAGGGTCAAAACATCAAATACACTAACAATTCAATTACACTGTCATTTTTCCATAAGTTTGCACATTAATTGCTATAAATAGTCGTCTTTGAAGAGCATGGCAAATGATTTATTACATAAAAATCCGACGTCTTCCCTGGGGTTGGCGGTGGAGGGGATGGGTGGTGGGGGAGGGTTTCGGGGGGTCAAATGTTTTTTATTTAAATTTCAGACGAACATCTTGAGGAAGGGATTACAATGTGCAATAATACGTTTTTATCCTCTGTGTGCGGGGTGGGGTGGGCAATGCAAGGGGCGCAAAAGGTCCAATATACACAAAATTCAGTTGCAGTGTCAGTTTTTAGTTGCATTTTTTAACTTGGCAAATATACAAATCTACACTGGTCAAAATTGCTAACCGGTCATTTTATTATTTGGAATATTATATCAAATATTGTATATTTTGAGTTGATATTTCATACAAATAAATATGAGCAGCAAACAAAACGATCAATACATTTTGTAACTTCAAAATCCGCACTTCCGGTCACGTGGCTTATTTTGGCGCGAAATCGCATTATTATCCCGTGCTGCACGAGGTAAAATTTGAACATGTGTTTGTGTTCTCGGAATTGTTTATCGTTTCAATCCCAAACAAAAACTTACTAAACATTAAATAAAAAATGCGTCGGATAACAACGGAAGAGCGTGGACGGGCCGTCGGTATGATTATTGCTGGTACTTCGATTCGGCAGGTAAAGGACATTGCGTAATTTGTTCATTTTTATTAATTTATTTAATCGATTTTCAACGTTTTATTTTCTCTTTTTCAAGTCCAGTATTGTGTATTATAATATTCCTCATCCTTCTGGCAGGTTAGTTTATTCATAAGTTTACTTGTCTGTCCGTCCGTCCGTCCGTCCCTTCGTTTGTTCGTTCGTACATGATTCTGTCTAGCCATGTTCATTATTTCTGAAAAAGTCGCAATAATGAGTTGTTTTATATTTATAGGTAGCCAGAACAGTCAACAGACGTTTTTCAACAATTTACGACCTTTGGCTCAAGTGCAATCGCACCGGAAGTGTTGATGACCTTTACCGAAGGCCAAACAGACGTGTGACAACGCAGCGTCAAGATCGCTACATCCTTGTAACACACCTTCGTAATAGAAGAATAACAGCGACAGATATTGCCAGACGTTTAATAGGCGTCCATAATAGAAACGTGAGTGATCAAAGAGTACGAAATCGACTACGGATCATGGGATTGAGAGCGAGAAGACATTTTGTGGGATTAGTATTGACTGGAAGACACCGGCGAATTCGGCTTCAGTGGGCCAGAAGGTATTTGAGGTTCACCAGAGCAGACTGGGCAAATGTCGCCTTTACAGATGAGTCCAGATTTAATCTTCAGAAGTCTGACGGCAGAAAGCGAATTTATCGACGACATGGGGAACGATATTCGGATAATTGCGTCAACGAAAGATCTCATTTTGGAGGAGGGTCAGTGATGGTTTGGGGAGGTATTAGTTTGCACACTAAAACTAATATGGTGGTTGTTCGAGGAAACCTGAACGCAGACCAATACCAGCAACAAATACTTCGACCAACGCTTATTCCCCATATTCGCGCTAACCGTGGGATGACATTCATGCAAGACAATGCACCTTGCCATACTGCAAGAACTACCCGTCAGCTACTTCAGGGCAACAACATTCGAATAATGGAGTGGCCGCCATGTAGTCCGGATTTAAATCCAATCGAACATGTGTGGGACGAAATCGACCGTCGTGTGCGACAGTTACCAAGGCAACAAAATATTGCTGACCTCACAAGGGACATTGTCAATGTTTGGAATAACATACCTCAGCGTTTTCTACATAACTACATAAATTCCATGCGACAACGCTGTTTAGCTGTTGTACACGCAAACGGCTGTCATACGCGATATTGATTTTTGTAAATTTTGAAATTACTGGTATCTATGAATTTCGATACAATAAACTTCTTTGAAATTCATAAAATACTTTGCTTTACTGATGTGATTACTTATAGAACATTTTTCGATACATTTATTTCCAATTTCACATATATTTTATTTTTCTGAGACAAATAAATAAGAAAATAACAAGTGATCGGTTAGCAATTTTGTCTAGTGTATTCCTCTGAAAATGCAAAGTATATCAAAAACAATTTCAGTGTTTCCACTTTAGAGGCTTGCCCAGGTGGGGAAGTGGGAGTGAGTGTGTGTGTGGTGGGGGGGTAGGATTGTGTGTGTGTGTGTGTGTGTGTGTGTGAGTGTGGGTGGGTGGGTGGGTGGGTTGGGGAGACAGATAAATTTGTTCAAATATCTCTTTGTTCTTTCTCAATAAAATGTAATGATTGTGTGAATATCAGTATAATTTGCTCCAGGGTCACCATGGGACTCTGGGATAGGAGTCAAACGTTCAAATACCCTATACATGTTTTATTCATTTACAGTGTCATATATGTATACAGAAAAGAAAAGCATTTTCTGATCTGAGTATCAAAGAACAATCAACCCAATTACATGTAAAATGGGTACAGGGTTAAAGGGAATTGACAAATGTGAAGAAAACTTGGATATGTGCGATTGCATGCCGTCGAATTCGTTCTAGTTTAAAACTAGAACTGTCCCCACACTGGTAACTTATTGGGGAGTGGGTCAACATACAAGACTTTGTTCCTTTAAGATATATAGCCATATATTATAGAGAAAAAGCCCGGACAAGAATTTTCTATTTGACTACCATGTATGAAATGCATTAAAATAGAAAGGGTCATAACTGTGTGGAACATTATCGAACCGGAACGTCACGACTATATCCGCATCTCCACTTGATATTGATGCTTTGTAGCAAGTTTCACAAAATTATAACAGGGTTTTTAGAAAAATAGCCCGAACAAGAATTTTCTAATTGACTACCAAGTATGAAATGCATTAAAATTACAAAGGGCCATCAGGGGGACTCAGTGAAAAATTATTGAACCGAAACATCAGGACAATATCCGCATCTCCACTTGATATTGATACTTCCTAGCAAGTTTCAATAAATTCTAACAAAGTGGTTTAGAGAAATAGCCCGGAAAAGAATTTTGTATTATATATATATATTAGAAATATAAAGGGCCATAACTCAGTGGAAAATTATCGAACAGGAACGTTAGGACAATTTGCGCATATTCACATGATATTGATGCTTTGTAGCAAGTTTCACGAATTTATAACATGGGGTTTTTAAGAAATAGCGCGGACAAGAATTTCCTATTTGACTACCAAGTATGAAATGCAATAAAAATACAAAGGGCCGTAACTCAGTGAAAAAGTATTGAACCTTAAAGTCATGACAGAATATGCATATTAACATGATATTGATGCTTCGTAGCAAGTAACATGAAATTATAACATGTTTTTTTTTAGAGAAATAGCGCAGACAAGAATTTTCTATTTCACTACCAAGTATGAAATGCATTAAAAATACAAAGGGCCATAAGTCAGTGGAAAATTATTGAACCGAAACATCATGACACTATGCACATCTCCACTTGATATTCGCAAAAATTCTATAAAGAAGTTTTAGAGAAATAGCCCGGTCAAGAATTTTGTATTATATATATATTAGAAATACAAGGGGCCATAACTCAGTGGAAAAGTATCTAACCGGAACGTCATGATAGTTTGCGCATGTCCACTCGATATTGATACTTCCTAGCAAGTTTCGCGAAATTTTAAGACGGAGTTATTGAGAAATAGCCCGGACAAGAAATGCGTCTACGGACAGACGGACAGCTTTCACTACCAAGTATGAAATGCATTAAAATACTCAGTGGAACATTATTGAACCGGAATGTGTCATCACAGTATGCACATCTCCACTTGATATTAATACTTCCTAGCAAGTTTCGCTAAATTCTAACAAGGAGTCTTATAGAAATAGTCCGGATAAGAATTTTATTATATATATATTACACATACAAAGGGCCATAACTCAGTGGAAAATTATCGAACCGGAACGTCATGAGTATGCGCATGTCCACTCGATAATAATACTTCCTAGCAAGTTTCGCGAAATTCTAAGAAGTTCTTGAGAAATAGCCCGGACAATAATTGCGTCTACGAGGCGGACAGGCGGACAGCTTTCACTACCAAGTACGAAATACATTAAAAATACAAAGGGCCATAACTCAGTGGAAAATTATTGAACCGGAACGTCATGACAGTATGCTCATGTCCACTCATAATGATACTTCCTAGCAAGTTTCGCGAAATTCTATTGAGTTAATGAGAAATAGCCCGGACAAAAATTGCGTCTACGAGGCGGACAGGCGGACAACTTTCACTACCAAGTACGAAATACATTAATAATACAAAGGGCCATAACTCAGGGGAAAATTATTGAACCGGAACGTCATGACAGTATGCTCCACTTGATATTGATACTTCCTAGCAAGTTTCGTTAGATTTCTAATTAGTAGTTTTACAGAAATAGCCCGGATAAGACTGTTGCATTATATATATATATTAAAAATACAAAGGGCCATGACTCAGTGTAAAATTATCGAACCGGAACGTCAAGATAGTATGCGCATGTCCACTCGATATTGATACTTCCTAGCAAGTTTCGTGAAATTCTAAGAAGGAATTATTGAGAAATAGCCCTTACAAGAATTGAGTCTACGGACAGACGGACAGACGGACAAGGTGATTCCAGTATACACCCCCACACTTTTCTTGGGGGATGTGGGGGTGGGGGGGGTAAAACGGACAGACGGACAAGGTGATTCCAGTATACACCCCCACACTTTTCTTGGGGGATGGGGGGGGGGGGGTAAAATAATTAACATACAGAAATGTATGTTGATAGTTACGATAAACGTCATATGATGAGTATTATTGTGCTTCTGTCATTCAAGGTTATTGAAATATAACATGATTGTGTATCTTATTGGAAGATTTTGTGACAATAGACAATATCCTATCCCAATTATGATCAAGATACTTGTATCGAAGGTTAGAATTTCTATTTTTAAACAAGACGACCATAACTGATTCTTTTTTTCATAACATCAACATTTAAAAAAAAAAAGAGGAAAAGATCTTTCTCACAAGATTTTTTTTTTCAAATACATTGACTTATGGATTAAGTTTATCAAGATATGAGCGTGGATTTTTATCCTGCACCCGTGAGATTTTCCACCACTTTCCAGCACATGATTGTGTAAAATGAGGAATTACTCAACTGGTATCTAAGAAACACTTTTCTCACATACCAGATAGGGATATCAGACAAAACATTATATAAGTGCTTGCTCCGTTTTCCGACACATAAAAGTCACGCGCATCAAACTGACGTCAATAGCATAAACAATTGCAGGACGTCATTGCGTAAATGTACAAAACTTTTGTAATTGGCAGCATCAACTCAAAAAACGTCAATGGTATGCAAGGGAAACAATAAATAGGGCCTAGAGTTCAGTTCACTATTTGGTTCAGTGTTTACTTCAGAGTATAATGTTAAAAGAAACATTGTGAAAATATTGAATGTTTTTATTAGATATACATTGTGAGAGGATAACAATTATGTGCTCATCTTTACTAAAAGTGCCATTGGATTATTTGGAATACTTTGAATACTTTGAATAAATAAACCAGGAAAGACTTAAAATAAAATTTGATTAAAGGGACATTTGACAATTTAGATTAAAGGGACATTTACCAATATTATTTGAACTTATTTCTTAAATCGGATTTTAATAAAATACTCGATTTAATTTTTTTTAGAATTCTGTAAGTATATATAAAATTGTTGTTGCTGGTTAAATGTTTGCACTTCCTTTCTTGCTACATTTCACCTGTAACAGAAATATTACACCATACATTCAACAATGCCCTATACTGTGTTCTGTGATATAACTATTTCAGTGAGTGCCCGAAGCATATTTTGAAAATTATTAATTATATGCACGTATGTCTCCGTGGCCGAGTGGTTAACGACGCTGCGTTGCAAACCTTCTCGCCTCTCACTTCTACGGGTTCAAATTCCACTGGGAGCTCGACTTGTAAGCGAGGAAGTGTCAAATCTTACGGATGGCGAGAGGTATACAGTACTGGTTCTACCCTGGGAAAGTGGGTGGTATGCCTCCACCACAAAAACAATCGACCGTCATATATAACCTCACATGTGTTGAAAATGACGTAAAACACCATACAAACAAACAAAACAAACAAAGTATACATTCATTCCAAAACGGTGTTTAAAAATATTATTTCAAATCTACATTACTTTAAAAGCGACTCTTGTTTTGCCAGAGTTTGTTGGTGCCATAATAATAACATTTTTGCCCTCCAGTCCCTTCTTGGCCAGCTCTGTTTGATACTCCCTCAGGGAGAAGTCTTTATCTTTGATGTTGTGTAGTTCATCCACATCTGAACAATATATATTATTATACATCACGTTAACATTCATGTATAAAACGCCTATACTCTGGCGTGAAATATTTTATACAGTCTAATGACTGTGACGTCACAGCAAGGCTATTGGGATTTCTCACGTTCAAAACCGGAGGCGAAGATGAATTTTGTTTTGTTAAACAATTAAATGTAATAACACCGATCTTTATGACAGTATTGTTGTTTTTGTTGACTTAAAACTTGTTCTTAAATGAAAACTGGTTAAAGAAATATATAACAAAGGATCAATATCTTTTATATAAAAATGGATTTTTTTCTCACAAGTTTCAATTTTTCACACACAATATTTGTTCAGTGTAATAAAATAAATAGTGCATCCCAGTGAGGGTGACAGGTGATATTATTATACAATTAAAATAATAAAGAAATTCTATTGAATCAAGGCTGGTCACATGATTCCTGCTAAAAAGACGTATTGACCTGAGAAATGTATATTGACTTTTCGTATTGACTCAAAGGCGTGCCTGAAATAAAAAAAAGAGAGCGAACGTGAATCGGTACGAATGTACAATATAATGACGTCATCGGGAGCCGACAGGTGTTTTTTTTACAGCTGATGAAAAAAAGAAAATAATAGAAAATGGAGATGCCGATAATACTAAAAGGGCAATTTAATTTTTTGATGTTATAATAAAACTGATGTTGCCTTTTGAAATTGGTCAATACATGGTTTTATCGACCCGAGAAAATGCATATTGACCTCGGACGTAATACATACAACGTCCGAGGTCAATATTCATTTTCTGGGGACGATAAAACCATGTATCGATAAAACCATATATCGACCTCATCAAAAGGCAATAATTGTATATTGTCAACATGAGGAAAATAATGTCGACCGAGACGAAGCCAAAGTCGACATTATTTTTTCCAAAGTTTGACAATATCCACTGTCATCCTCACTGGGATACACTTTTCATATAGTATCACATTTTTATAAAGAAAACATCACTGTCTTCTATCCGCCTATTATCTATTATTATCTATGTAAGTAGGTGCAAAAGTCGAACTGAAAAAAATGAAGCACCCAGAGCAGAAAAGGCAGTCAACTAAAGCATTTTCTTGACAGCTGCACACGATTTAAATATGTGCTTAAATGAAGTCCAGGGGTTACAAATTATGACCCCAAACAGGGATTCTATTAGTTTTTTAAATAGAAACCGGGAATAGCGTAAAGAATCAATGTACATATTTCGATTTTTTACAAAAATATCGTAGACTATAAACTTTATTCAAAGAAAGTCCAGGAGTAAAAGGAACATCTTTTATCTTACTAAATAAAAAGAAATACGATTACATGAAATGACATGAGTTGTTCCTAGTATCTATTATTATCTATGTAACAAGGTGCAAAAGTCGAACTGAAAATGAAGCACCCAGAGCAGAAAAGGCAGTCAACTAAAGCATTTTCTTGACAGCTGCACACGATTTAAATATGTGCTTAAACAGTCAGGTGTGTAACTGATTTAAGTTATACACCAAATAACTTATACATGTTATTATTTCGTAGCAGTGAACACGCTCTGAAAATCAATGTTTATTTTGAAATTCGAGGTAGTTTACGTCATTGCTAGTTCTCGCGAGAGGTCTCGAGACGAGAAGTAATTTCCGGATTGCCCGCATGGATACTGACTTGACGGTGAGTGATAATTTGCTTGTTTTTATTCGTTTTTGTCCACAAAAACATTTATGTCATTTCAGACGCATATTTATATCCTATCCAATTTTTTCGGCGCTTGCCGTATTTTCCCCCTGTTTTATTGTACCTTTCTCTGGTAAAGGGTGTCAAAACTGCTCGTACTCATCGACAATAAACTTCTACGCATCATGTTGGAAGATTGAAGGAGTCTAAAAAATAAAACTTGTCTAAGTTATTTTCTGTTAAATGTCGGAAAATTGTGGAATGAGGTAAGATAACTCGTTCAGGCTTGTTCGTATAATCGTCGGTGAACATCTTCATCGTTCATGTTTATATATGATGATGAACATGTAGGCCTACGTGCATTTTGGGAAATTATACGGGACAGCTGTTCAACATGTTATTATTATAAAATTTTGCGATTAACATGATAAATGAAAAATGATTTTAAATTATTAAATACAAATTGAAATCAAATATCATGAATATGTGAAAAAGATTTCGTATGTCCTGTTTTAACACCTTAATATATTGAGAGAACAACTTCAACATGTTCAAAGAGGGATGAGATGGTTAATATCAGATAATACACATGCTAACACCTGGAAATGAATGAAAGCCATCAAGGTATGTAGCCTTGGCCAATTGTATGTTTTATGGGATATGGTACGGATGCTGTCGGGCAATAAAGGAGCGTGGTCATGAGACAAGGAATACAAAAATACGGGAGTAAGGAGACGTGCGGTGTGGGAGTTTTTGAAATAACAAAATAATTAGTGCATCAAATACACAGTCTGCGAACGGCAAGACAATTTTTATATATGCCGTCCTCCGACACGTCTAGGGTGCATCTATAAACGTCCGTATGAAAAAAGCACCCGAAGGCGTCAAATAAATGAGACTACAAAATAGTATAATGGAGAAAATAAACATGGAGGGAGAAGACAACCTCATGTACTTGCCCATTCCATGTTTTATGGTTGTGTGGGTTGCTGAGCATGCTGAGGGGATACCAAACTTACTAAATGGCTACCTACTGCATAACCTGTAGTTCTATGTTTATCACAGGGCTGTCTCTAATCGCCAGCAGCCGGCTATATTCGCCGTCAGTGTTTTGAATTTCGAGCCTGCTGTATCAATAATTGTTTTCTTAATCGGTATCAAAAACTATGGAATAATTCCATCATCTGAAACAAATCTTGAAATGACTACAAATCCTGACCTTAATTATCCCCCAAAACAGAAGATTGCATGTAATTAGACCCCATGCTTAAAACAAATTCACAGGGGAGCATGCCTGCAGACCTTCTAACAACCTCACTTTGATCGATGACTACTGTCAAATCAAAGTAGCCACCTGTTTCAAAAATTAGAGACGGCCCTGTATCATGTTTATCGACTAGCCCGTTCTCAGTTTATAACGAGCCAGTTTTCAGAAAGACGAGTATGACTTATAATTATGCTAATCATGCTAATAGATCCCTGTCCATTGGGCATGTTGGGTGTTTTGAGTTTGAGCCTCAATCTGCAGTCGTTGATTTAACTTATTTTAGTTATTTTTTATGTAACTTAAAAATATGAAAACAAAGAGCAGATCTCTGTCAACCATTATTTTCTTCACATAAACATAATCAATATTACTTTTTTAAAAAAGTCCCGCTGTATGTCCATGTTGACTACAGAGTGATGTACTGGTAAAATGGTTCATGTAAAACCCATGGCATTTAAAAGTATAAGT
This sequence comes from Cyrtodaria siliqua, assembly GCA_037043455.1. Taxonomy (NCBI): domain Eukaryota; kingdom Metazoa; phylum Mollusca; class Bivalvia; order Adapedonta; family Hiatellidae; genus Cyrtodaria; species Cyrtodaria siliqua. The sequence goes on from JAWPHD010000032.1 coordinate 382,495, forward strand.
AACTAAATAAAGTTATATAACTGTACACAGTTATGAAATCTTATCTAAATGTGAGATGTTGTATTTTTAAAAACCTGATTTGAACAGGCAGTCATTTTATTTTACATATTTCGTGATCCTGAAGATTTTCATGTTTGATAATGTATCTGTTTTTTATTTTTATTTTAATTAAATACAAACTAATTCTACCGTGACTAACTTTATAACTTGATGCAGTTATATAACTGCATGCAGTTATAAATTTATAACTGCTTTCAGTTATCTGGTTAGAAGGCCTAAACAAAAAATGTGATTTGTTTCCCATAACCCGAGCGACCTGCCGCTTTTACCCCTGGCCCAACAACTGTTTACCACTTCCACCCAAAACAAAGAGAATTTAACTGTTTAAAGAAACAAAACTTTGCTCGATATCTTATGGTGGCCGTCTGTCAAATCAAAGTAATCACCGGTTTCAAAAATATTAGAGACAGTCCCGTATCATGTTTATCGACTAGCCCGTTTTCAGTTTATTACGTGCTGTGGTTCTGTGTTTATCATGTTTATCGACAGGTCAGTTCTCAGTTTATAACGAGCCTGTTTTCAGAAAGAAGAGTATGACTCTTATAAGTATGCTAATCCTGCTAATAGTTCCCTGTCCATTGGGCATGTTGGGTGTTTTGAGTTTGAGCCTGAATCTGCAGTCAATGATATAACTTATTTTAGTTATTTTTTAAGTAACTTAAAAATATTGAAACAGAGCTGATCTCTGGAAACAATTATTTTCTTCACATAAACATAATTAATATTACTTCCTACTGCATGTCCATGTTGACTACAGAGTGATGTATTATTAACATGGTTCATGTAAAACCCATGGCACTTAAAAATATAAGTAACTTAATAAAGTTATATAACTGTACACAGTTATGAAATCTTATCCAAATGTGAGATGTTGTATTTTTAAAAACCTGATTTGAACAGGCAGTCATTTTATTTTACATATTTCGTGATCCTGAAGATTTTCATTTTTGATAATGTGTCTGGGTTGTTGTTGTTTTTTATTTAAATGCAAACTAATTCTACCATGACTAGCTTTATAACGTGATGCAGTTATATAACTGCATGCAGTTATACATTTATAACTGCTTTCAGTTACCTGGTTAGAAGGCCTAAACAACAAATGTGATTTGTTTCCCACAACCCGAGCGACCTGCCGCTTTTACCCCTGGCCCAGCAACTGTTTACCCCTTCCACCCAAAACAAAGAGAATTTAACTGTTTAAAGAAACACAACTTTGCTCGATCTCTTATGGTGGCCGTCTGTCAAATCAAAGTAACCAACGGTTTCAAAAATATTAGAGTCAGCCCCTGAGTCCGATTCTTGTGCTCAAAACTTTGATGAATATTAGGCCAATTCTCAGTTTATTACGTGCTGTGGTTCTGTGTTTATCATGTTTATCGACAAGTCAGTTCTCAGTTTATAACGAGCCATTTTTCAGAAAGAAGAGTATGACTCTTATAATTATGCTAATCATGCTAATAGTTCCCTGTCCATTGGGCATGTTAGGTGTTTTGAGTTTGTGTCTGAATCTGCAGTCAATGATATAACTTATTTTAGTTATTTTTTAAGTAACTTAAAAATATTGAAACAGAGCTGATCTCTGGAAACAATTATTTTCTTCACATAAACATAATTAATATTACTTCCTGCTGCATGTCCATGTTAACTACAGAGTGATGTATTATTAACATGGTTCATGTAAAACCCATGGCACTTAAAAATATAAGTAACTTAATAAAGTTATATAACTGTACACAGTTATGAAATCTTATCCAAATGTGAGATGTTGTATTTTTAAAAACCTGATTTGAACAGGCAGTCATTTTATTTTACATATTTCGTGATCCTGAAGATTTTCATTTTTGATAATGTGTCTGGGTTGTTGTTTTTTTGTATTTAAATGCAAACTAATTCTACCATGACTAGCTTTATAACGTGATGCAGTTATATAACTGCATGCAGTTATACATTTATAACTGCTTTCAGTTACCTGGTTAGAAGGCCTAAACAACAAATGTGATTTGTTTCCCACAACCCGAGCGACCTGCCGCTTTTACCCCTTGCCCAGCAACTGTTTACCCCTTCCACCCAAAACAAAGAGAATTTAACTGTTTAAAGAAACACAACTTTGCTCGATCTCTTATGGTGGCCGTCTGTCAAATCAAAGTAACCACCGGTTTCAAAAATATTAGAGTCAGCCCCTGAGTCCGATTCTTGTGCTCAAAACTTTGATGAATATTAGACCAGTTCTCAGTTTATTACGTGCTGTGGTTCTGTGTTTATCATGTTTATCGACAAGTCAGTTCTCAGTTTATAACGAGCCAGTTTTCAGAAAGAAGAGTATGAGTCTTTTAATTATGCTAATCATGCTAATAGTTCCCTGTCCATTGGGCATGTTGGGATTTTTAAGTTTGAGCCTCAATCTGCATTCATTGATATAACTTATTTTATTTATTTTTTATGTAACTTAAAATTATGGAAACAGCGCTGATCTCTGGAATCCATTATTTTCTTCACATAAACGTAATATTACTTTTAAAAAAGGTCCTGCTGCATGTCCATGTTGACTACAGAGTGATGTCCTGTTAACATGGCTCATGTAAAGCCAATGGCACTTAAAAATATAAGTAACTTAATAAAATTATTTAACTGTACACAGTTATGAAATCTCATCTAAATGTGAGATGTATTTTTAAAAACCTGATTCGAACAATCATTTTATTTTACATGTTCGTGATCGTGAAGGTTTTCATTTTTGATAATGTATAGAACTGTTTTGTTTTTGTTTTCAGCTCTACTGGCCAAAGGCCAAGAGGGCTTATGCGATCTTTTCGTCCGTCGTCCGTCCGTCTGTCTGTCCGTCTGTCCTTCTGTCTGTTAGCAATTTTATAAAATCGACATATTCTCTGAAACCGCTTGAAGGATTTTGATGAAACTTCATCATAATATTACTTGGGAGGGCCCCTCTCAGATTTTTGTTTTTCATGGCCGCCAGTCATCCAAGATGGCGACCATGGTTAAAACTATATCAAATTTAAGGAAATTTCAAACGTCTCCGAAACGACTTATTCCATCTCCTCCGAAACGACTTATTCCATTCTTGTGAAATATCATAAACATGTTCCTTTGGTTGTTCTTTATTAAGTTTGTGTTTTTCGTTATCGTCGAATAATCAAAATGGTTGTCACAGTGACCCAAAGTTTACATAGAGTTATATAGGAAAAGGCTAATAATGACATCTTCTCTGAAACCGCTTGAAGGATTTTGATGAATCTTAAATCACAATGATCTTTGGGATAGTTCATCTCAGATTTATGTTTTTTTGCGGCTGCCAAGATGGCCACCATGGCTAAAACTAGGTCAAAATTAAGGAAATTTCAAACGACATCTCCTCCAAAACCACTTATTCCATTCTTGTGAAATATCATATACATGTTCCTTGGGTTGGCCTCAAGTTTGTGTTTTTCGTTATCGCCGAATAATCAAAATGGCCACCACGGCGATCCAAAGTTTAATAGAGTTATATAGGAAAAGGTTAAATATGAAATCTTCTCTGAAACCTTTTGAAGGATTTTGTTGAAACTTTATCACAATGATCTTTGGGATAGTGCGCCTCAGATTTGTGTTTTTCGCAGCCGCCAGCTGTCCAACATGGCCACCATAGTTAAACTAAGTCAAAGTTAAGGACATTTCAAACAACATCTCCTCTGAAACCACTTAATCTATTCCAGTGAAATATCATGTACATGTTCCTTGGGTTGGCCTCTATTACATTTGTGTTTTTCGTTATCATCTAATAATCAAAATGGTTGCCATGGTGACCCAAGGTTTACATAGAGTTATATAGGAAAAGGTTAAATATGAAATCTTCTCTGAAACCTTTTGAAGGATTTTGTTGAAACTTTATCTCAATGGTTGGCGTCCATTTAGTTTGTGTTTTTTGTTTTCTTGCAATAATCAAAATGGCCGCCATGACGAACCAAAGTTTATATAGGAAAAGGCTAAACTTGACATCTTTACACAGTAGAGCGTCTACGCCTCTTGTTTTTATTTAAATGCAAATTAATTCTACCATGACTAACTTCATAACTTGATGCAGTTATATAGTTATAACTGCTTTCAGTTATCTGGTTAGAAGGCCTAAAAAAATGTGATTTGTTTCCCACAACCCGACCGACCTGTCGCTTTTACAGAAGCAGAGCTGATCTCTGGAAACCATTATTTTCTGCAGATAAACGTAATTAATATTACTTTAAAAAAAAGTCCTGCTGCATGTCTATGTTGACTACAGAGTGATGGTTCATGTAAAAGCTATGGCACTTACAAATATAAGTAACTTAACAAAGTGAGATGTTGTATTTTTAAAAACCTGATTCGAATATTAGGCAATCGTTTTATTTTACATGTTCGTGGTCCTGATGATTTTAATTTTTGATAATGTATTTGTTTTATTGTGTAACTTGATGCAGTTATATAACTATACAGCCCTGTATATCATGTTTATCGACAAGCCAGTTCTCAGTTTATTACGCACTGTAGTTCTATGTTTTTGGGTGTTTTGAGTTCGAGCTTCAATCTGCAGTCATTGAACTTATTTTAGTTACTTTTTATGTAACTTAAAAACATGGAAACAAAGAGCAGATCTCTGGAAGCCATTATTTTCTGGCTGTTTCCAGATATCTAAGAAATAATGGATTATTACATCTCTATTGTTTCCAACGGTTTTGGCTAAATAAAGGATGAAAAGTAACAGTAGACCCATTTGTTTTGAAAACAATATTTTTTCAATTAAAAATGAAAACAATGAATATCAAGTCTGTTAAATCGCCGTGAAACCCCGATGAGTTCTCACTGGGTTTCACCGTGATGATGGCCGAGAATCTCCATATTTTAATCGTGGTGGATACAATTTAAAATCACCGCGATGAGTAAACTCGAAACAAATTGCGGGGACACAGTCGGCTTGTCCACGGTGAAATAAAATCACCGCGTTGATAGTGGTCGTAATCCGCATGGCACCATCTGTATAAAACATATCAATACAGTACAATAAATTTGCATCCGCCATGTAATGATGTTTAGATGATCATTAATGAAAACATGTGTGCATGCCAGCTAATATCACAGTGACCATTGTTACCTATAACTTGTCAAAGTTATTAATTATAACTGGTATAGGTTACATTTATGACTTTTATTGCATACGCATTTTCACTCTGTTTACTTTCAATGTAACGGGAAACGTCAATATTTGCCTCCGGTTACAAATCCGCCGCGCTACCGACTGCGCCTCGCCAGCCCTCGTGTATACAGTAACAGGTTATTAGATTGTATTGGGATATATGCACTCGTTCTTCTGCGGATAAATATTGCGCTCCTAAATTCGCGCAATAGTAATACGCAGAAGAACACATGCATATATCCCAATACAAATCTAATAACCTATAAATATCACATATAACTTAAGATTAAATGCATATATAGTATAATAGATAATGAAGCATTTATATTTAATGGCGTATTTTGGACAATGATCATACTGATCATTTTTCTTGTCACAGGTGCACTTAGTAGGTCTATACGTGTTGGATGCATGCATTTTGTGTGTGGTAAGTCATTTTATGAGTCTCCATCTATCAGTCAAGGATGCAACTTGTTTAAGTCATTTTACTGAAAAACTCACATGAGATATATTAAAGTACATGTAGCAAAATAACTTCTTTAAGTTATTTCTCACCTATATTCAATTCCAATGGGATCGATATATACGACCGAAAAGGAACACTGTCCAACCCTCATTATGTAGACACTTCAGTCTTGATTTAAATTGGGGACAAGGTCAGAGGTGTAACTGATTTTAATTACTTAAATAACTTAAACAAGTTATGTTTTACCTCAAAAAATACATGCATATAGCCAAAGGAGAAATATGGTGAACTTTTCAGAAATAATTTATTTTGTACTGATTTCAGTTACTAAGGCCAAATAAAATAATAGATGGTTCCGGTTGCCAGACCAATCTTGTTTTTAGGGGCCGACCCTAAACAGTTTATGACCTGTCCAAAAAAAAAGTTTATTTATTTATTGGGTAATAAAGTATATTGTAAAAAAAGGACATAGTATAAAATGAATTATTTTTAGAAAAAAAAAATCTTCCCTACCTACCCTACATTTTTGAGCATGTAATAGGAACCACACATATAATTTTATTTGCTCTAAATAACTTATACAAGTTATGTTTTACCTCAAAAAATACATGCATATGGCCAAAGGAGAAATATGGTGAACTTTTCAGAAATAATTTATTTTGTACTGATTTCAGTTACTAAGGCCAAATACAATAATAGATGGTTCCGGTTGCCAGACCAATCTTGTTTTTAGGGGCCGACCCTAAACATTTTATGACCTGTTCAAAAAAAAAAGATTTATTTATTTATTGAGTAATAAAGTATAGTGTAAAAAAAGGACATAAAATAAAATGAAATATTTTTAAAATATCTTCCCTACCTACCCTATTTTTTTGAGCATGTAATGGGAACCACATATATAATTTTATATGGCCTAAATAACTTAAACAAGTTACGTTTTACCCCATAAAATACTCGCCTGTGGCCAGTTGAACTTTTCAGAAATAACTGATTTAAGTTATTTTGTACTGATTTCAGTTACTTACTAAATAACTTGAACAAGTTTCGTTTGTACAAAAATACATGCCTGTGGCCAGACATGAAATATGGTGAACTTTTCAGAAATAATTTATATTTTTTTTACCGATTTCAGTTACTTACTAAGGTCGAATGAAATAATAGGTGTGGTTTCGATTTCCCGACCAACCCTGTTTTAAGTGGCCGGCCCTAAAAATGAAAAATTAAATTTATGTTAAGTTTTATTTATTTATTGGGTACTGTCTGTCCGTCAGTCTTTTCGTTCGTGCGTGCGTGCGTTCGTTCGTTTGTACAATCGTGTCCGCTTAATAACTCTGACAATAATGGACGAATTTTTAAATAACTTGGCACAAGTGCTCAGCACAACTAGACGACGCATAAAAGCCAGGTCCATGGCTCCAAGGTCAAGGTCACACTTACAGGTCAGATGTCAAATTGTGTCCAGTCAATAACTATGGCATTCCTGGACGGATTTTCAAATAACTTGGCACAAGTGCTCACCAAACCAGACGACATGTCGCACACAAAATACAGGTATGTCGCTACAAGGTCAAGGTTACACTTACAGGCCAAAGGTCACTTCGTGGGAATTTGTCACTTACTGTGACATTTCTTTTTTTCTTAATTTTTTTCTTCCTTTTTCATTATTTTTTATTTGATTTATTTCTTAAATTGATTTTTTTTTTGGTATTTTTTTTTTTTTTTAATTTTTTTTAATAATTTTTATTTATTGATTATTATTATTTATTTTTAATTTTTTTTTTTTTATAATTATTATTATTATTATTTTTTAATATATATGTTGGTTTCATATTGTTCCAAGGTCAATGTCACACTTACAGGTCAAAGGTCATTTCGGGGCATTTGTCACTTACTGTGACATTTCTTGTTTGAGCATGTAATAGGAACCACACATATAATTTTATTTGGCCTAAATAATTTAAACATTCTACGTTTTATCCCAAAAAATACTCGCCTGTGGCCACACATGAAATAGTTTGAACTTTTCAGAAATAACTGATTTACGATATTTTGTACTGATTTCAGTTACTTACTATATAACTTGGAACAAGTTACGTTTTACCCCCAAAAATACATGCCTGTGGCCAGACATGAAACGTGGTGAACTTTTCAGAAATAATTTATTTTGGACTGATTTCAGTTGATTACTAAATAACTTAAACAATTTATGTTTTACCCCAAAAATGCATGCCTATGGCTATAAGTGAAATGTGGTGAACTTTTTAGAAATAACTCCTACTTCCTCCATATTATTATGTAACTCAGTTAAGTTATTAGTAGGTATTTAATATCACTTACACCTCTGACTGTTAAAGAATAACTAAGAAATTACTTGTCTTGTTCATCATATTATAAATCACATGCATACTTTTTTTTTCTCTCCAGATTTATAAAGTTTATTCATGAAATGGATCCCAACCATGAAATAGGTATATTTGTTCTTTCTCATCTACCAGTCTATACATGCTAAATGTATCTATATTAGAATGACACTTGCTGTGCAGGTACAGTACGACACGAACCCCACATTTAGACCGTGAGCCATACACTTTTTTGTTACCATCTCAAGGGACAAATTCTTACTAGTACCATGTTATTGAGTACCTTGTAGAGAAACAAAAATCCATGATAGCAGTGTGAACAGGGTAGCTGATTCCTGTTATTAGAGTTATCTCCCCCTTTTAAGAAAACCTCTTGTTTCTTTAAAAAAAATCGTTTTCGCTGAAACTAGAAGAGCTACAGGTCTAATATTTTGCATGTATTATACATTAATGGTCCTCTACCAAATATTAATAAAATGGTGACCCCAGGGTCAAATATGGCCCAGCCCCGGGGGTAACATTTTTTCATACAGTTATATAGGAAATCTTTAAAAAATAAATGATTTTCTCTAAAACTGTAACAGCTAGAAGTCACATATTATGCATGAAGCATAAGCTTATGATCCACTAGCAAGTTTGTTAAAATATTGACCCTGGGGTTATATCTGGCTCCGCCCCAGGGGTCACTTTTGTTCAAATCGTGACTCTGTGTCCAACTATGGCCCGGTTCTGGGGTTAAGGTTTTACAAAGAGTTATATAGGAAAGTACATAAAAATATTCTTTTTCTGATACTACAAGAGCTAGAGGTCTAATACGATGCATGTAGCATAAGAGTATCGATCCCTACCAATTTATTTTGTTAAAATGGTGATCTTATGGTCAAATGTCGCCCGGTCATGTGGGGTCACATATTTACATAGAGTTATGTACGAACGTCTATAAACATCTTCTCTGAAACTACAAGAGCTAGAGGTGTAATAAGCTACATGTCGTTTAAGATTATTGTCCTGTACCAAATAATTTAAATGGTGTCCCTTGAATCAAGCCTGGAATCAAATTTGGCCCTGTCCCGGGCGTCACACTATAACATTGAATTATATAGGAAAACATATTCAAACAGCTTCTCTGATACTTCAAAAGCTAAATAATAGTTCGCATGTACCATAAGCTTATGATCCTCTACCTAGTTTGTTCAAATGGCGACAATGGGGTCAAATATGGCCACTACGGGGGTCACAGTTTTACAGATTTATATAAAGAAATTGTTGTTGTTTCTTAAAACATGAGAGCACTTTGTGACAAGGCGAGTGGGTCTCTTGTTTATGGTTTGAAGTTGTACACTTTTCATAAAATCGTTTCAAAAGTTTTAAGCGAACTGAAATATATAGAGAATGTGACTTTTGATAAGGTATTCCATTATGAAGACTTAACCATGTTTACAAATCGCATATTGAATAATCCACGAACTAAAATCACAAAGTAGACCACTGCATTTTCGACAAATTGCAAAAAAAAAACAGAAAGAAAAAGAAAAGGCATTTTACGGTTTAACTGTTGATTTTTAGGTGTTTGTTATACAAATTTTAAAATAACCCGCCAAATTACGACACAATTGCACTACAAAAACAGTTCATCTCATATATCAATGCATATATGTGTCGCTTAAAAGTATATGTTTATTCATGGGTTTTTGTAATATCCTTAATTGAATAAGTGTAAAATGAATTATCCATTTTTTTTTGTCTGGCTGGTTAAAGCTTTTTATATTGTATCTGTAGAGTTTTGATTCTCAAACGATGTAAGTTATATATACTGACGAGATAAAGAAACGCCTCATCGGGAATTTCCGCTATATATTGTATGTACATTATGCTGCTGTTAATCGAATGGTACATGGCTACGTAAGACCTTTCTTTTCGGAAAAATACTAAAACAACACAAAACACAGCAAATAGTATTTCTTCAAAGTTTGATTATTGGCAGAGTATCTGTTTGGCTCAAGCATGTGAGCAAACTTAGGATGCAAATTTCTGCAAACTCTTTACAGTACTAAAATATTCAATTTTTCAAAGAGGAACTTCAATATTTATGAATTTCTTGTTATAAAGTGTACTGTGATTAAAACGTCTACAACATCACAGTTGTGTCCTTTCTATAACCAACTGCAACTTTGTTTTACAAAACATCTTGGGATTTCTTTGGAATATTATGTGGCCTTAAGTGTGCGGTATATACAATATATAGCGGAAATTCCCGATGAGGCGTTTCTTTATCTCGTCAGTATATATACCTGGTGGTCAGTAGGTTTAGAAACGATGTACATATTTTGTAAAATGTGGCTGTTGTTGGCAGGATAGCTACTTGCAGTAGCACCTGTATGTCGGATATAGCTTTTAGAGTAAACATCAGTAAACTAACCGCGATCACTAAATGTAATCTATCTCGATGCACTGGGTACTGATTCTTATCTGGAAGCGTTTAATTTTATTATATCTTATATGTATGTTATATTGTCACATTAAGTTATATTATTTAAATCAGATAATATGTAATGAGTATTCTTAATTGTCCTGTTTTATACCAAGGCATTAATTGCCAAGAAATATAAAAAGATCGGACAGGGAAAGTAGCATTCAAGGAGGACAGTAAACCACAAAACACAGAAACAAACACGCAAACAGACAAACAAGAAGGCAAAAGCAATAATTAATGCAAACGACATCTCAAACACAAAAAGTTTTTTTTATCAAAACAGCAATGAGCTGGGCATATACAATTTGCAACTCGACATACATGAACTTGGTGCTAACTTGCTAGATAAGAGAGACCGGTGTGAACCCAGCTTCTTGGATATAACCTTTATGACGGATTAACATTTTAGTTGTATGTACTTTAATGCAGTCATCCTGTTTGAGCTCATACAGCCTGTTGTTGCAGTGGATAGCACGGGGGACTTTAAATTCAGAGGACCATGGTTCAAGCCTCACCGGAGCCAGTGATTTTTTTCGATGTGTTCTTGGTCAAGACACTTTTACCCTCGTCCGTCGGATGGGGACGTATTCCGTGTATCGCTTGTTTTTTTTCTCCCATCATGTTAAAGAAACATAGGTGTCTATTCGTCAGTAGGGCAGGTTCCTAAATGCCTATATAATATATCCCCCAACCCCTCAACCCACCCACACACACACACTCCCTCACTCTCTTCAATACACCTTCATTTTTAGGTAATAATCATTCCACTTGCACTTGCATGCGCAAAAGTAGGGTTAATACTTACTATCCTAGGTTAATCCATACTCTAAATCAAGTACGGAGAACATCACAACCTATGTTTAGATACATGTCTGTTTAGATACATATCCTAAGCAGGTGATATTGTAACAATTGCACCAATACTAACAAATAGTTGCCATGGTAAGTAGTTAGTACAGTGATCTGGGTATCACCCTAAAGATATTTCTTCGTCGACGCCGTGTGGTTCCCGGGCAAGAATATGACCACTGCATATCCAGGCATAGGGGTAAAATTTCCCCAAATTCATGTTAATTTGTCATTTTTGTTAATTATTTTCATCATGAAACCTGTATTGTTTCAGGTGCTACTTCAGTGGTGGCAGTGATCGTGGCTCCAGCGAAAAATGGAGTGTTTATTAGAGAATGTGCAGCAACTCTGCAGTTCTGCAGGTAAGAAGGTTCTAGGCACATTCTGCACATTGTTATCTAGATGTTAATGAAGAGTGAGCCGTGTCGAATGTTCATTCCTGTTGGCGCCATATAACATGTTTGTGTTGGTGCGCCGTAAAACCCCAATTCAATTCATCTTCGTCGATTCTTTTTTCAGTAACACAAAAATGGTTCGTGCAAATGCATATACTACTATTTTTACATGTCATATGCAGAATTCTTCATTGTGTTGTATATGGGTGGGGTAATTCAGGTGTAAAAATCCTTAAAATATGCATAAATTGTAATTAAAAAGTATTAAAATAACTTTTAAGATTTTACGTTGCAATATGCAATGTTTAATTCATGTATTTATGTGTAATACATAATACAAATGTGTAATCATAATGAGTATTGCGATGACGCATACACCTAAAAAAGACTTTTGTTAAAAAAACACACGTTAAACCGCACATTTCCTTATCTAGAATCCTTTGGACTATGTGTTGTCTGTGCAATATATGTATATATCAGAACATGTTAATACTAGTTATATTGCAGTTACTTTGAGGAAGGCTTATACTTCCAGTCTGGCATGTGTCTCAACTTATCAGGCTTACTTATGAACACATATGTGCAATGCCATGAACATTGCTTAGTACTTAATTTCATCAATATATCATAACAATCCATTATTCACATTATAATATTATTTAAATCATGTAGAAAGGTTGTAAATTACTGATTCTTACAAGTTTACACGTATATTGTAAAAAATATTAACTAAACTAAATGCATAAAAATGTGTCAATAGTGGGTGGGGTAAATTGACTTCTAATTTGAAACAAAATATAGATTTTAAACTGAATTCAGTGCTAAAAAAGAGCTTATTTACGCTTTATGTAACTCAATGAATTGTAAACTTAAGTGCATCTTTAAAAAGTACATCAATAATTATTCACACAAGCATGACATTTAAAAATGAACCTCAAAAACTTATATGAAAGCGCTACAATGATAACCTATTAATGTTCGATTTTTTTTTATATAAGCTACCTGTTACGGACTGCTATCATGGAAAAATGTAATCTATATACATTGCTCTTTTCAAAAAGTGATGGTAGCATTTGTCCCTTGAGTTGGTAACAATATCGAAAATGTTGGGTCCTGGCTCAAGGCCTAATTACTAATGGAAGAGTCAATTTAGTTTCGACTTCAATAAATTGAAACATGAGCATATTATATAAGGTCAACAGATTTAAATGTGATCATTGTATATAGGCCTTGAGCCAGGACCCAAAATTTTCTATATTGTTACCAACTCAAGGGACAAATTCTACCATCACTTTTTGAAAAGAGCAATGTATATAGATTACATTTTTCCATGATAGCAATCTGGAACAGGTAGCTTATATAAAAAAATCGAACATTAATAGGTTATCATTGTAGCGCTTTCATATAAGTTTTTGATGTTCATTTTTGAATGTCATGCTTGTGTGAATAATTATTGATGCACTTTTTAAAGATGCACTTAAGTTTACAATTCATTGAGATACATAAAGCGTAAATAAGCTCTTTTTTAGCATTGAATTCAGTTTAAAATCTCTATTTTGCTTCAAATTAGAAGTCAATTTACCCCATCCACTATTGACACATTTTTATGCATTTAGTTTAGTTAATATTTTTTACAATATATGTGTAAACCGGTAAGAATCAGTAATTTACAACCTTTCTACTTGATTTAAATAATATTATAATATGAATAAGGGATTGGTATGATATATTGATGAAATTAAGTACAAAGCAATGTTCCTGGCATTGCACATATATGTTCAGTAATCCTGATAACTTGAGACAAATGCCAAACTAGAAGTATAAGCCTTCCTCAAAGTAACTGCAACATAAATAGTATTAACATGTTCTGATATATACATATATTGCACAGACGACACATAGTCCAAAGGGATTCTAGATAAAGGAAATGTGCGGTTTAAGGTGTGTTTTTTTAACAAAAGTCTTTTTTAGGTGTATGCGTCATGGCAATACTTATTATGATTACACATTTGGATTATGTATTACACATAAATACATGAATTAAACATTGCATATTGCAACGCAAAATCTTAAAAGTTGTCTATTTTAATACTTTTTAATTACAATTTATGCATATTTTAAGGATTTTTACACCTGAATTACCCCACCCATATACAACACAATGAAGAATTCTGCATAGGAAATGTAAAAATAGTAGTATATGCATTTGCACGAACCATTTTTGTGTTACTGAAAAAAGAATCGACGAAGATGAATTGATTTGAATTGGGATTTTAAGGCGCACCAACACAAGCATGTTATATGGCGCCAACAGGAATGAACACTCGACCCGGATCACGATATCTAGATCAAGATAAAAATTTGCAGAATGTACCTAGAACCTTCTTACCTGCAGAACTGCAGAGTTGCTGCACATTCTCTAGTAAACACTCCATTTTTGCGCTGGAGCCACGATCACTGCCACCACTGAAGTAGCACCTGAAACAATAAAGGTTTCATGATGAAAATAATGAACAAAAATTAACATGAATTCGGGGAAATTTTACCCCTATGCCTGGATATGCAGTGGTCATATTCTTGCCCGGGAACCACACGGCGTCGACGAAGAAATATCTTTAGGGTGATACCCAGATCACTGTACTAACTACTTACCATGGCAACTATTTGTTAGTATTGGTGCAGTTGTTACAATATCACCTGCTTAGGATATGTATCTAAACATAGGTTGTGATGTTCTCCGTACTTGATTTAGATATGGAATTAACCTAGGATAGTAAGCATCAACCCTACTTTTGCGCTGCAAGTGGACTGATTATTTCCTAAAAAGAAGGTATGTTGCCAATGAAGAGAGAGAGGGACTCTGTGTGTGTGGGGGGAGGGGGGGGGGGCATAGTAAGCATCAACCCTACTTTTGCGCTGCAAGTGGACTGATTATTACCTAAAAAGAAGGTGTGTTGCCAATGCAGAGAGAGAGGGACTCTGTGTGTGGGTGGGTGGGGGGGGGGGGGTATATAGGCATTTAGGAACCTGCCCTTTTGACGATAGTCACCTATTTTCTTTAACATGATGGGAGAAAAAAACAAGCTTTACACGGGATCGCCTGGTTTACGTCCCCATCCGACGGACGAGGGTAAAAGTGTCTTGCCCAAGAACACACCGACAAAATTCACTGGCTCCGGTGAGGCTTGAACCAGGTCCTCTGAATTTGAAGTCCCCCGTGCTGTCCACTGCATCAACAGGCTGTATGAGCTCAAGCAGGATGACTGCATCAAAATAAATACAACTAAAATGTTAATCCGTCATAAAGGTTATATCCAAGAAGCTGGGTTCACAACGGTCTCTCTTATCTAGCAAGTTAGCATCAAGTTCATGTATGTCGAGTTGCAATGTGCCTGCAATCCTTATATATGCCCAGCTCATTGCTGTTTTGATAATCTTGGCAATTAAAGCCTTGGGATAAAACAGGACAATTAAGAATACTCAGTACATTTTATCTGATTTAAATAATATAACTTAATGTGACAACATAACATACATATAAGATATAACAATTTTTTAATGCTTCCAGATAAGAATCGGTACCCAGTGCATCGAGATAGATTACATTTAGTGATCACGGTTAGTTTACTAATGTTTGCTCTAAAAGCTATATCCGACATACAGGTGCTATTGCAGTTAAAGTAGCTATCCCGCCAACAACAGCCACATTTTACAACCTATGTACATCGTTTCTAAACCTACTGACCACGAGGTATATACATAACTTACATCGTTTGAGAATCAAAACTCTATAGATACAATATAAAAGCTTTAACCAGCAAGACAAAAAAAATGGATAATTCATTTTACAATTATTTAATTACGGATATTACAAAAACCCATGAATAAACATATACTTTTAAGCGACACATATGCCTTATTATATTTGATGAACACCTGGATAGAGTTTTGATAAACTGTTTTTGTAGTGTAATTTTGTCGTAATTTGGCGGGTTATTTTAAAATTTGTATAACAAACACCTAAAAATCAACAGTTAAACCATAAAATGCCTTTTCCTTTTCTTTCTTCTTTTTTTTTGCAATTTGTCGAAAACGCAGTGGTTTACTTTGTGATTTTTAGTTCGTGGATTTATTCAATAAAACTTTTGAAGTGATTTTATGGAAAGTGTACAACTTCAAGCCATAAACAAGAGAACACTCGCTTTGTCTCAAAGTGCTCTCATGTTTTAAGAAACAACAACAATTTCTTTATATAAATCTGCAAAACTGTGACATCTGTGGTGGCCATATTTTACCCCAATGTCGCCATTTGAACAAACTAGCGTAAAAGGAGTGTCTACAATAGAATTTGCAGCAACTCTGCAGTTCAGGGTGAGAAGGTCCTAGGCCCATTCTCCATATTTTATCTCGATGTACATGGAGGATGAGCCTGGCATGTTCATGCCTGTTAGGCGCCATATAACCTTTCATATGTTGGTGCGCCTTAAAACCCAATTCAATTCAATTCAATAACCCCAGAACCCGGCCATAGTTAGACACAGAGTCACGATTTGAACAAAATTGGTAGATAAGCTTGTACAATATGCAAAATAGTAGACCTCTGGCTCTTGTTTTTTTTAAAGAAGAGATTTTAAAGATGTTTCTATATGACTCTATGTAAATGTAGGACCCCTGGGGCGGAGCCAGATATGACCCCAGGGTCAACATTTTAACATACTTGCTAGTGGACCATAAGCTTATGTTTCATGCATAATATGGGACCTTTAGCTCTTACAGTTTTAGAGAAAATTATTTATTTTTAAAGATTTCCTATATAACTGTATGAAAAAATGTTACCCCCGGGGCTGGGCCATATTTGACCCTGGGGCCACCATTTTATAAATACTTGGTAGCGGACCCTCAATGTATAATACATGCAAAATATTAGACCTGTAACTCTTCTAGTTTCAGCGAAATCGATTTTTTAAAGAAACAAGAGTTTTGCTTAAAAGGGGGAGATAACTCTAATAACAGGAATCAGCTACCCTGTTTACACTGCTATCATGGATTTTTTGTTTCTCTACAAGGTACTCAATAACATGGTACTAGTAAGAATTTGTCCCTTGAGATGGTAACAAAAAAGTGTATGGCTCACGGTCTAATATGGGAGATCAGCTAATTTACATGTACATGTATAGAAATGATTTCAATAATTGAGTAAAAGAAATCTGCTGTGGATAACATGTCTCACATGTCTCGCCTGGCATGTCTTAACGCTTAAGGGACATCAACATATTTACTGATTTCAATGAAATAAATTCATATATTGTCCAACTCTTACCATGCTATGAATTATAATGGATGATTCGGCCCTGCCCCAGGTGTTGCACTCGAGCACCTTTATTTTGTATTTGATCTTAACCAAACTTTGTCAGTATCTTTATGTGAATGTTTTTAACACAACAGAAACCATATTTCTTGAACAATCTTAACCAAACTTGCAGATTGTATATGACCATAAAATTTCGAAGAAATTCGATAATGCGCCAGTACTCAGATACTTGATATAGGGCCATCTTGGCTCTCTTGTTTTTTAAATTTGGGCAATACATGTAATTCTGTCTGTCTGCTTTACTTTTAATTGAAAATTAAATGTTTTTACATACAAAATATATCTTTAAAAAGTCCTTACACATTTTATTTTAACTTTAAAGAATTTTATTAGATTACCTGATCCAAAGGCTCAATTTGATCTAATGTGATCACTCTTCGTCCGTCGTCGTCGTCGTTAACTTTTGCTTCAAACGACTTTACCATATATGGTCAAAACCTGAAAATATCTTCTTCTCAAGAACCGCGGGACAGATTTCGACAGTCTTTCTTTTAAAATGATCGCCAACGCCTAGACTATCAAGTTTGTTCTAATGAAGTCCTCCAGGGTAAAAAAATGACCGTGACCGTCCAAAGTTTATATATTGAGATTTTGCATGTTTTTCATTGTGTTATATAGGATTTTTTTTTAGTTTTTTTTTCTGAAACCACAAGGGACAGAGCTTTCATGTATTAATACATGTAGCATCAGCTTATGGTCCTTTACCAAGTTTGTTCAAATGATGACCCTGAGGACATATTTGGCCCCGTCCCGGGGTCACAGTTTTACATAGGCTTGTACATGTATAGGGAAAAACATAAAAAACTTCTCTGAAACTACAAGAGCCAGAGGTTTAATATTTTGCATTTACTATAAGATTATGGTCCTTTAACAAGTGTGTTGAAATGGTAACCCTGGGGTCACATTTGGCCCCGCCCTGGGGGTCACAGTTTTACATAGGCTTGTATAGGGAAAAACATTAAAACAATCTTCTTCTCTAAAACTACAAGAGCCAGAGGTACTATAAGATTATGGTCCTTTACCTAGTGTTTTTTCAAATGGTGACCCTGGGGACACATTTGGTCCCGCCCGGGGGTCACAGTTTTACATAGGCTTGTATAGGAATTTTCTGAAAAAAACTCTGAAACTACAAGAGCCAGATGTTTAATATTTTGCATTTACTATCAGATTATGGTTCTTTACCAAGATTATTCAAATGACGACTCTTGGCCCTGCCCCGGGTCACAGTTTTACATAGGCATGTATAGGAATTTTCTGAAAAAAACTCTGAAACTACAAGAGCCAGATGTTTAATATTTTGCATTTACTATCAGATTATGGTTCTTTACCAAGATTATTCAAATGACGACTCTTGGCCCTGCCCCGGGTCACAGTTTTACATAGGCATGTATAGGGAAAAACATAAAAAAAATCTTCTTCTCAGGAACTGCATTAGCCAGAGGTTTATTATTTTGCATTTACTATACTCTTATTTACCAAGTTTGTTCAAATGATGACCCCGGGGTCTCATTTGGCCTTGCCCAAGGGTTCGCATGTTGTACATAGACTTGTATATGGAAAAGCTTAAAATCGTCTTCTCTAAAACCACAAGGTACACAGCTCTCATGTATAAAGTGTAGCCCTGAGGTCACATTCGGCCCTGCCCCAGATGTTACACTCTAGCACCGTTATTTTGTATTTGATCCTTACCAAACTTTGTCAGTGTCTTTATATGAATGTTGTTAAAACAACAAAGGCCAATTTCTTGAACATTCTTAACCAAATTTGCACAGATTTTATATGACCATAAGATTTAGAAGATGCTTGATAATGGGCCAGTATTCAGGTGATCGATTTTGGGCCATCTTGGTCCTCTTGTTTTTTATTGTTTTCACTCCCCCTCCCAAGCATCCCAGCAAAGGGACCTTTGCATATGGTAGTAGCACATATCATAGTAAGAGCCATGATTCTCTAGTCCAACTTTTCTCAAGACGTTCAACATGTTCAAGGGTAAGAATTGCACTTTTGCAGGCAAGTGTGAACAGTCTTGATTGCCCATCTTGAAAGGACCATGAGGACAGGACAAAAACTACTAAAGATGATCTCAACTTCGTGATGTTAATTTGGACATGACGATAATCAATTATTTGTGGTTGCAGCAATACATAAACTTCATAAATTTATACTTTAACATGCTGAAAGAATGCTAGATTTCGCAAAATGAGCATAATGGAAGACATTAAACAGTATATTCAAAAACTAGAGCGAGTCTGTCGCATTTGTTGAAATGTTGTAGAAAATAAGAAAACCGGAAATCAATCACAATTTTATGACAAAAAATTATTTAAGGAAGAGTTAAAGGTGCTTTATGGAATTTATGTTGATGCTGATGTTGAAGAAATTCATCCTAAATTCATATGTAAACATGATTCTCGTATCATTTACCGTTTTCGTGAGAAGTCGAATGTCGATTCACACCTGCCTAGCGTGCCTAAAGTGTTCCGTCTTCATGATAATAATTGTGAAGTATGCATGCCAAGAGCTCGTGGGAGGCCAATGGGTCGGAAGGGTAATATAAAGATGCCCACATTTAGTTTGCCTAAACAGTCCATGTCGAGTAACATGAATAAGGAAGCCAAGTCACATTTGAAACCAGAAACAGAAACTTATATGCAATGTGAAACTAGAATACAAGTTTGTGCTCCACCAGCAGAAACATCCACTTTCGTTGACTCTTCGTCCTTATCATTTTGCTTACTCAAATGAGAAATACTATTCCTGGTTTGAATAATGACGATAAAGATTTTTTCTTCAAAAGTCTGGTTGAACTGCTCACACCTGATGAAACGTCTTTAATATCCTACTATATTGGAATTTGCCTCAGTAATGTTGTTGCAAAGGATGCGCAATCATTGTCTTTATTGTACAAAGATCAGTACAGGAGCAGACAAGTCATTTCACGTGCCTGAACCGCATAACTCAAACATAAATAATTGGGGTTGGAGGCAACGTAGTTCCCATTTTGCAAGCACGTGCAGATGCGCGGATTTTATAGTACTCTTTTTAGAAACACTAGTTTAAAGCTTATACTATATGGCAAAGAAAACAAATCATATCAGAAGTCAGTTATTATGTCGGAGATTTATAAAACAATCGTGTTGACAGGTTTTATCATAGTCGGAAATCGCGGTACAAATGCGAAGATCGAAAACAACTAGTTTTTGTTTTCTTCGAAATTGCCAATGTTTCAAAACGGGTACAAAAATTGTATATTCTTAAATATTGTTGAAATTGACAGGAGTCGAAGATCATTACCTGATCTACCTTTTTTGAAAATTTCTTATTTTTTCGTGAATATACATTTTGCGTGCCCGTTTTGAAATTTGGTACCTGCATTTCACTCTTTCAGAGGCTATTTAAAATGGCGGCGACACAGAAAAACACCCAGCCCAGGGCCAGTCAGTCGCAGGCCACAAACCCACTTCTCCCTGGACAAATTAACATCATATGGTCAATACACAGTCACAGAAACTAAATATTGTGAATTGAACTGAACGTTTATAAATAGCTAAGGAATGTGCTAAAAATAGCTCACACACATTCAAAGGTCAAATAATGCTGATCCGTGTACATACACAGATACTGTAGATCGTTTACACATTCGGACCGATGGATTATTTCAATTTATTTGCACATAAGTAGAATTAAAACAGTGTTACAATCACGATCGTATAAAATTCCAAGTTTTGCATGAGTGCGTAATTTACAAAATACAAACAAATAGATCTATTACAGTAGACAATGTAGAGAATTAAAATTGAAAAGTGGAACACACCAGCAAATGCCTGAAATGGGTCATGGCATTGTCTGCACTGTAGCCTATGTAAGTAAATACACTTTTAATTTCTGTATGACAAGTGTTTAACGTTGAAACATGTAAAATGGTGGTGGTTGATATATATTAACTTAATTCTGATAATTTTTTAGAACACATGAGTGATGAATAATTGATGAAAATGTAAGCCTTGAAAATCTACTATTTGTTCATGAATGCCACCTGTGACTTACATTTTGGACAGTATCATCTTCTGGAAAGCACCACTTTCAATTCCAGTTGTGTTTTAAGTAAAATGTTATGGAATGCTGACATTGTTAGCATTGGGAAAGTTGGACAGAGTTATTAATATTAAAAACAAATGAAAAAATATCATATATGACTTGTTTTTTTCAGGTCTGCTAAGACTAAGTTAGCCAGAGGCAGTGTGCAGTATTACCATAGCCAGATTCAAGTCAAATTTCCCAGTCTCACAGTATAACTACATCAAGAGCCTTGTATTAGCCAGTATGTAGGTAAGCGCAGCTTCAAAAAATCTATGAATTTATCAATGTTTGTTCTTTGCAAAATATGTGGCATTGTGCACCAGTCCTGCACCACAGACATATTAATAATTTGTTATTAGGTCTGTGCCTGCACTTAGTCTCAGACTTTTTATACTAAAAATAAAAATGGTGTTTTACAGCACATCGACACATAAATAGGTCATATTGTGCTTAGTACATATGTAAAATTAAACAAACAAAATAAAAAGGTCCCTGTATTACATCTAAATTATTAAACTTAACCAAGACCCCGACTTAACATAACGTGCTGGCATGGCCCAGCAATAGCATGGTGGATGATAGCAATCTGGAGCTTCCGGTTCAAGTCACACATGCACCACTGAGTTTCGTCTATGGTTTCGGGCAATACATCTTCCCTCAGTCTTGTTTGTTCCTCAGCCTCTTTTGTTTGATTGGGATTGAAACTGGGGAGTCTATCCTCCAAGCACGATAAACAACCATAGAAATTATTAATATATACATTAGTAAGAGTAAGACAGGTTCTCGAATTCCTATGTGTCATTTCGGGTGGCTCTAAATAAGGTATACCGGTAATAAATGTGTTGATTTAGCAGAAAACGATTATTTTTAATTTATTGTACATGTAAAAAAAGTTCTTTAATCACTATTCATTTACATATTTCAGTTCTACAACTTGTTACCTATTTAAGTTGAAACAAAATATCATGTATGTCATTTTTATTTTCAGAGCCTGGAGTCCTGAGATGCTGGGAGTTAGCTGAAAATAGTTAGTGATGTCCCAATATGGAGGATTTTATTGAAACAAGTAGTCACATATAACTTTTTACAACATTAACAACAGAATCAGAAATACTTAAACGAACAAGAATAGTATATAATAACAAGATGGTGTACAATATTTCTTTTTTTTTATGAATCATGAATCAGCAATACCTCATACGGACAGTACTAGCATCAACTTCAAGAAAAATATGTCTAGTAAGAGGATCACCAGTTCAGCCAGCACAATATCATATCAACATGCATATCCGACTGTAGACACAAGGTGGATCGTTGGCGACATTAACTGGATAGTTCATTGGAGTGGCTCAAAATAAGGGCTAATATGAAAATATAAATGTGTTTCTGTTAATCTGACCGGCCGTGCCCAATTTATTTATTGGATTAAAATGTTTTCTGAATTTTATTGGATTATATTAAAGTTTTTGTGGAATAACAGATGGCAGGAGGTGTATATTACCGGTTATACCCAGAAGAAAAGTGAGTGGTCTTCCTCACCAAAAAATAACAAACATATACATGTATATATATATAACCCCACATATGTTCAAATTGGCTTGCACCATATAAACAATTACATATTAAAGGGACATGCAGCAATCTTCTTTTTTTTAAACTCCAAAATGTTATAACTTATAATTTAAATATATGCAAGCGGGTGTAAAGTGAAAATAAATTACATTTTAATGCTTGATAAAAACTTGATAAATGCTGTGTGTCCCTTTAATAAATAAAAACAATTATTGTATGATGCAATTTAATTTGTTATGTAATACCCTTTATATTTGGGATGTTTTGATGTAAATATTTGAAATAAAATGTTTTAAATCAAATAAATAATTCATTTTGATATCTGACTTGTTACATATTTTTTACTTAGTCATGAAAGATAATATTTAAGGCCTTAATATGTACCTTAAATGTTTATTGTTTACCATTGAAAGGTGAGGCGGCATATGGTGTTAGTTATCTGTGCGTCTATATTCTTCCACAGTTTTTAACCAATCTTTTCGAAACTTTACATGATCTTTATCTATGATGTCTAGAGGAGCATATCGATTTTGCATCAAAATAAAATTTATTTATGAATATATATTCTTGCATAGTACAATTTTCCACGGATTGTTTTCAGTGCGTTCATTCAAGTCCCATGGACATATTGAGTTGAGATGTTCGGTTGGCATTTTATATTTGTATACATTCTCATCTTCACCTCTCACCGCTGCGGGTTCAATTCCCACTGGGAGCTCAACTTGTAGGTGAGAAAGTGTCGATTCTTACAGATAGCAGTAAGTACACAGTACTGGTTCTACCCAGGAAATATGGCCTAAAATGTGCTATAATGACATAAAACACAATTCAACTTTAAAAATATAAATTAAAAGAAATGGCCTTCTTTATTTTCCTTCGATGCTATCAGTATAAGTATTACGACAGTGTTTCTGTCTGATAAAAAAATCATCTTAGGTTTCAACCGACAAATGGTCTATATTTAAACTAATACAAGTAAGATGGGGCCCTCAAACCCTTTTATGTGTGGGTGATATATTCCACGGTTGATTCATGATACTAGCATGGGACAGCTATAGTACATATGACAGTGCTGAGTGCAGTTGCGGATGAATTGAATTGAATATTTAACGGCTCATCAACACAGTACAGGTTATTTAGAGCCGCCTCAGAGAGAGGGGAAGGATACATAGGAATCCGGGAACCGTGCACTACCCTTATTATCGAACAGATTCCTATGGTTCTTTAACATGCTCGGATGATAGACCTATAAGCGGGACCACCCTGTTTACGTCCCCATCCGACGGATGAGGCTAAGGGAATGTGTCTTGCCCAAGAACACAACGACAAAACCTAGTGGCACCACCTCCGGTTACAAATCCGCTGCGCTACTGACTGCGCCAAGTTGCGGATGACAATTAGACACTGGACAGTCTAGTCAAAAACACAGCAACAAATATATTATCTGAATATGTTTAAGAATGTACTGAATGCTTGGAAGAGCTTTCAAAAACAGACTAGCTTTCATGATTTTAGTTTGGGTGGGATGGGGATGGGGCGCATCCTTTTAAATCTTAGTTCAGATGCCCTCCCCCTCCTTCTCTCCATCCCAACTCCCATCTTGAACAGTAGCGATTGTTACGTAAACTTTCCACATATGAGAGGGTGCCCAATACTACCCGCTCCATCGAATACGCGCCTGCAGTTCTTGCGAGGTCAGTCGAGTCAAAATTACAGTTAAATCAAACAATTCGTATTTTCGTGTACTTTTGATAAAGAAATAACATGCTTTTCGTGATATGCAGCAAAATTCATGTAATGTGTGAGCTAAAACAACAATTCAAGTATCTCCTCGTACTTTATTTAACAAAAAACACACGGTTGTTGTCATTTTAATCGTATTCTAAAGATGGCATCTTTTAGAGTTATCGCCCCTCGCTTCGACATTTTACAAGGCGGGTCTGAATTTATCACGCAGTAGAGCTTCTAAAAAAAAAGTCGGTACAGACGAAAATCACGAAACCTAAAGGGGAAATGAAATTTCATGATCAAAAATTGTCACAATTTTCCAAATTATGCGTTTTAAAAAATTCAAAATGGCGGACATTTTTTTTTTTTGACGTTACCGAAAGTTGACGTACTACTTTTCGTTGTCAAGCGTGGTTGCGATATTTGAAAGATGTAGGAAAATATCAAGGCTGCTCCCCTACTGGATGTCGAAGCAATTGCCAATATGGAGTTGTTACACTGGTTGAAGGAAAGACAAGCGGGTGTAATTGCCTTCATACTGGGTATTGGAAACATAAGTAATGACGTGTCAACACTAAAGGATGGAAAACTTTTGGAAGTGTCTCGTGCCTTGGAGCAGATATATATGGTACGTTCAGCGACTCTGATTTCCCCAATTTCGTTTCTGTTGAACATTTGCAACTATACACTGACTGGAAGCAAAACGATGATAGATCTGCTGGGAACAAGCAACCCTGCTGGGCACTACAAGGATGTCACATAGTGGCTTCGTGAACAAGGATATGTGCAGGATATGATGTAGATTTAATTAATGTATTTGAAAATGAACAGGTGATTGGAAGATCACATGTGATCCAACCTGCGAACAAGGTTAACATTTCTATTATTTCAAATAAAGGTGTTATACCTTTGACATTTTCAGATAAGTTGCAAGATAAAAGTGCCTTCAAACCACCATTTCACGTGCTAAAGTTGGACTATTTCGAGCATTTTAACCTCAGCTCAAACATGTCAAAGGATATTAAGGAAAAGTTTGAAAAATGCTGTGAAATAAGTTATTGGCCAGTCTTCAGAAAGGTTTTTCAAGATGGTGAAAGATCACTACGAACAATTACATCATTCTGTTCAAGATGCGATTGATTTTGTGCAAAAATACCAAGAAAGACTTGAGGGTACATTTGTAGATTCTGTAGATAAAAAAGTGGCCAAAGATTTAACTGAAGAAACAACTGTGAAGTGTGCAAGTTGTGGGACTGTAAATCGGAAAAGGAAACAGGTATGTGAAGGATGTAACGAAAGAGAGAGTATCAAAAAGTCTAAAGAATTAAAGAAATCTTCTAATGTAACAAAATGTGGTCCTGAACCAAGTTTTTTGAGAATTAAATTTGATAATGACGATGACGTTACACTTGTAACAGAAGAATCTAATTTTCGTTACAGCCATATTAAAAATAATCATAAGGGACGGCACGAGATAATCCTAACAGACCCAGTGTATTGTAACCCGAATAGTTTTGACACAATTGCTAGGGTTTTACGGCAGACTGGCATAGAAAATGGTATAGCAAAGTAAGGTGGTGAAAAGCGACACTGGACTTTTGTATGCTGTGAGGGCCTATCATTTTGAATATGCAAGACACTGAAATAAGAAGTCCTTTTGTCAACCCTTTTGTGTTTGTGATGTCGTTTGCATTTATTATTACTTTTACCTTCTTGTTTGTCTGTTTGTTTCTGTGTTTTGTGGTTGACTGTCCTCCTTGAATGCTACTTTCCCTATCCGATCTTTTTATATTTCTTCCAATGGATGCACTTTTTAGTAAAGATTATATAAATAATACAAACGTAAAGAGTAAAGACGTGTGTATTTGACATTCATTTTCTAATTACTGACGCAACACAAGCACGTAAAGACGGAATTCAAAACAGACAAGGTTCTTCATGGCCCGTTACGAGATTC
This sequence comes from Cyrtodaria siliqua, assembly GCA_037043455.1. Classification (NCBI taxonomy): domain Eukaryota; kingdom Metazoa; phylum Mollusca; class Bivalvia; order Adapedonta; family Hiatellidae; genus Cyrtodaria; species Cyrtodaria siliqua. The sequence goes on from JAWPHD010000032.1 coordinate 408,967, forward strand.
CACATCTTTCCCGCTGCTGTTTGACAATTAGCATTTAATAAATGGTAAGATGCATCATCCAATTTAGCCACCGCTCAAAAGTTTTAAAATGTCAGTGACGTCGTTGACAAATCTGCACACCCTTCCCCGGTCCAGCTGAAACACAATATATACGCGTAGTTTAACATCATATGAATACACATTCACTTATACGCTCCCTAGTCAGCGGACGTATTTGCCACTTCGTTTCAAATACCCACTGTCTTAGGAATGCTCCTTCTATGCTATTGATCTTTTGACCGACCAATCAGTGAACCGGGATATTTAACGATATTTAACGATCTTACGATACATGACACCATTTTTGATTGGTCGATCGCTGTCACATGTACACTCTGTTACTAAATTTCAAAATATTTCTCAAATTCAATCACCTTACAGTCTGCTTTCGGGCTGTTTCAGTGATAAATAATGTTTATTTCAAAATGTGCATTTATAAGCAAGATCTCATTTATTCCGCCACACGCGTATGAATCTTTTACCATATTTCTAATGGCTATTTTAAGATTATTTGGGAAAATACCTATGACGTCACAGTAATTAAACCTTGAACTTACATAAGAAATCCTCCATTTTGGTTTTGAACTGACGAGAATTTTAAAGGAGTTGCAGATGCTAAACATGGATTTTACCACCAACATGTCGCTCAAAAAGGTTCTTGTGACAGTAAGCAGGATTATATTAGTTTATATGAACAAGAAATATACGACACAAAAAGGCTTATATCTCAGAAACAGAGTTTAAATGTGGAATATTTGATGAGTATTTTTCGGATAATACTAGTGTTCGGATAACATTTACAGAGTCAACCAACGACGACTTGACCAGAAAGAACGCAATATTATGTAAGTAAGATACTTTCAATGTCGGACATTATGATCAGTGGGATTAGGCAACTGACATTTCATACCCCCAATGAACACAAAAAAAATAATCTAAAACCTTAAGTGTTTGAAGAAAAAAAAAGAACTGACAGTGACAGTTCATACCACAATGAACACACATAAAAAGACACTAAACCCTTACATGCAACTTTTAAACTTTGCAAGGAGTTCAACATACACAGGGTATGGCTCTCAGTTGTAGGCGTACGCCTTCGTTCGAGCATGCTCGACGGCTTAACATTCCCCCCGACGCACAGGATGTCGCGAAATATGTCCCATGTATACATTAAAATTTAAATTAAGGTTCTACTGGAGTTAATCCGAGCCTTCTTTGACCGGTTCAAAACCTTTTTTTATGTTTTGATATTACATCTGTCTTTGTACGAAAAAGTCGATATCAAATAAAGAACAAAAGAAGAAAATAAAGAAGCTTTTTTATGTCGGAGAAGGCTCGGATTATGCGGGAGTGTGTTTAAAACCCCGGAATTTGACTCCTTCGGGAATCGAACCCAGGACCTCTGCAAGCGGTAACTCCAATGTTAATGTGATTTTTAAAGAAATAACACTGCTCAGTTTTTTTCAATTTTATTCTGAACATTGCCATATTTATGGTATGAATTCAGAACACAAATTATGAACAATCGTAAAACAGTAAACTTACTTTATATTTCATTGACAAGAAACATACATGTACTATCAATGTAAATAAATTAAACAATTGAAAACATGTATTTCAAAAGAAAGCATTTTTAAAAAAAAATAAAAAATGTCGATACGAAGTCATTTTTTCTGACACACGTAAATTTCAGTTGAAATATACCGTATTTCCCCTATTAGTAGCGCCTTCCCTAATAATAACGCCCCTACCAATTTTAAGAAACCTTACCTTCTTTCAAAAAACAAACTACGACACTGGCTTGGTCTATCACATAAATTAAACCTTATAGCGCTGTCATCCGTTTTACCTCTTATGCTTCAATGATAGCAGAGTTATACTCCGTATACAGTCGGGTTAAGTTTTAGTCAGGGCCGGTGTCGTAGTAAAAGATAGTGTTCTAGGCCCATTTTCCATATTTTATCTCGATGTACATGGAAGATTAGCCTGGCATGTTCATGCCTGTTAGGCGCCATATAACCTGTAATGTGTTGGTGTGCCTTAAAACCCCAATTCAATTCAAAGTTTTATAGTAATTTTACAGTAAACAATCGGGTAAGATATCGGGAAATATTGAAATTTTTTAACCATAATAAGAGCGCCCCTTTTGAACTTTGCATAGCTCCCGGGCGCTACTAATAGGGGAAATACGGTATGTTTGTTATGTTATGTTGCATACAGTTTAGTTCTAATATTGGTAAAACAGGTTTTGATTGTACCAGCCTCACACATCACTGTGTTTCATCTCGGACATTTTGCGTGAAAAGTGTGTTTTTTTTTTATGTGTTTTATGTTTTTTTACTCATAAAAAGTCAATTGTCTGTAGTTTCATTAGTTAAATAGCAATATAAATCACTCCGAACACTCCGAAACGTTTCAAATTGTTGTACCACACAGAGAAAAAAATCAATAAATGATACTAATTAAAAAAAAAAGATAATATACATGTACATACAGAATTTGGTTTTAAACCCGATTCAACATAAACTCTTTTGTGAGTTTGGGAATGATAATTTTCCTGGTTTTCATGCATGTGGATGACGAATCAAATCACGTACATTTATTAAACTGGTTTCATTAAATTTTTGCGCGATTCAACATTATTTACACATGCATAAAATCACGAAAATTAAATAATTATACATGAATTATAATCATATTTTCAGAATTTTTTTATTTTATTTTCGCAATAGTTTTAATAATGTCACGCAACATCAAGGTGATTCCTGGAACACATGACATCACGTTGGTTAAAAAAGACGCGTTAGATACTCATGTTTTTTCAAAGTATTTTTGTATTGTTATATCATAAAATGGACATTTTGGAATTAGTCGTGGCATAAAAGTTCTCTCAAATTTGTTTGTTTTTTGTATGAAATTCATGAAACTCGTGAAAATGTTTCTATTGTAACTCATCAGAGGCTTGTTTAATGAAATATTCATTTAAACTTGTTTCATAAATTCTATATAATGAAATGGTAATACATTTAATAACCTCTGTATTTTTATTTTATGTGAATTTCTGGTTAGAAAGGGACTTGAACTTTCACGTTCCGACACATTTCAGCATTATTTCAGTTCTTTCACTTTGGAAAGCAGAGTTGCTGGAACTGCAGCTAGAATTTGTGAGGCCATCCTTAAAAAATATTTGTTTGCTGTTTCCCAAATCCCGACCCAGGATTTTATAGGTAAGTAGGTATAGGTACATGTATGTGATTTGTTTTTTTGTTGCCAAAGACAGTAAAACCCTTAAGAAATGAAAGAAAAATGTACTAAAGATAGTAAAAAAAAAAAGTTAAAGAATTGCTATAAAAAGTTTTCGGGAGGGCCCTTTTTCGTGGGTATGTAGGGAAACAGCAAGCCAACACTTTTTAGCTCTACTGGCCAAAGGCCAGCAGAGCTTATGGGATGACAAGTTGTCCGTCGTCTTCCGTCCGTTAACGTTTGCCTTGTGAACACTCAAGTGAACACTCAAGTTCGAAAACCAGCCAGACCGGATTAATTTTACCAGAGTTATGGCCCTTGTTTTGCTTAAAAATGCCATATTAAGGCTTGTTAACACTCTAGCACCTTCGTTTATTATTTGATCTTTATTAAACTTGCAAAGATTGTTAATATCAATGAAAGCTCGGACAAGTTTGAAAACCAGCCAAATCGGTTCAGTTACACCGGAGTTATGGCCCTTGTTTTTTTCTGAAAAATGCCATTTTCTGCCTTGTGAACACTAGCATTTTTAGGGCCTTTTTAACAGAGTACGTTTGATCGTAGGTGACAAGCACATAATAATTTCGTTTTTTTTGTATTGAAAGAACAAAGTGCCTGGCATGGAAAAATCTTCAAAAAGCGATACTGTGTTTTAAACGGTTACATCGAAATACCCATTATTAAAAGATTTACAGTGTACAAATTCAAGTTGCATTCTCAAACTTGCTGTGGTATAGTGGAAACACACATATCATTTATTGGTATGAGACCTTGGTTCCAATCCAGGCAGGTAGAAAATTACATGTAACTTTATTTGCTTGCACATTGTAAATTTTGTCGGTTGTAAAAAAGCACAACAAACACTAAAATAAACAATATCTGTTTGAAAAAAGGGGTCAATTCCTTTTCTCCATAGAACCACACATGTATGCACATGTTCAATCATTTGTTTTGGTACCCGGCTATTTATCGACAGAATTAAATCTATTGAGCTCAGGTTTTTGTTTTCAGCCATGATACACGTTGCATTATTGCATAAATATATATAATATATAAGAAGAGAGTGAAAAAAATCGTAAATCATGGACATTGTCTCCCACATTTACTCAAACACTGTGCATGATTTACATTTATTTTATTTTTTATTTTTACACAGTGTATATGCAATAGTACAGAGTGTATGTTAACAAACCTGCAGTAATGGTGTATTAGATAATATTCTAATTTTGTAGGCAACTTATCCAACATATAAGCACCCAAAACAAAAACCTGTCCAGACATCATGCTTCCATTTCCTTCGGACAGCTGAATAATTTTCATAAACAATTAATACATGCTAGAGAATTCGTTACCAGTACTTTCAGGACTTTGATATATTCTAGTTTTTGCACCACTACAAATATCTCCAAACTGTTAACATCTTGTCTTACTGCCGTAAAATATCACTTAAACAATATTGTGCTAAAGCATATGAAAACTCTGGGATTAATTTATTTTGGTCTATTAAAAATTCAGGCAACTTTCTTGATTAAATTTGCAATAAACGTCAAGCTTCATCTATAAGTACTTATGATTTTTCTACATTATATAAAACTTTACCACACAACCCATTACGTAGACACGGCTTATTTCGTTTAAGCAAATACAGATTAGCCGTGGGCGGAGCTTATTATAGTTTTATCGATACAGGTTATTTGTGGGCGGAGCTTATCGGACCATTTACAATCAAATCTACTAAAATATCGATAATTGTCTCGGTATTTATATTACAAACGGATTTAAAACATGATATATATGTAGTGAAAAAGATGGAAGCCTCAATCATTTTGTGAACGGCATTTAATAATTATAAACTGTCTTCGGCGTTCGCGGATTATACTAAATTATTTAAAATTAAATGCGCAACGCAAACAATTAATCTCATTCGTAACTTATACATTATGTATACTTCTTCTTTTTCATACTATTCGTTGCGAATGTACATGAAACGCCGTTAAATTATTTATTTAAATATCAGTCCAGACAAATCCGAGAAAACATGCCAGACACATGCTTTTGACACCAATACATGTCATGTTATGCCGATGGTATGAATTGAAGTTGACTATCATTATTGGTGATTAAAGTCTGAATAAAATAAAATAAACAGGCATTTTGGTATTTTTAAAACACTGACAAACAATACACAATTGTGTGTTGAATTTATTCTAACACCATTGCTCCGCATAACGCTAGAATAATTAAAAAAATCGGTAAACATGTCTAACTCAATACGATGCATATAGTCAGTGCCCACATACTAACGTGTTGAAAAACGTGCTTCTCACAATTTCGAAGGATCTCCTCAAGTAATTACAAATTCATTTGAAAATTATAGCCGGTATATATTCACATAGCCGACACAAATTCATGGTCTACTTAAAGACATCATACCAGAATCAAAAGATCAAGGACATTTTACAGCTAGAGACGATCACAAACGTTTTAATCCTCTACTGTGGTAAATATTTATTGAGACCCTGACATAATTTTATATAGACTACAATGTGCAATGTTTCTTACAATTGCTGAGAACATCCATGACACGTGTGAACCAGCATCCAGATGTAAAACAGATAAAACAGATAAAAATTATGAGCCAAGTCGTCGTATTATCATAACAGACCCTTTTGCAAAACAGCTTTTATTATCGACAGTCAAAAGTTTTGACGTTTACAAAACTCCCCAGAATTACATTTTCAGTATGTACTCTTATTTATTGGAAGCTTTTAATAACACACTAAACATTTTTCACGACAAAAAGATAGATTCTTGTGGTGATATACAGTACATTTAAAAAAAAAAAATTAGCTGTATGTCAATGGAATGAAAACATTAGTTTAGACAACGCACGTCGATCATCATATGGATACCGAAATCGTATTTGGTTAAGATGGGTCAGTTTAGTGTTCAAAGACTGTATTTGGAGACCATTTTAGAAGACCCAATTAATGTAAGTTTACACATAATTATTATTAAATTAACAATATAATATATATGCTGTCGTAAACTTAAGGGCTATTGGTCAGCCATCTTTCAAAAAAAAATCCAAAATGGATGGGGTATGGTTAATTGAAATTTTCATCCAAATGCATATTATAGGCATGAACATTGTCAATGATATAATAGATGACATTAATGCAACACTATTGATGTGAACATAATATCAGAAACAATAAGTATTTGGCAGAAATAGTGCCCTTTATATTCATATTCGAAAAATTAGAGCAATTTTACTCTAAGATTTTTGTTTTTTATGTTAAATAAATGTGTCCATAGAATTGTCCATTTATCTAAAAATGGCACACGAGACATCATTTCTAAATAAAGTAAGCCATGTTATCATATCATCCAAAGTTCGAACTACACCATTGTTAAAAATGAAGATTTTCTTTATACGCCATGTGCCTTCAACACACGCACATGATACACATGAAAAACAAGCAGGTGAATTGTAAATTGAAACATGATGTATGGTGAAACATTCGGATAAACAGGTAATTTGAACGTATTCATATGTTATTATTTAGTTTGTGCTGTTTTTATAGGAATATAATAATAAATTACTCTTGTGTTGCCATGTTTCTATTCAGTTATGTTTAATACATTCAAAAATATAGTTGCCATTTATAATAATTTGACAATTAAAACCCGTCAGTGCCACCATACTATAGCATTGAGATTATTTTGAAAGTACATGCCATTGAAAGAATATGTTGTTTTTTTTACAATGATTGACTTTAAAATGTGGATGATGTGATAACATGCCGTATTTAATTTAGAAATGATGTCTCGTGTGTCATTTTTAGATAAATGGACAATTCTATGGACAAATTTATTTAACATAAAAAACAAAAATCTTAGAGTAAAATTGCACTAAACTTTTCGAATATAAAGGGCACTATTTCTGGCAAATAAATATTGTTTCTGATATTAAGTTCACATCAGTAGTGTTGCATTAATGTCATCTATTATATCATCGACAATGTTCATGTCTATAATATGCATTTGGATGAAAATTTCAATTAATCATACCCCATCCATTTTTTTCCAAAGATGGCTGACCAATAGTCCTAATCCAAAATCAATACTGGTACTGTTACACATAAAATTTAGAAATAATTAAATCGGATTTAAAATAATATAACAGTACATATTAATATCCAATTTTGCATGAAATTCTCGTACTTGTCACAATGCATGAAAAAAACAATCATAATTATACCCCCACTATTTCTATAGGATGGAATAGGCTGGTGTGATGTCTTTAAAGACACATTTCGAGCCTATTGTATTTGGGGGGAGAGAATTTCTATTGGTAACTGTAAATAGGTGTAAGAAATACATTTGCACAAGGAAATTGAGATTATTAGGTTTTTGTCAAAGGATGAGGCCCGTCCCATAAATAGTGTATAATAATGTAGTAAAAATTATAACCGTTTTGCATTTGATGTACACTTGTATATATGTTAAAACAACTATGTAAAGATGGATTTTCTTAAAAGACCCGTGTTAACAATTAATAGTTTTTATATTTTTAGCACAATATACACTATTATCAGTTACCTCTCTGACATGTTTTAGTAAATCTCAAATGCGAGAAACTCATCGGGACTTTAAAATTCAAAAATCGTTGTCATCTGTCAGTGTTTTTGATCACCTGAGCCGAAGGCTCAATGTGATATTTTGGAATCAATCTTCGTCCGTTGTCTGTCCGTCGTCCGTCGTCGTCGTTATCTTTTGCTTCTGACGACTTATTCTCTGAAACCGATTGTCGGAATTCAACCAAATCTTATATGAATTCATTAAACTGGATTTTATAGTTGCACCAACAGCTAAGGTCATTTGGCGACATTCCAGCTTTTTATTGGTGGAGGTAGACCCCAGGTGCAAATCCGGGCATTTTTTCGTGCACGTGTGCGCACCTGAGTAGAACCACCGACGTTCCGCAAGAAAGCTGGATAGCTTGATACTCATATACTAAACAGTCCTGGCCCCATGGGAAATCGAACCCACAGCGATGAGGGACATGTGATTTCAAGGCCGAGACCACTCGACCACGGACGACCCCAAGTTTAAGTGAAGCATCATTATATGTTTGTTCAAATGGTGCACCTGAGGTCATAAATTCCCCCGCAATGGGGCTTATCAGTTTCATTTAACAAATCTTAAAAAATCTTCTGCAAAAATACAAGATATAGAGCTGTGATATTTTGCATGTAACATCGTCTTATGGTCCTCTAACTAGTTTGTTCTAATGGTGACTCTGAGGTCAAATTTGGACCCGCCCCAGTGTCCTAATCATTCGCACGAACTTTAATCAAGCATACTTTTTGAGTTATGCTCCGGACAAAACGGGTGACGCACGGACGCACCCAAGGACGGACGGAAAAAGCGGCGACTATATGCTCCCCCATAATAAACAATCTAGTGTTTTTAGTTACAATATATTTTATATCAAAAACTAAGGTAATAGTAAATGAAAAAAAAATGTGATGGGGCCTCAATATAATGTCTCTGTGGTAATCAAGTCAGCGAGAAGTAAGCAGTTAAAAATCATGCTATCCATGATTTTTCAACGACTACATTCAGTTTGGAAATGTGTCTTTAAGCCACGCGCGCTACCGATCAGAGACGCAACACGTTCTTTGATCAAAGGTCTTGCCTTCGGACCGTGTCAAACTGGTATATCGCCAACTTAGATATTTATAGAATTATATTACAGGAATACACGCAAATCTTGAAATGTTTATCAAGCATTGACATTAGCGTCTCGATTTATTTATCAAGTACCATGTTAACCATGCTTGCATACTTGTAATTAAAATAGTTTTCATTTTTTCATCTTATCCTGCAATAAGTTTACATATATTATTGGTGCAATATTATCACCAGTTACTAATATGAAAAAACAATTTTCTTTATACTATTCGTATAATGAATATTAATGATTGAATAAATGAAAGTTATCTAGAAAAATATACCGTAACGCGGCGAGTTGTTTTTTTCAAATCACGATAGCCGTCCCTTTAATATATATCGCATAGCCTATACATTTACGATTTTTTTTTTAAAAATATAATGCATTCTTTAAAGACACACATGGACCCTTGAAGTGGGATGAATAATCAAAATAATCCCGCCGGTTTGATTAACCCAGTATCATTTTGACTTGAAATCTGCTTGCTTTGACAATCTCACATGTAACTACGCATGTTGCAGATATGTTGATCATACGTTTGTATCCATTTGACAAATTAGACCAAATGTAATGGTGTGCTATTTAAGGATTATAGACCCTCTACCACTTTAGAGATGGTAGTGTTTCAGATCGTAATAATTTACTCAAATTTAGCACGCTAAATAGATTGCGCGGGTTTTGGGATGAAAAAGTATGACGTCACAATGTAGGCGGGTCTTATGTTTTCGGTCAGGAGCTGCGTTCGCATACACATATTTAAACTCCGAAAAAATATACAAACGATATAGTATGCATATCAAATCAAATATATTCCGATAAAATCAAAGGTTGGGGCCACTTAAGGCAGATTAAGTAGATTAAAATGAAGACCCCAAGGTACCCCGTTTCGCTATATAAGCCAGGATGTGACCTTGGGATCTTAAAGATAAACATACCTCTAGAGTTTCATGAAAATCCGTTAAGAAGTTTCAGAGGAGTAGTCGCTACAATATTTAAACTCCATGTAAACAAAGATGGCCGCTGGCACCTTGATCTCCACCCATGTTCAGCGTCAAATCAAAATGATTTTCGAAAAGGAACAGCATCATGTCATGTTGATCATTTCAAAAAAGTCCCATATCAATATGACTTATAGTTTTCATGAAGTAGTCGTTACAAAGTTGTTGTTTTTAGAAGTCTATTTTTAGCCGTGGCGGCCATTTTGAATTTCCGGCCGACCTGAAATGCTGCTAGGATGAACTAGAAATCAAGAGCAACATTCTTGAGAAGTTGGTTGCATGAAAATCCGTCAGCTAATTTCAGAGGAGTAGTCTCTACACGTTTTTACCATATATCTATATGTACACAAAGATGGCCGCTGGCAGCCATGTTAAAGTCGAATTGAAATACTTTTCCACAAGGACCAACATCATGTCCTACTGATCATTTCAGAATAACTCGGAAATTTCCGCTACATAGTGAGTGTAAAATATGCTGTTAATCGAATGGTACATGACTACAATCATGACAATAAGAAAAAATACTAAAACAACAAATTCCATCTACAAATGTCTGAAATTCACATTAATTAGTGCGTAATACTAGCATGCAACCAGCATTTGTATTGTTTTACTAAATATGCAACAGATACATCAACAACACGTGATTATTTCAAAATACATACTGATAGTCACACACGTATATATTTAGTTATTAGTTATTTATATAGCAAACACGTGAGACTAACCGCCATGTTATTGATATAGCAAACACGTGAGGCTAACCGCCACGTTATCTATATAGCAAACACGCTAGGCTAATCGCCATGTTTTTTATATAGAAAACACGTGAGGCTCACCGCCATGTTATTTATATAGCAAATACCTGAGGCTAACAGCCATGCTATTTATATAGCACCAGCACATTATTTTCTGTCCGTTGACTCTAGGCTAACACATTGTTTATATTTTAAATTAGCACTTACCGTCCACGCCCTCTAGCCACGAGATGAACATAACTCAAGGTTTAAATGTCCATACGTACGAACAAGATAGCCATTTTGAAGATGGCAAGCATATGACGCTGAACAAGAACATAAAATCGACCACAATATGATTTTCTGTGGGTGACTGCGAACACCTAAACGTATTTAAAAACACCTGAATTGTTGAAATCAATGCAAATCTGGATGGGTAACCACTTGAAACACAACACAGGTTTGGTTAAAAATGTTTATTGAATAAGATATCTTCTTTATATTATGGTAATAAAATCCACAGCTAAAAGCATATGTTAAAATAAACACTATGTAGTGTCGCTCAGAGTTGAATAATGATATTTGAAAATATGTAAAATACATTTTCTTATTAAAACTACAAGGGCTAAAGGACCAATATAATTATTAGCATTCCCGAGGGTACCAGTTTACAACAGAGTTACAGACTCTTTCATCTGGCCCACTTTTGTTACAGTTACAAGTTTTAACAATGGAAAAACTGATTAATTAATCGATTCAGGGCCATTTCGCCCTCTTCTTTCCAAATATCGCGACCCCTATATAAAAGTATAGATCTGCCTGCGCTTTCTGACCTGTTTTATATCCTACAATGACTGGATGGGTACACTTATCGCGACTATCGCATGTAATGTCAGGTCGACCCATACACGTTCCAGCTGTATGTCACCACAGTTAGGTTTGATGACATCAGTTTAAAAATAAACGCACGCCAATTAAAGACAACGTGCAACAATCACGAACTGTTGAGATAAAGTGTGCGCGCGTACGCGAAATCAAACTAATTAAAACCGATACTAGATCTGAATAAACATTGATCATTTAAATGAATAAGTGAATATACAGTCCCCTTAGAGATGGTAGTGTTTCAGATCGTAAAATGAATTTAGATACTGTTGACTATTATATATTTTAAAATAAGTATGTATATGTTTAACGTGTGCATCGTTCGATAAAATTAGTAATTATACACCAGTATACGTTAAGAATCATTATGATTATATTGTATCAATTAATACTTTGTTGTTATTACATTGTACGTTTTTGTGCACGTACATATGTTGGGATATATAATATACCTGACACAATGTAAAGATTGTGTTTTTATATCTGCTTTTGCGTACTAATTATAGAACATGTGTGATAAAGATCGCATACATTATATGTGTTTGTCTTGTCTTGTCCGTGTCATAGACTGTTGTCAAAGTCATTGAGCTGCTGTTAAAGTACTACGGTAACCATTCTTTTAACAGCTTTTGTTTCAGATTTACAATATTTCCCGATCATACAAACGGATACTAGTGTAATGCTCTGGCAAGCGAGAATGGTTGAGTTACATTGTATATACGTATTTAATAATTAAAACATGAACATCCTTCAAGATTAAGCGATAAAGGTGCGATTATTTCAATTGTTATATTTTACTGGTGCTTTAGGATCCTCAAGCCCAGTATGTGTTGCTTTAAAGTAGACCATCGCTTTAGCCGGTGCTAGGAGGCGTGGGAGGTGGTGCATCTTATAATAACCTCCCTTGAACAGACTCAATAAAACCGAGTCTGCTACTTTTCTCTCTTGTTTGTGTTTGTTGCTTGCAAGGGATCACCTTTTCAGTATTTAGATACTATTATTACAGGATGACAAATATAATGTTGTTGTTTTTTCCCACAGGATTAAACTTAGTTTTGTTTTAAATTATATCTAAATATCACTAGTAACTGCCTAGGGATTCACATATGAACGCAGCTTTAACTTAAAGGCAGAATATGTGTATTAACACATAAACTGAAACAGTTGATGAAGCAATCGGAAGTGTTACAACTTAGAGAACTAGGCTAACAAATTAACAGAATAAAAATAAAATGTACACACTACGCGGAATAAATATGTGTGTATTAATTACCGCCGACAATAAGCACAACACAGGAAGCCTGCAGATCCAAATGGTTTATTTATAGCACGGGTAATGTTTATGTAAACATAAGAGTTAAAAAGTCAGCTTGCCTTTTCTAACGAAGCGTACGTTTCTAATCAGTTGTTTCTATGAACGGCTGGGTACATCGGGTTATGTGATGCAAATGTGACGGTAATATTATACACAAATACTTGGCACAAAGTATCCGTTAGGGTTAACAATAAGCATAGTCTGACTTTAAATAATCTGCATAGTATTATTTATTGTCGACGATAGTGCCGAAGACATTGTTTCGAAACAAAATAAAAACACTAATGTAGCATTCAAGACCCACAGTCAAACAGATAAACACATCAAAACAAATATAGATATAAAAATCGAACAGGAATAACAGCATTCAAGGACGACAGTCAACCACAAACACACAGAGAAACAAAGAACACATGTGAAGATAAATAAAAGGCCGGATAAGACATCAAAAACACAAAAGGGTTGACAATAGGGATACTGTCTTGGAACGGTCAGTGGCACAAAAGGTCGCTGGAGGTTTAAACCAGGTTCTAGGGAGCACCACACTTCACACATACAAGGTTGGACCACCTAATGTGCGGGGGCAACTGACTGAAGAAAGCTCAACCACCCAGCAGTGATTGGGTACTTGATTCAATTCAGTGAATGTTCAGTCGGTGATAAGAGATGTATGCCACTAACACTTGGACAACTGTTCCATCGGACACTTTTACATTTTACCGATTATACAAATATAAGCCAAGCTCGGTTGTTCTACTGCATATTCCTACAGAGAAACAGAGCTAAACCCATGCACTTAACTTTGATACCTTCGTCGCCGTCGCCGATAAAAAAATAAACACATATTATATGCATCGTTTTTACTTCGAAAAGCTGGAACAACAACTGAACAGTTATTGTCGTTCTCCAGACCAGTTTCACTAACTGTCAGTAGGCATGTTCATGTCTATGACAACTCAATCTACATTTGTAAGAATTTAAACAAGTAACAGAGCATTTCCAATATATCCAATTTAACCGTTATATGGGTAAGCTAACACATGCCGAAACATGAAGACGATAAAACGTGATTGTGTGCTTGACAAAAGAGGGAAAAACGTTTCTTTAAAATGCTACCTGACCTGAGGTGTTACTTCGTTTTAGAGAATCTCCACCACATCAATAGCGTTCAAAATGATGACCAAAGTACGTCTACAACGTCATTCTTAATTGTAAAAATACCGAACAAACTTCAAAACATTTCGTAGGAGAGTGTCATTTACTTCACAGAATAATGTACAGCGCGATTAAATGCATCTGACCGGTTAACTTTACATTTTCTCTGTGCACTTTATTGTGTTTGGGCAGAAAAAGTCATAATTTCATCGAATGTTTGAAAAAATGACAAACGTTCAGTCAAAACAACGTTCAGGTGAGTCTTCGAAAATGTATGGACCACATCTTGCGATATGTCACATTTCAGGAATATACAATTAAGAACAAGAAATACTTTTATTTCCTACGGTGTATATTTACACCACACCGAGGCGTTATTCCACCACAAAATGTTTTTACTTCCACCACACCAACGGGTAACGTATGGATATAGTGGTATTGGTGAAATGTAAACGGTTCCACTACTAAACATGCAGTATGTTGCAAAAAGGTAGGGTCATAACTTCTTTTGATAAACTGTTTACCTTACTAATTAGATTACTAATTGATCTTGGCCTTTATTCTTTTGTTATATATATCGCCCTAAGAGCGTTAGAATAACTGCTGATGTTATTGTTGTTATGCAAAGGCTAAGGTTATCAAATAAATGTGATAACAAGTATATGTCGGTGTCCATTTAAAAGAGTTAACAATTAAAAATGTTAAAGACCCATCATTTTATTACAAAAAAGATAGATATATGTGCTTTGGTTTTATTTTTTATATCAAAAGTCATTTAAATGACTAGCATACATACACCTAGATACAAGCATCACATCTAATTGAATTACAAACAGTGTATCAGTATATAATATACACAATATGATCAAAATACGTTTAAAGAGATGTTGATTTACCCCACCCACTTCATTTTGTATGGTATATTGTATCCGACTGTTGTATTTGCTTGTGTATACTGAAAATAGCATCTGCCATGTTAGAATTAAAATCAACGTTAACACAGTGTTATATCAAATCCAAATAATCTATCTCTAAGTGTGAAATATCACACAATATACAATAGTTTGTCCATCAGAAGCATGTCGTGTTTTCATCCCTCATGATATAATTCCTGCCCATATTATCTCAATAATGTGGTACAGTGTGCGATATACCATTATTATGAATAAATCAAACCCTAACTCTTGTATGTCGCACAATATACCAAAGTTTAGAGATCATATGTGTAGGAAGTATATCTCCAGGCTAAAGCCCTCTGGCATATATAGGGTGTAAGGGATGATACAGTGGCTGATATTAAAACTGACATATAATAATTTGTAATGATCGAACCTACATCAATGTGTGGGGTTCATGATTGTGAACATGTATACTAAGTATCAAGGATGTATGACTAATGATTTCGCAACATCTTTCCTCTTTTTACAACATCCACATACGCGTTGCGCGAAAATATGCGCATATAACGCTTAATCGTCACCAGAGGGCACCCTTAACCATAGTAGAAAAGAAAGGGTTGTCAATGTTCATTATGTCATCCAGATACAGTAAGGTTTATTTATCTTGTACACAATTATACACCATTATACTATGTCTTAAATTTAATTTAGTGTAAAATGGTTCTCCATTTTTGTTCATGTCTCTCCATCTTGTCATGTTGAAGGGTTATGTGCTGTTTAATTTTAATTCGTTTAAATAAATGTAAGTCTGGACAGGCTGTGGACCCTATGATGACGCCTACCTAAAGCCCATTGGGACGGTGGCGTTTGATGTTTGTCCATGATCCTTCTTGTCGTGCCCTTAATGGTTTATTCTCTTACTGTTCTGGCTTCTGCAAAGTCATTGAGTACCTTCATTGTGGCTTTCTAGGCTATTGTTTGTTTGTATTATATTTACACGAGCATATTTATGTTTTACTTATATTTCCTATTGATGCTGCCTTGTTGGTTAGAGATTAGATCATGGCGGGGATTTCTTTATTTACACTGTCCTGTTTTAATGGGATGACAGTAGGGTAAGTGAGAGGTTTGGTGCACCCTAGAACCGGTTTAAACCCCCAGTGGCCTACTTTGCCACTGACCGTTCCAAGGCTGTAGCCCTATTGTCAACTCTTTTTGTGTTTGTGATGTCGTTTGCACTTATTATTGTTTTTGCCTTCTTGTTTGTCTGTTTGTGTGTTTGTTTCTGTGTTTTGTGGTTGACTGTCCTCCTTGAATGCTATTTTCCCTGTCCGATCTTTTTATATTTCTTTTGGTATTATGTGCATGCAATTCCGAACAAAATGTTTGAAAGAAATGACATTCTACGACAAACGACTTACGAGTTCAATATGCTTATTGCGAATCGCAAAGGTTTGACACGGCAACGCAATGGTCGTGATAGCAAAGACACTGCGTCTAAAATATTCACGACTTGCACCGTTGAGGGTTCGAATCCCACTGGGAGCTCGACTTGCCTGATGAGAAAGTATCGATTCTTTCGGATGGCGGGAGATACACATTACTGGTTCTAACTAGGAAATATGTGGTGGTCGGCCTCTACCACAAATAAACTCGTCAGTCATATATGGCCTAGCTGCGTAGCATGTGCTAAAATCTTGCCATTTTGCTATGATTTAATTCCTAATCCTTCCTTATTATGTTTTGTTTATCATATACATGTATCGGCCAGTTTAGCTTTAAGATTTGCCTTCTTTGTGGCTTTCTAGGCTTTTTTTAAAATTTATATTTACACGAGCATCATGACAGTAGGGTAAATGTGAGGTTTGGTGCACCCTATAACCTGGTTTAAACCACCAGCGGCCTTTTTGCCACTGACCGTTCCAAGGCGGTAGCCCTACTATCAACCCTTTTTGTGTTTGTGACGTCACATGCCTTTATTATTACTGTTGCCATCCATGTGTGTCTTTTTGCGTGTTTTGGGGTTTAGTGTGTTTTATGAAAGCTGCATTTCCTGTTCGACTTTTATATTTACATTCTCGGACATAAAAAAGCACATATCTTTGTTTTCATAATTGAGTTATGTTTTAGGTGTGCATACCAAAGTAACATATCGAACGGAAAGACAGAGGAAAGGTACAAAAGAAGAATTCAAACAAAGAGTGTTCATTGAATGAAGTCAACTATAAAAAGAAGATGACAATGACCGTGTATATTTCAATATTCTCGTATCAATGTGCAATGTGAGCGCCGATAATGTATGACTTCATTAACAATGTTTATACATTACAAATGCATCAATATTATAAGAACTGATACTGCATTATACACATTTTATGCTAAGTATATAAAGAACATATTTCTTGTTTACATATATATCCAAACTTACTGACAGTTACGCATATACTGAAAAGAAATCCCAATTACTCACTTCTGTACCTTAACTAATTTTCTTATTTTAAATATCGTTAATAATAGTTGTGTGATATGTATTTTGTTTTCACCCATAACTTGTAAACCATTTTTTTTTTGTTTAAATTGTTGCATCTTTTAAGAGTTACCCTCCTTTTATATTAAAATAAGTATAAAAGTCGCAATGTGCTGATAAAACACATAACATGAATAGAAGTCCGCTTAAAGATAAAATATATAAACGTCTTAAAATTGTTTAATAAAAATATATCATTATATTTTGATCCATTTATTGCAGATTCATCGTCTATAAGAAAATGAAACATGGATAATCCTAAATTACATCCCGTTTAATTGAATACCGTTTGAAATTAACAGAAAAAACATATTTCCGTAACGCTAGTAAAACATGCTGTCGAAATATTTTTAGCTGGCATATTTTAGAATTAGGAACATCGAACGCTGACTACTTCGAAGTACTTAAACAGTTGTTGAAGAGCTATAACTTATTTCTACAAAACATATCGACTTGAAAGCTTTTACATATGTTCTTCCAATCAGAGCAGACGATTTACACTCGTTATTTGGCAGTTAAACCGTATCTATAATCAAGCGCAAAATGCACAAAACAATGAGCATATTATTGTCAGTCTTAGGTGGGTACTTAGGAATTTTGACCAGTATATGTTTTGACAAAAATAAAACGAACAATTATTTACAGACAACATGCACCTTCTCCTAACACACTATTGAGGTAATACTAAAAGTATCAACTGCGATATAAATAAGTTTAAATAACTTCTTTTCAGACAAATATATTATACAATATTTATGCAAATCTGTTTTGAATAAAACGAAAAGATGGGAACTTATTGCTAAGAACCTAAAGATTAAAAAGTACACTATAATATATTTACAAAATAATTTCCCGTTCATGAACAGTCTCAATCAAACCGAGACTGCAATATTTCGTATTTATCGTGTTCGGCCGTTTCCAAAGGTCCACACTCATACTTTTTCTAAAGAAACTGGCGGCGATCCAAATAAAACCAATAAAACCATCATAATGTGTTTCAGTTTCATATTCAATGTGCATATGCATTAAACTAGGCCTCATGATCCCTACAATTTATGTTTTGTTAATGAAACAGCTAGGTCTGGAAATCTAGTGTAGTCGGCTAGTTTTTTGTTTTATAAATTATTTATATAAATTCATGGAATGCTTTAGTTTCTTATGAATTTTCGTTTTGTTATTGCGATACCCTTTATTAGAAATATATGTACACTATTAGCAATGTAAACCCCCTTTGAAGTACTTTGTTTGATTAAGCAACACAAACCAGTCCAGTCCCTGCATTTTAGGAGCATAGGCTTACAGCATCTTCATAATTACATATATCGCAATAATAATGATACTAAAAGACACGAGTGCGTACTAATTCATTATACTGATCAGACAGTATGAACAAGAATTTGAGTTGGCAAAGTAAGATAAGGCATAAAATGACATTGTTTCTTATATAAAAACATATTGCAATATAAAATGTTTTTCAAAAGTCGCATAAGGTATACAATTATATATGCATATACATACACATTCGATAAGCAACGGGCTTCTTACGCAATGATACGCTTAATTAGACATCTATCAATACACATTTACATCAACACACGCACGCACGCAATGCACGATGTCACGCACAAACTACTACTCTATGTCCATATGTTCTGCTTTGGTATTCACAAATGTTTTAAGTCTGGTATTATTCAATCCACACGCCATTAAAGCATCCTTTAAGGGAGTAACATAACATAGTTTACCACCAATACTTCCACCAGTAACTATGCCAACAGGCCGTAAGTCCTGGTCATTACCTTGGTATGGAATGAAGACCAAGGAACCAGAGTCGCCATTCACAGCAAATGGATGGTCTCGATTACAAGTTATTACTTGAAGTTGGTCATGCAGTACTATCGTAATATCTTTATCATTCTCAGACACTGTTCCTCTAAGTATACATGGTCCTGACAAATCAAAGTGTCCCGTTGTTATCCCTGTTTCCGAGCCAAACTTGATTACACTAAGTCTGCGAGCAGTATCCGGATCTGTGCATATCTCTCCGGATCTGTATTCCATCGGCTCTGCCAGGGTAAAGCCTACAATAAAAGCTGTACATTTCAACTATTTTACAGTTGTTGCATGTTTTCACACACGGTATTTTAGTCCAAAGTCAGGCAAAAGCTTTACAACTCGCATTACAATCAGTGAAACAATTAGCCACATACACAAGTATAGCTTTTTCAATTACCTTGGAGTCGAATGTTGGACCGTCCGAATTACTACAAATATCTTAGCTCTAAAATCCAAAGGCATAACAATGACAAACATAATCAATATCTTATATGTTATAGTGAAACATTTTATTTCTTAGATATTGACTGTTGAAGTTTGATGTTAAGTGGTTTGTCTTCAATATACCTAAACATGTCCATGAGTTATAATAAACTGTTTATGTTTTTTGATATCTAACTAGAACATATTGCCTTTCTGTTGCATACAGGAATGTCAATAAATACTGAAGAGAGGATACGTTTACCTGGTCCTCCCTCCAACACTCTCATGAAAATCTACATAGGAAACCCCGTATTAAAATACGCACTGTGGGAATTCCAAAGAGATTAGCCATACATGACTTTTCAATATGAAATTATTTCTTCCATCAAATGGTATGCTAGACAATAATAGGTATCATGACAGATAAGCTACAAGCAATGAGAATAAATGGTCCTATTGAAACTGCGGCACCCAAACGCAATGGCACCGGAGGTTTCCACTGTACCACAGCAAAAGGAAATTAAATATACAATGAACTTGATGAAGGACACTACGTAAAGCGTGGTGAAGGCAGGGTAGCCGTCTTTAAATGGTCAGTTGACACTATGGCTTACTGGTTAGCTTAAATCGATCATATATACACAACCTTGCAATATCCTATATTCAGCCCTCAAATTGACAAAACAGTGTAAATAAAAGTACATCCAATTAAAAGGAAATATCTAACAAAGAGTCCACACCCAGGGAATTTAGCAAATGATAGACGTATATGTTGTTGTAAAAACGTATATAGATATATAATTAAAATACTTCTACAGGATCTCCACAATCTATTGATATTTAAACAAAAGCAAATGATCAACCTATTGTTTTATTACTGGAAATTTTCAGCAAAATACTTCACATTTCACGAAGAAAACACTTTTAAGAAAATTCTGGAAATTACACGGTGGTCCAGATACTTTCTTCTTTGTATGCAGCACAATGCAAAAACAACTGTGTAATGCGACATACATTTAATTTGGTTAAATTACGTTTTGTGGGAGATATGGCAATGGAAGAACGGATAGAGGGACTAACGGACGTGTTGCAACTATGGATATAATTTACGTTTCAATGGTTTGGCCCCCACCCGCTTATATCAAATCATGTATCCGTGCATGATGACCTTAGTATAAGTGAATAGTTTTGTGTCATTCGATTGATATCTAGCCATTCAGGTAAAGTATCGTGGTTGTTTGTCGGGGACCTAACGTATAATCAATATTATGTTCGTTGGCGGAGTCAGGCGTGGTCACTGATACCACATGACTTACCTTAGTGCATAACACAAATAAAACATCAAAGGAAAAAAACATCAAAGAAAATGGTGAGTTCTACATTTGGATGGGTATTAATGTTCACAAATACTCACTCTTCAAGAAATGGTTAGGGTGAGTTTATGTACCTGCATTGGTAAAATCTCCACTTGGGAACAGTCCTGACATTGGTGTTCGCCTTGGATCTGTTATTTTTATAAGACAAACCTCCACTCCAGGTCTTCCATTGCCACCAACTGCGTACGCCCCCATCAGGACGATTCCAAAAGGTTCATATCTGCTATCAGGTTGGAATACCTTGAGGTTATTGTAATCACTAGTTTGAACGTGTTGTAGCCTTTTGTAGTCTTCAGATGGCAATACCACATGCGCTGGTACTATGCAACCTACACTATTACCAGGCAGATCCACAATTGCACCCAGGGTTCCACTCTTTGGACATTCGCCAGTAAACTGCAATCCCATTTTTAAATCGTCATGGTATGCCTGAGCGTTACTATACAACTCAAATGTCCCTTCTCGCACATCAATTGGAAAATTGTTTAATGCTGAAGGAAATGAATCTTCTTGAATAGGTATAAGTCCTTTAATCCGAACATACAGAACTATGCAAGTCTGTGACATTATTTCTGCTGATGGTGTCCCATAGTCTTTTGACTTAACAGAGCATGCTTTAATTATATTTATATTCGTATGCTTATTCAAAAGTTCTTTCGATGTTTCCGAGAACTCTGTTGTGTTCATTTGATATAATTCATTCTTGGTAAGCAGCTTATTCGTCCTCTTTTTACTGAACATGATATCTTCGTCCTCTTTACTGCAGTGTTGACCATGTATGTATTGAATTGTTAGTGTGTCAAGCGGATAAGGTAATACTTCAACTTCGTTTTCATGGTCGGTGTTCACAACAAATATAATTTTGTTTTCATCGTGAGGTCTGTATGCAGCCCATGCATGTCTGAATGACTTGATATACATCTTCAGTCCAGAAATATATTGGTTACAACAATCTCTCACTATGGCTGATTTTCTCCCGTGCTGGGTACAAAGTCTATAAAGGCACGTGTCGTCGGTCCATTTGTCAGGCCGTTCGCCTAAATAAAACGAAAACTAAATGAATATAAAACACATCCTCATCAATGACAATCACGTGGGTAACTTATAAAATGCTATTCAACTTTAACAAGCTATGCAGTAAATCAATACATTCATAATTATAGTCTGTTAAATTTGTTTAGAGGTTTTCGCATTTTATCAAATATTCATTAACGTTTTAATTTAATCTTCAACAGTTATTCTAAATTGCGTTTTAACAAATGAAGTATACGTTTAATTTATACATAATTAATTAAAACAAAGATAATAAGATTCCATCATTGGCCTCAAATTGGGACAGGGAAATCTAACCCTAGGATTCAAAAGTTCAAGCAGTGACGAGGCTATGTAAAGTCCAGATGGTGAGATTACCTTATCCATCTGAATTGACTATAGATGAATTGTGTTTCTCCCTGTTTGACCTAGTAGGATATGAAGTCAAATATTGTCTACTAAAGAGTTTGTTCAGTATAATATATCACTAAATCGCATGTTTCCAATTAATAGTTATCAACCCAAACTAATGATATTAAATGGATGGACACTGCATTTTCGTTATTAAGCCAAACAATGCGACGATGAGCAATTTGACAAAAAATAACAACAAAGGGTTGAGCACAAATATATGACACTCATCTATTTGCACAACTGAGATATTACATCAATCAAAACCCATAAAGGAGATAGAATAAATAATAAATGCTGGAAAGAGGATCCCTTGGAAGCAACAAACACAAACATGAGAGAAAACTTGCAGACTCGGTTAGTTATTGAGTCTGTTTACTAAGTTCAATAAGTTCAATATCTTTCCAGATATCTCTGTCGTAACGGCTGAGAAAAACGAGGGAGATATTATTAAAGCCTATCCACAACATTATAGATAGAGTTTTTAAATTTTGCTTTGTACCAGATGTTTTAAAAAAGGAATTCTCACGCCAATGTTTAAGATAAAGGCACATATTGAGACGCCACGAACTATTGTAGTAATGATTGCTCAAACATTGTCAAACATATAGAAATAATCATCAGAATACGAATTCAATGTTACACAGAGCTCGCTTTAGAGAGAAAAAGAAATAGAAGAGATAAAAAAGACACTTAAACAATCTACGTTCATCAAAATGTAAGAATTTTATATAGCATATTGTGATTATAAAAAAGCATGAAAGGAGATCTCATATAAACATAGAATCACAATATGCTATCTATAATTCAAATTATGTTGTATTGCAAGCTGGATCATTTTGATTTGTATGAGCGATTGATGTGTGTTTATTCTCACAGATCAATGTATTTGCACTCTGAGATTCCCACGTAATTCTGCATTTAACCCCAATCATGTACAATCAGTCGTGCGTGAAAATTATACTTTGAATATTAGAAGACTAATATTTCAAACTAATTAGTACCAAAGACCCGGTAAAGAATGTGTATTGTTACTATAATGAATTTCTATATTTATTACGTGATTTGTATTTAGCGAAATTATATTTATCGGATTGCATTTTATTTGAATTGATTTTTTTTGTATTCGATAATTTACTAACTATAGCTAATTGTTTCAGGTTGCTTATTATGACTAATAAAGATGAATAACCTGTAAAACGGTATTGGGACAAACCCTGACACAAATGGCGGTTCCAGACAGTCATCTATTGAATTGTCGATCACTAAAAGGGCGTGATACAACAGAGGATTACAAAGGGAGACAACAGTTGTTTCTTTACGAAAATAACGCATTTAATATTAGAACGAAAATAACTCGTTCACGTTACACCCCTGACTGCTATAACTCAGAAGTAGATATAAAAGTCGAACAGAAAATGTAGCATTCAAGTACCACAGTCAACCAAAAACACGCATAGAACTATAACTAAGCGTAAAACATATCCCATTCGATTTTTTGGTACACGTCCATTAGCTAAGAAACACATAACAGTGCAAGGGCCTTGGTTAAAATCCCGTTCCGGGCAACTATATTTTTATCAAATATATTCTGAAGCCGTATATTTTCAATGTTACCTGTACGGAGGTTAAATGAAAATATATATTATTTTAGGCATCAATTTCTGGCTTATATACAGACGTTTGAATGTCACATGTCAGTGAAAAAGTATACCTTCAGCTTCTATTTCTGATATTTCTGCTTGCTGTTGGATACTAGATTGGTCCTCAGTTTCTTTTGCCACATTCTCTTCAACTGTTGGTGCTGCAACGAGTATAATGAAAACTAAAAACAACATACACTATACTTTAAATCTCTAAGACGCTGGTTGAGTGCAAGCATACCCAAGAAAATAATACAATTTCGTTTCCAATCCTGTGAAGCATAGTATATACAAATTTCCTAAAGATGGGAATAATTTAAGTATATAACGAGTAGTTTTGCAGGGCTGTTTTTATAATAAACAGGGCATAGAAAATTAAGAATGACGAAGATCACCGAACTATTCCATATTTCTTACAGAGAATAAACATTTTGATAGTAAACTCTCAGACACACTTTTCTATTTATCAGGTAGAATATCCACATTTTCAGTATAGTTTACAATTTATAAAATATATACTAAACAGAATGTAACGCTTGACGTGGACGCCGTCATAATGTGTTATGATGTCATATAACGTTTTGTACATAAACGCCAACGTATTCTACCGGCTTTTGAATTATCTGTCACTGCGGAATAAAGAAAACATATTAGGTTTTCCTTTTATCAGGCGGAAAAATGCATATCTGCATAATAAAGTCCAAGTTAATACCGAAAAGTGATGGACCGTCTATTTCCTCATAACTGTGTTAGCTTTGTCTTTCTAATAACCCCACGCCTAGCGGGCACTGGTTGGATGTCCAAGGGTACAACCTTAATAAAACAAGAGGTACACACGGACCTCATCTGATAGTTAAGGTACATGTTGAATTTACAATGCTGACATGAATGGTAGGTTATCTGCAAGCTATGAATCTCAGTGGATTTCATGTGGCGTTAATTATATATAGAACTGAAACAAAAGGATATAAGTCCGCAATGTGTCATGACTATAAGGAGTTTATTTATACAACAAATAATGGCTCACCATGTTAATTATATGCTTAATTTTCTAGCTATTTAATGAAACGATTTTTTAAAGCTTTCCTTACATATATGTAAATAAAAACATTGAACATGCAGGTCTGGGTCATTTTGTACCCTTACTACTTTGCTATCAGTTACAATTTTGTGGATCGGCTCTAAAGTACTTATTCTAATGCTTTTTTTTTAGCCATTAACTAAAAGGAATGACGTGGCTCTTAACAAATTGAGAAATACACACACGTACTAAATTAGGGTATACTATACATTATTTTACTTTTATCTAACTAATTAAACTACATGTTTGCGACAGATACAAAAATAGAGAAAAGGTATATATTTTGGGAAAGAGCAACCAGCAGATACAAATAAATTTGGGGGACCCCAAAATTGCATAAGTGACATAACTCCACATATAAATCCACCAAACAGAAAAATCAATACAAAACATGGTGGGAGAAACTAGACGTTTTACTTGTGCATCTCATCGACCGTGGTAATCAGGATGGGCGGAGTACCTATAAGTACACAGGAAACAAACAGCTTCAAATAAAAGGTATATACATAGAGGACGAAACCCGAAGAGATATGAAAAAAATGAAATTGATTTTGGGTGGTAGGAACTATCACTACCAACATCAAAATCCACGTAACAAATTTGAAAATGTTCACCTCAGATACATTTAAGCTCGAATGACTTCATGTAGAAAACAATTGTTAGAGTTTGATATATTAAATACAGTATAATTATATTCCTATTGTCGAGCTCACCCAGTTCTTACTGATATTTGGTGAAAAGTGGACACCAATTAATAATGTTAAACAAGACGAAAGACTATGGACGGATGCCGGATAATTGCTAATTCATATTATATTTCTTCTATTTCTGTTTGCTGTTGGATACTAGATTCATGCTCTGTTTCTTGTGCCACGTTCTCTTCAACTATTGGTGTTGCAACGGGTATAATGAGAACAGGAAGGCAACATACACACTTATCTAAACCTCTAAGATGCTGGTTTAAGTACAAGCATACCAAAGAAAGTAAGACAATTTCGGTTCTAATGATAGTCTATCCGAAATTCCTGAAGGTGGGAATAATTTATGTATATAAAGCATACAATGTCAGGGCCGTTTAATATTAAAACAATAGGTCTAAGAAATCATGTGGAGGCTTACTTAATCTATGGCTCTTACAATGTCAGGGGGCGGGGAATGGGGGAAAAGATATGATGTCTGATAGGATGTTTCTCAACTTTTCCACGCTATTATAGAAATAAACATTTTGAACAAAAGTAGACCACAGTTAAGAAAAAAACACGCACGGAAACAAACAATAATTAACTAAATTCGAGTGGAAGCGACACTATACCTTTGACATTTCGTACCCTTACTGATGTGCTATTACCAATGATTTTGTGGAGCAGCTCTAAGGTATTTTTTTCTTGTTTTATTTAACCATGAAAAGGGAACGAAGTAGCTCTTTATAAACTGGGAAGCATGTATATATACATCGGCGACATAACCGAAATCCACACTAACTAAATGCGAGTGGAAGCGACACTATACACTGTTTTACTTTTTATCTAACCAATTAAACTATATATTTAGCGTGTTAGTATAGCTACAAAAAAAAAGAACAACCCGCATATACTTAGGGAAACAGAAGCAAGCAGATCCAATCTAAATTAGGGGATGCTCTTAATGCAAAGGTGGCGTAACTCCACATCCACTTCCACCAAACAGATAAATCAGTACAAAATATGGTGGGAGAAACTATACTATTTCGTTTTACATGTGTATCTCATAGAGAAACGGAATGTGAGAAGTACCTATACGTACACAGGAAACAAACAGCTTCAAATAAATGGGATAGTACCCCAAATACATAGAATACAACACTATGTAGAAATCTAGAAAAACAAAATATGACTTAGTTGGTGGATGAGGCTCTAATTATGTGTATTTGTGTTAATCTAACGAATGAAATAAAAAGATTTGGAGCATCCGCTAATAATACATGGGGACTTTCACTGAATATATAAAACAATGCAGCTTCCAATTTATTGCGGAGCAATCCCTTAATCTATGGAGAGCTAATCCAACATCGAAATCTACAAAACAATCTTGCAATTTCTAACACCAGATACCTTATATAACCTCGACTATAATGTAAAATTACAATTTGATAGACTTAGAATACAAAATACTATATATATTCCTAATGTCGAGCTCACCCAATTCTCAATTTGAAAGCAAACTTTCAAATTTGGTGAAACATGGACACCAATTAGTAATGTTAAACTCGATGAAAGTGTATGGATGGATGCCGGATAATTGCCAATTCAGACGATTGACTCGCCTTTGACTAGTACAGCTAAAGAAACTGAAGAATAACACTCATTCATCCCACAAGCCGAAATAAAGAATATATGCATATGCTATTAACTAGTGTATGAAGCTGACTTTGATTCAACTTTCGTGCAATATCTTCACATACCTTCAACATATATGAAAAGGTACACTTCGAACAACTATATCGTTACATATCAGTGAAATAGTGTACCTTCATCTTCAGCTTTTATTTCTTCTGTTTCTGCTTGCTGTTGGATACTAGATTCATGCTCTGTTTCTTGTACAACATTCTCTTCAACTACTGGTGCTACAACGAGTATAATGAGAAAATGAAGGCAACATACACACTTCTCTAAATCTCTAGGATGTTGTTTAAAGCTACAGAGTCTATTTTAACTGGTAAAAACTCATGAATATGAATGAGTCACGTGTGAAGTAGTTTAAAATCGACGAACACCCCAATAGTCGGTATATAAGACAGAAATCGATGCGTAAAATATCACATTTTATTTAGCCTTCGTACAGGTAACATCGATAAATATACGGCTTTAGAATATATATGATAAAACAGTACTTGCCCGGAACGGGATGTGAACCACAGCCGTTGCGCTTTTAAGTGTTGATGGCCGTACGTTTAACCACTAGACCACGGCTATTTATTAGTAAGTTCTAGCATTAATAACAGAAGATAGACACTACGTTATAACTAGCGCACTCACACTCTTCAAGCGCTAAATAACAAGTCGAAATATGGCTGTTTTGAGACGGAATATTAGTTTCATATTGATAACATATAACATTACATCACGCAATGTTAATTTACAAGCCCGACAAGATGGACTATATATTTATGGATTCATCTTGTGTTACGTTCAGATATGTTAAGTTATTTTGCCTCATAATAAATAGTAGTTTGTATGCGACTTTTTCAAAAAGAGTTATAGCTCAGTGGATAGAGCACCTGACTTGAAATCAGAAGGTCGTGTATTCGAGTCCCGAAAGAGGCAAAAAACATTTCTTCTGTAAATCATAATGTTATCTGTGTACAGGTAAGATATGCAGTGGTCGATATCTATACAATAAATGATGTCCTACGTTATATTTGCTCGCTTAAATACCCGATTTCGACATGAGCTGGCGAACATGAAGTTACAAATAAAGATACGCCTACAAAGAAGAAAGCGATTGATATAGAGACTTCGTAGTTTTAAGAACAAGCATACCAAAGAAAGTAAGAAAAGTTCGGTTCTAATTCTATTCTATCCGAAATTCCTGAAGGTGGGAAAATGGTATGTATATAAAGAATACAATGTCAGGGTCGTTTAATATAAAAACAAGAGGTCCAAGAAATCATGTGGAGGCTCTACTTGCTAAATGGCTCTTACAATGTTAGGGGCCGATGTGATGTCTGATATGATGTTTTTCAACTTTTCCGAGCTTTATAGAAATAAACATTTTGAACAAACGTAGATATAAAAGGTAAACAGGAAATGAAGCATTCAAGGACCAGAGTCAACCAAAAACACGCATAGAAACAAACGCTAATTACAAAGATGAATAAAAGGCAAGATATTACATCACAAACATAAAAAAATGATTGACAACAGGGCTACCGCCATGGAACGGTCAGTATCGAAAAAGGCTGCCGGTCGTTTAAACCAGGTTCTAGGGTACACCAAACCTTACTCCTAACCTATTTAATGCCAGTAAAACGGGACTGCGTAAGTAAAGATATTACCGCAAGGTTATATTCTCTAACAAACAAGGCAGTTGTTTGATGCCCTATTTTATGATTCCCAGAGTACCACCTTAATAAAAACAGAAGTACAAATTGACCTCAAGCACCCATCTGATAGTTATAGTACAAGTTGAATTTACAATGAATGGTATGTTGTATGTAAGCTATGAGCCTCAGTAGATTTCATGTTGCTCCAATGATATATAGAATTGAAACAAAATGATCGATGGCAGCACTGTGTATTGACCCTAGGGCGTTTTCTATACAGCCTTTATTGACGCTGCGTGTCAATTATATTCTTAATTTTCTAGCTATTTACTATGACGATTTTGTAAAGTTTTTCTTACATA
The DNA here is from genome assembly GCA_037043455.1 of Cyrtodaria siliqua. Taxonomy (NCBI): domain Eukaryota; kingdom Metazoa; phylum Mollusca; class Bivalvia; order Adapedonta; family Hiatellidae; genus Cyrtodaria; species Cyrtodaria siliqua. Next base: position 438,690 of record JAWPHD010000032.1, read on the forward strand.
TATGTATATAAAGTTATGGGACATGCGGGCCTGTGACATTTCGTATCCTTAATAATGTGATATTAGTAATGATGTTGTGGAAGCGACACTATACACTGTAATACTTTTTTTAACTACATATTTAGTACAGATATAAAAACAGAGAAAACCCCGTATATATGTAGGGAAACAGAAGCAAGCAGATCCAAACTAAATTAGGGGATGCTCTTAATGCAAACGTGGCGTAACTCCACATAAACTTCCACCAAACAGATAAATCAATACAAAATGGGGGGTGGGGTGGGGGGGGGGGGGGGGGAGAAACAATACTATTTCATTTTACATGTGTATCTCATAGAAACACGGGATGGGAGAAGTACCTATATGTACACAGGAAACAAACAGCTTCAAATAAATGGGATAGTACCCTAATTACACAGAAGACAAACCTCTGTAGAAATCTAGAAAAATAAAATAAAAGTTCATTAAGGGGCCTTTGGCCGAAACACTTATATATGTAAATATGATTTTAGTTGGTGGATGAGGCTCTAATTATGTGTATTTGTGTTAATCTAAAGAATGAAATAAAAGGATTTGGAGCATTTGGAGCCGCTCCTAATATATGGAGACTATCACTGAATATATAAAACCAATGCAGCTTCCAATTTATTGCGGAACAATCCCTTAATACATGGAGGGAGCAGTCACAGTTTCCCTTGAATGTCCATAGTGTAAATCAGAAAGAAATCAACTAATCATCTTTTAGGTCCATGGATGGTATTAATAATAATTATGAAGTGTATGTTTGCTATTTTTTTCAGTATTGAGTACTCATAAGTTTGTTTTGATACATTGGAATATGCCTTCTTTGTTTTTGTTGAGGCTATAAATAGAAAAATGCGAAACTATCAAAAACTTGCAAAAACTAGCAAGATTGGCTGCTTTGGCCTCACGGGTTCATCAATTTGGAATAACTTTTTAAAAAGCCGATGAAGGTATGTACAATTTAGCATTTCCTTATTGTTATATATTGACATTTGAAATATTGGTAAAATTGCATTTTAATCTTGTTTTGAGAGTGTGGTATGCAAACATGGGTAATGTAATGGTCTTCAAAGACATGTATGATCCAATGATGGGTGCGGTTTATTTTGCTCAAAGATTCACGCTAAAGGCTTGTCATGGGTTTGATTGTTGAGAAATGGGACATTAAACTGTGGAGTGCCCCTTTAAGGGTCCTACCATTTTTTACTAAAACAGTCAAATGAAGTATTTTGTGTCTGCATTTCATCATATTTTTAAAGTTAGTTACCATTAGGTTTGTTTACGAAGAGAAATACTTCAGTTAGGATGGAATTTGTCGAAACCTAGATTATGTAAAACTCACTAAAATGACACTGTAATACTCCGCGATGTACCGTATCTTGAGATATCTCAATATATATCTGATTTATCTTGAGATATCCATGCTGAGATATATTATTTTTTATCTTGATATACTTGTCTTGAGATATCTCAATTAATCTCAATTTATCATGAGATTTAACTATCTTCAGATATCTCATTGTGTCTTGAATCATATCATCAAGATAAAGTATATTTTATCTTTTCTTATTATGTACTGTACCGATTAAAAATATCATGATCCACTTGTGTTAATAGAAATGTTGAATGTGGTAAAAGTTCTAAAACAATTATAAAACGTTAATATATTACTAACGTGTTTGTACATGTAACATATATCTTTATCCCTTGGACTTCGGACACTAAAATGTAATATGTAACTTTATCGTGGAGATTTCGTCGCCATATTCTTATTGTGTTTTTACTAATGATCTCCAAAGTTTCAACGATGCCTAAATATATTGTTGATTTAAACACATTTGTAAAAAGACAAAACACAATAATCTGATAATGACCTATCATTTTATTTGTACATTATTTGTTCTTTAACATGTTATACACTTTTCATATTAAGTTATTTTTTTGCATATTTCTTTTTCAATAAAATGTAATTGTGTTGAGTTTTATATTGTGAAATCTCACATAGAACACTGTAAAGGTAAATATCAGGTTGAATATTTACTTAAGACACTCTAATTCTTATAAATTATCTTGTTTCGACAAGCATCGCATGGCTATGACACGCGTAATTTTATTGAATCGTCTGCAAATACAACTTTGAAGGTCATTTATATTGACCTAATTTGGGTAGGAACATAATGCTGTCATATAAATGTAAGTGTGTATGAAGTTTAAAAGCTGTACTGCTTCTGTTATCAGAGTAATGGACATAATAAAAAACTTCAATGTAAATTAACAAAATATAAAAAGTAGGTCATTTATATTGTCCTGATTAGGGTAGGAACATATTGCTGTCATACAGATGTAAGTGTGTATGAAAAAAGTTTGGAAACTGTATGGATTTTGGTATCTGAGAAACTGAGATAATAAAAAACTTGAGTGTAAAACTTCAATGTAAAATATCAAAGTGCCAAAGGTAGGTCAAGGTAATTCATATTGACCCACTTTTCTTTGGAACATATCGCTGTCATGTAGTTATCAACATTTGTAAAGTTTGAAAGCTCTAATGCATCTGGTGTTGGAGAAATGGACTTAACAAAAAACTTTGATGTAAAAACCTTTAAAGAAAAACTTGGATGTAGTTTATCAAAGTGTAGAAAGTAGGTGAATGTCATTTATATTGACCTGATTCGGGTAGGAACATATTGCTGCCATGTAGATGTAAGTTATTATGAAGTTTGAAAACTGCACGGCTTTTGGTATCTGAGAAATTGACTTAATAAAAAATGAATGTAAAAACGGAACGTGCGGACGTACGTCCGGATGGACAAGGGTAACACTATATGCCCGCATCGATTTCGTGGCGGGACATACAAACAGAATATTTTATAGTGCGAGGCTATTGTTCAAAGATTCCTTTTTGGTCGTCTTGATCCTGAGAACAGAAAGCCACCAAGAACTGTCAAAAGGCGTGTTCAGTCTTTCAGACAGGATATCAAATATGATGTGACCTCTAAACGACATATACCTCCTAAACATAGGTTGCTCCCTTATACATGTTATACGCTGTTAAACCCTCACTGGCTGGTAATGTTGTTATCATACAAACACTGAGTAGGCAAGAACACGGAGAGTCTTACTCAAAACTTTAAGCAATTATAACTGCCCTGTTTCTCACGAATATTGCTGCAATCATGAATCAGCCAATCCCACTTCTAGCCAATATACTGCATACTGTGTTCACACAATCTGTGGCAAGGGGACGACTCATCAAGTTCATGGAAATGCTGTAAAATCCAAAGTATATGGACCACATCTCCCCAAATTGCATCTTCCCTTCATTGAAAAGCCGAAGAAAAGAACAATTCAGATTACGAAAATGACCAACTGGAAATTTACGTTGCTGGCCAGAGAGTTCGTCCTTCTCCTCTAATTGCATAGCTAAATATGTTTCTCCTTTTGGTGCTGTCTGATTTTAAAATAAGCAACACCTCTTCAATCATTAAACATAGTTGATGAAACTTTAACTGAAGCATATTCTATAGAGTTTGAATATATCTGCTCCACTGCTACTTAATCTCATGATCTACTGATCAGAATTTCAATAATAAACAAAATCTTACATTAAACCATTTCTTCTAAATAAATGTAAATGTACATTGCTTAAAACTGAGATTACCTTTCAATCCAATTCCTATTATACTTGTCGATTATAAATGCAATCATTAAGTTGTATTTTTGTTTATAACTATGATAATTTACCAATTCTTCATATCTTCATATTATAACCATAATATTTTCCCAATTCCTCACATTGCAGTAGCGTAGCTACCTATTAGGCTAAAAGGGCCGGGCTTGCACATAATTTTCACATGCATGTTTGAAAAATATAACAATGAAATAATAGTGTATGAATTTGTTGAATTTGCAGTGTGATTGTGCTTAAATTTACATCTAAATATACGCCAAAACCCACCAAAGACGTCCTACGGTTTCCATTTTTTCGGGGAAGCATGCCCGGACTCCACTATAAATAGTCGGGCCTGCATATCAAAAAAGGTCTAGCTACGCCACTGCATTCTAACCCCGTATCAGACTATTGTGGGTCAACCCCCAATAATCTGATACGGGGTTACGGAGTATGTTTTTCTTCCCAATCCAAATGCTTTTAATAAAATTATATGATGACCCCGAAACATATGACTGCTCTTACCCAATCCCCTCCCCAAGCCACGCGCCGTCCACATACGCTCATAAGCAACTGTGTACGTGTATAAAAAACATTGGATAACACTTAACTAAGGATATATCCAATGATTTTGCCTGAGATCTATATAAACCTTTCTGCGATAGAAAATAACTAACTTCTAGGGGTTTTGTTTTGTTTTCAAAACATTCTAGTCAACACAGAAATATAAAAGATAATTCAATTTGGTGTTCTGAAATATAATTTCAAGTTATGAAATAGGTTATTTGTGAATTTCATGACTATATACCTTAACTCTTTACAAAGCCTTGAATGTTAGAGATTACTACTATATAACACAATCATTAAAATCAAGCTTTTCGTGTTTTAAGGGTAGGGTAAAACAAAGAGAGATAACACACATTTGGCAAAGACTAATACAATGCTATCATATATTTTCCAAACATAGGAGGTTATACCTTACTAAAAATCACTATGAGCCTTCGTCCCCCGATATGGTACAGGTGGCCCAAATGTTGGGTCAAGGCTCACAGTCTAAGAGGTGTTAAAGAAACTTTTGAGCCGTTATTAAAAATCCATTTGGAAGGAAATGGAATGAGGTGGCCGAATGAAGATTTAAAGATGTAAGACGTACAAATGGCTTAGATCTAAGAAATGTAGAGTTAGTATGTGGAATTTGTATAGATGACGCAGAGTATAACCGAAGAGGAGAAAGATTTATTTTAAGTGTTTTCGTTAAATACTCATGTAAATTTAAAGGTAATACAATTCTGTGAAAAGCGAAATAAGGGCCAATTAGTAATTATTATAGATACAACGTTATTACGTATCAAAGATCCGTTATTAATAATAGACGGACGGTTAATATGGGTCCTAAACTCAACACAAGTATCTAATTCAAGATCACAAGGAAAGGTTAAGGAAAATCCTATTAAAATGGGCCAAAATGTCGGTGAACACAAAACCTTCAACATGATATAATTAACACATGTGTTTAAGGATGAATATGGATCTATGAAAGTCATACAATCCCTGTGGGATGTAAAAATAACAATATTGATTGGATGTACGGGGAGACATTTTACGGCCGCCACACGGCATAAACAACACTATTGTGAAAATAAAAATAAGTATAAATATTCTAAGGAAGGTAATTTTATAATTGTTGATAATAATAAGTGCTATCTACAAAATTATGTTTTGGGTGATTTTTTGAGTGAGGTAACTGCAGAAAATATTCTCTTTAAGAATTTTTCATAGAGATAATGTTTTTAGGCCGAACGTCGTGATGGGTCACAAATTGTATAAAACCGTCTAGCGCAGCGAAGTGGTTTTATAAAATATGTGTGACCCATCACTGACCTGTTATACTTCGATAGCATCGCAAAAATTAAAAAAAAATCCTTATAATTACAAACTTATATCAATGATAATCTTTGCTGACCGTCAATTTTATTTCACATGCCCCAGTAAGCTCTAAATTAAATTAATTTCAGTTGAACCGATCAGCCAAATCACACATTTTCAAATTTGAAAACTACTCCGCCCAAAGGTACAGGCCTAGATCTGTACGTTTCCTAAAATAATGTTTCTAGTGGCGTAGCTGCTTTTAGATCTCTGCAGAACCCCGCCGAAAACCTTTTCCCTGATATGTTCTCTTTATCCCCAAAAGTGTCTCCCCAAACTCGTCGGAGTGCACCATTTTACCAGCGGAACCAGTTTTACAATATATTGATTCAGCTTTTAAAAATTACATGACATATACATAAACATCAATAGCGTTACGATTGTTATATTAAGCTAAAGTGTTTACCTTTACTGGCTGAGTATATTAATCCGTATTATGCCATTCACGTCTGTTTAAATCCACTGTTTATTTACTTTCGTTCTGTGATGTTAATGGTTTAAAAAAAGTGACTTCATGTAATATTTCGTTACGTCATCGTGACTAGGAATGAAACAGAGATAACAAACCCAGGCGCGTAGCCAGGTGGAAGCTCTGAAGCCGAAACCGTTTCACATATTTTCACCTAATATAGTGTTTGGAAGCCCGAGCATACCTCGGACCCCTTTCGCCGCTCAAATCAATTGTTGGCCTTCCAATTTAATATGCGCTTGCGCAACTGGAACTATTTTATTTTGATTTGTTATTGAGAAATAACAAGACACTTTTAAGAATGACTAACCAAACAGAATGCAGTAAATATGTGTATTGTTTGCAGTTTGTAATTATAACCATATAACCGCTGTTTTATGTCCCCTGCAACTTTACATTACTTGATGGAATAGGCGAATATTTGCCGAATTCTACGAATGTTAATAAAGTCGACTAAACCATAGTAAAACAACAGTGGATGGGGTAAATAGACCTCCAATCCGCCCCACAATGTCATGCATAACTTTGAATTTGAAGCAGTGTTCATTGTCAAATGTAGTTTATTGATACTTAAACAGTATAAAACGATTATTTAATGGAAACTAATTAAACATCTGGTTTGATAATGATATGTAAGTTATATTAGTATTTAACATGCATATAATATCTTCCGTAAGTGCGCTAGTACATACTTAAAGTAACCGCTGGTAATACCCTAACGACATTTGATACAACCATACAACCGCTGTTTGATGTCCCCTGAAACATTTTATTATTTGATGGAATAATTGCCGGATTTTATGAACATTAATGTAGTCGACTAAACCATATAAAATCCAACAATGTGTGGGGTATATTGAACCCCGAATTTTATGCATAACCGTGTATTTTAAGCAGTGTGATACAACTCTACAGCCGGTGTTTTATGTCACCTGAAACTTCAGATTATTTGTTCGTATAGGCGAATAATTGCCGGATTTTATGAACATTAATGTAATCGACTAAACCATATAAAACCCAACAGTTGGTGGGGTAAATTGAACCCCGAATTTTATGCATAACCGTGCATTTTAAGCAGTGTGATACAGCTCTACAGCCGGTGTTTTATGTCACCTGAAACTTCATATTATTTGTTCGTATATACGAATAATTGCCGGATTTTATGAACATCAATGTAATCGACTAAACCATATAAAACCCAACAGTGGGTGGGGTAAATTAAACCCCGAATTTTATGCATAACCGTGAATTTTAAGCAGTGTGATACAGCTCTACAGCCTGTGTTTTATGTCACCTGAAACTTCATATTGTTTGATGGTATAGGCGAAAATTTGCCTTTTTTTATGGGCCACGAACTAAAACATCTAGGTGGTCAATATGAATCTGGCCATTAGACCATTTTGTGCACCCTATAACCTGGTTTGAACAACCAGCGCCTGTTCCAAGGCGATCTCCCTATTGTCAACCATTTTATGTTTGTGATGTCATAGTTTGCCTTTGATTCATCTTTGTAATTTGTGTTTGTTTCCGTGGCGTTTCTGGTTGACTGTGGTCCTTGAATGTTACATTTCCTGTTCGACTTTTTTTATCTACTTTTAACATTATCCGCTCATTTTGTAAGATTAATCTCATAATTCGCAATTATCGTTTTCCTACTATTTCACTTCAAATAAGTATACCCTACTTTGCAGGTATACTGCTATAAATTCCCATTTGTATGTTCTAGTTTTCCATTCGTTTTCTGTTCAAGTTATCTAATTTTCAGCTCTCATTTTCCCATTTGTCAGTTTTCTGGTTTCCCGTAGTTCAATTTCCCACTTTATTTTTCAATTAAATATTTCCCCACATTTGTTATAACATATTAATTTCAAGCAATAACATAAAACTGACATTTTACAAGTCCTATAAACAGTAACAAAGCTGGAGTATTGAAAGTTTAAAACCGAGGGATATGTTATACTTATTTAACACTGATTAAAATACAATATTAAACTTCTTACTAATCTCCTCAGCAAAGTTTGAAGGTACGAATCCTCTTTTTCCAGTTTTTTCCACGGTTCCTTCCATCCACCCGACGTCGATAGGTTGACCAATACATTTTTTGTCGCCCTTCTTGAAGCTGACGTCATCATAAGCTTCAGCATCGAAATCGTATAAAGCTTGATAACACACCTGTAATGAGAATGAATGAACGAGTATTGTATTTAACTGCTCATCAACACGTTATAGGCATTTTTTTAGAACTGCACCAGAAAGCGGAGAAGGATACATAGAAATCTGGGAATCTGTCCTACTCTTACTAACGAATAGATTTCTATGGCTATTTAAAGGGAAAATGCCCGTAGCTTTTAGCCTATAAAACACAAAATAATTACGTTGACAACAATTACACAGGAACCATTATTGAATATTTATTAAATAAAAACAAAATTGCTTGATGGAATTCAATAGCGGTAAAAAGAAATACCGATTTGTGAGGTTGAACTTGTAGCTCACACTAAAAGGTCACTCGTGTGTAATAATTAGTCGAGCGCGCTCTCAGCTGAGCTAAATGGGCAAGATGTATAAGGTAAGACATAAAATTAGAAAATCTATTGCAAGAGAGATGATTTTAGTTTTGATTTTGTTAATTATCCCCGTTTAGATAGGGATGTTCCCCGAGCTACTTTTTATGGGGTCTATGCTTCTCAACTTATTCGTTTCTCTAAAGCTTGTAGTTTAACATTCGTAATATTTGTATAACTAAAAAGCTATTCACGCACGGCTACCGTTACCATAAACTTCGAAAAGCCTTTGCAAAATTGTATTATCGTAACCCTGATATACTTTTAAAACCTGACTTCTATGATGATGTGATTTACAAAATTCGTAAGATCCTTGGTCATAATCACTTTCATACAATCTTTATTAAACTTGTTAAAAAGTTTATCAAAAGAGGGCATCACCTTATCATTTTGAAACGCCCTGCATGTTTAGTGGTAGACCCATTTAAAGTTCTCCACTATGCTTTCCTCTTTGATTGTGCGATGACGGACAGATTGTGGACCCTATGGTGACATCTACCTAAATCCGTATAGAACGGTAGCGTTTGATGTTTAGTATTGATTGTCTTGTCGTACCCTTAACGGTTTGTTCTCTTGTTGCTCTGGCTTCTGCCAAGTCATTTATAACTTACTTTGTGGCTTTCTAGGCTTTTGATTTTTTTTATATTATATATACATGATCATTTATGTGTTTTACTTATATTGCCTATTAATCCTGCTTTTTTTGTTAGAGATTATAACCTGTCGGCGATATCTTTATTTACATTGTCCCGTTTATTGGGATGACAATAGGGTAAAAGTGAGGCCTGGTGCACTCTAGAACCCGGTTTTAAACCCGCAGCGGCCTGCCTTTTTTTGTCTCAGCGTTAAAGTTGTTCTTTGTTTCTGTGTGTGTTTTTGTGGTTGACTGTCATCCCTGAATCCTCGATGTTTATATCTACTTATACTGTTTAGAAAACCTAATGCGCTAATGGATGTCACGTGAGCATCAGAAAAGGTAAATTAAGCGGTCCCGCATTATTTACAAACAATAAATAAAAGCTTCATTTTTTCAAACTCACGAATGTATTACTACAGCTTTATTTGAGTCTATGCTTTATGTTTTCATGTTTACATTTCGCTGAATACAAATCGGACAGTTAATTGTTTATGCTTAATATATGCTTACATACGGACAATGTCCCTTTAAGGTTCTCATAGAATATACTCCGAACCAAAGGACAGACATTGTTATGTCCCCTTATTCGAATATCGAGGTTTAGGGAAATAGTTAAACAATTACCATGTAATATTTGTAGAAATATTCAAGCAATCTAACTGTGACTTAATCTTCCTGCCTACTAGGTTGACAGAGCCTACAATGTGTCGTTTCCGTGTGGTTTGGTGGGTTGCGCTGGGTGGTAGGGGTATAACTAGTGAATTGCTTAAATCTACTTACCCCTTTTCCAGTATCCTGTGGCTGTTTGGGTTCTGAAGGAGGCTGGGATTGAGGATGAGGCTGCTGGGGAGGTTGAGCTAAAATGGAAATAAGTAGTGGAAAGTTAGTTAACTGGCATCCAAGTAATATTCAATTGCACTAGATAGGACAATTACCACATCAACTCTTTCAGTGCCAATTGTTTAAGATCTAAACCCCTGTATCTGTCACTACTGCTTTTTCAAAAGTGTGTCAAAGCCAAAAGAGTCACATATTAGAAGTACTCTTCATGCGCCTCCGTTTCTTGTTCACGTAATTGCAAGCCCTTATCTTTGTTGCAGCCTTTAATTTTTTCAAATGTTAGTTTGCAACTCTTTAAGCTAGCACAACATAGCATATTCTTTGCCACTTTTCCTTTATTTCCGCATATATCATGCATTTGTCTTGATTTATAAATAGAAAAGGCTCATACATATATTTAGATTGAATAAAATTAATATAATTCGATTTGATTTTTGTTATTAAATTTCTTACAGTTTTTGCATAATTTAGGCTTTACTGTATTTTTAGGAAATTTGCCAACAATAGAATATGGGTCAAATATTTATCATAAGATATCTCAGAAACCAAGATGGTGACCTATACTTTTTAAAGCAATTGAATGAATTCAATTTGTAACAGTAATTTCTTAAAAGTAAGTCAACATACGTTCCACATAATTCCACATAATTATACAAAGAACCTGTTGAGCATATACAAAAATGCAAAAAAAATATACATATGCTACACAAGTGGTAACGTTTTCTATTTGTATATTTTCATATGCATTAGGTGAAAACAGAAATAAAGTTTCAAGATACCATAATATTTCTTATCAATTCATATCACACAGAATGTATTGTTACATGAGCTCATAGCAAATATTCTTACATCTTCAACCAAATACACTCACTATTTGACATTGAACAAGAATGGGACATGGCTTATTGAAAGTAAATGTTGTCTTCTCCGACATTCAACTTATAAATCAAACAAACAAAACATGGTATTTTGTTGTAACAAAATCGTCGCCTAAGGGGTATTATACGCCTTTTTAGCTATGCGTTTTATGTTTAAATAATGTTCTATGTATCAGGGTAATATGACAGTGAACTTTAACCTTCTGAAAAATAAACTGATATGAATTGTTGTTTAACCAAGAGCAATATTTGTATTAAGTTTCAAAGTATATGTCAGATAGTTAATGAATAACACCCGGAAACAAATCGTTCATGACCATGTCACTATGATTTTGACATTTGACCTACAAACCATAAAATCAAAAGGGGTCTTTGCTACAAAAGGAATACTATTTGTATAAAATTTAATAGTAAATAAATTGCAGTTCAAAAGGCGTTTTTCATGATCGATAAATGTGACTATAACCTTTGATTTACCAACCCCGAAATTAATAGGAGTTATTGTTTAATTATGGGTACTATTTCTGTAAGGTTTATAGATTGTATTATAGTTACAAGTTATGGCGAGGAACTTGTTTCTCCGGAATAGGTCATTGTCAGGTCAAAGTAACCTTGATGGCCTACTGAACACAACCGCAATATATTTCATCCTCCAAAGGCAGTACACATGTGAAGTTTAGTACGTTTCGGTGTTATACTTCCGGCGCTATCATGTGTAATGTCCATATAAGGTCATGATAACCCTGACCTTTGATCTACTAACCCAAAAAGTAAATGAAGTTCTTCTCGTTCCAAGGGCAATGTACCTATAATTCATGAGTGTAGGTGTCATGCTTCTGGAGTTATTGCTTTGAATATGTATGTGTCGATATGACGTCATGCGACGCCAAGACGCAAAGCAACAGGTTCCTCCTTTGACCGAGGGCAATGCACCTATGCAGTTTTTTGAGGATGGGTGGTCCCATTTGGAGTTATCATGCGGAATGCATATTGCGAAATAGAATCATAACAACCTTGACATTTAACCTACTGTCCTAAAACAATGGTTCCATCTTTCTTCAATGGATATGTTCGTTCTGAGCAAGCGTGTAATGATTTCAAAAGAAATATAAAAGATCGGAAGTAGCATTCAAGGAGACAGTAAACACAAACACAGAATAAATGAAATAATAAATGCAAACGGACATCACTAACACAAAAAGGTTGACAATAGGGGCTGACGGCATTGGAACGTGGTCAGTGGCAAAGTAGGCCACTGGGGGTTTAAACCGGTTCTAGGGTGCACCAAACCTCACACTTACCCGACTGTCATCCCATTAAAACAGGACAGTGTAAATAAAGAAATCCCCGGCCATGATCTAATCTCTAACCAACAAGCAGCATCAATAGGCAATATAAGTAAAACACAAATATGCTCGTGTAAATATAATACAAAAAAACAATAGCCTAGAAAGCCACAATGAAGGTACTCAATGACTTTGCAGAAGCCAGAGCAGTAAGAGAATAAACCATTAAGGGCACGACAAGAAAGATCATGGACAAACATCAAACGCCACCGTCCCAATGGGCTTTAGGTAGGCGTCATCATAGGGTCCAATAGAGTATTTACATATGAGGTCATGGCGACCTTGACCTTTGACTGACTGACCCAGGTACAATAGGATTTCCTTTATTACCAAATGCAATATACCTTATTAAGTGGAATATGTATTTTTCTATAAGGTCATGGCAACTTTGAACTTTGACCTAAAGAACTCTCCAAAACAATATGGTTCTAACTCTCATCACGGGTATTATTATGACATCGGGTCGTGAGCGGCCATTTTGTGAAGTACCGCCAATAGTGAAATGTGAACGACGTACAATTCGACCAAACATACCAAATTGTGACATGTTTTGGATATAACTTCAATGTAAGTATACATTTACGATTAAAAACTGTTTGCGGACCTTCTTTTAGTGTGTAAAAGCACTGTACGATGTATTTTATGCATATGTTGTAAGTTGCATTATGTTCGGGTATTCCGTATTTCTGATGGTTCGGCATAAACGAAACTTTCCTTCAAACTTCTCCTTCATTTGTTCATAAATTTCACTGAAATCTTTTGCTTTGTGAGGAGAAATGATTTCTTAAAGGTATTTTAGCGGTTTCAGGCCTTTTGTCCATTAGTCCCTCAATCTTGTGATCATATTAATGTTTTTATTTACTTTCTTTAAAAATAACACACCGTTTTACCCAAAAAACTTTTCTTCAAACTCCTCATTCATTTTGTCACAGAATTCACTGAAATCTTTTGCTTTGTGAGGAGAAATGATTTCTTAAAGGTATTATAGTGGTTCCAGGCCATTTTGATAATTTCTTTTTGTCCATTAGTCCCTCAATCTTGTGATTATTTTAATGTTTTTATTTACTTTCTTTAAAAATAACACACCATTTTGCCCAAAATACTTTCCTTCAAACTCCTCATTCATTTTTTCACAAAATTCACTGAAATCTTTTGCTTTGTGAGGAGAAATGATTTCTTAAAGGTATTTTAGTGGTTTCAGGCCATTTGGATAATTTCTTTTTGTCCATTAGTCTCTCAATCTTGTGATCATTTTAACGCTTTTATTTACTTTCTTTAAAAATAACACACCGTTTTACCCAGAAAACATTCCTTCAAACTGCTCATTCATTTTTTCTCGGATTTCACTGAAATATTTTGCTTTGTGAAGCGAAATGATTTCTTAAAGGGATTATTGGATTTAATGGCAGATAGTTCTTCTTTTTTTTTGTCCATTCTCTCTATCTTTGAGTAAAATTAACGTGTTTTTTATTTCGTGAAAATTAAATACATGTTGTAACTCCTCATTCATGTTTCATATATTTCAGTGACATATTTTTCTTTGCGAAGAGAAACGATTTCTTAAAGGAATTAGTGAATTTCAATGGCAAATATTTTATCTTCTTTTTATCTATTCTCTCCATCTTTGGGATTAATTATACCACAAACCTGATATTTCTGTGATTATACTGTCATTTCTTATTTCTTGTAAGATAAATACATTTTGACCGATATAACTTTCTTTTATTATTTTTTTTCGTCATAGATTTCAAGTAAAATATGTGTGATTTTTTTCGTCATAGATTTCAAGTAAAATATGTGTGTTTTTGAAGAGAAATTCATAAATTATATTGCAGTTTCATGCCATTTTGATCATTTTATCTATAATTCTCTCCATTTTGAGGCTATACTTTTAATGCTAAAAATCTTATAAAAGTAAAACCCACACCATGATGTCTGTGTTTCAATGAAATGTTTGATTGTAGTTGTGTATTTATTAATTTTAAAGTTTCCTGTAATACCGGTATTGTTCATTTCTGTATTACCCATTCTCTCCATCTTTCATATGGCCAATATTGTTGAAATAATTTTCAAGTGATCAGGATTGAGGTAAAGTGTGTATGGTTAATCATCACGGAAAAAGGTAACATAGTTATGCGCATCAAAATAAAAGTTATGCATATACATCATGTACATGATCAAGATAATCAACCATCGAAATGGTCATAATAGGTTACGCATAACCAAAACTCATTCATACAAATGTGTGTTTTCATTAAGCTGTCTGTCCCTTTTTTAAGTCAACGATATTTCATTTTATTGATTAAAAACTTGCAAGATCAAATACATTGTAACAATGTTCATTTACTATGCAGTTATGTCTGACACACAATGCATTTATACTTAGTGAACAGGTAACATATAGGATAAATCACACTTGATGATGTTCTGTACATAATTATATACACATAGTTCATGTAATATAATATATTCATATAAGTCTATAATCTTTATGGAGTCCCATGCTGTTGCTGTGTATACCATACAGCACATGGCACAGTTATTCAGCACCTTTGAAGTTGTGGCTTATCTGACTGATTGCATAATAAGCTACATGCAGTTGCTGTGTATACCATACACCACAAGACACAAGTATACAGCACCTTTGATCTGGTGGCTTATCTGAGTGATTGCATAATAAGGCCATAAAGTCCCCATGCAGCTGCTGTGTATGATAATAAGCACTTGACAAATTTACCAGTGGCTGATTACATGGTGATTGTCAGACCCTGACATCATTGAGTGCAGCTGTATATTTTATAAATGACCCATTATAAGGCATGATTATAAGGCCTTTCTTAAGCCTTAACCAACTACATAAATGTATATTTTTTTTTAGATAATGTACTGATCTGATTAATGTTACAAAGGGGTGTTTTGGGGAAAATTACTGATCAGCAGCCAGACATTGTAAACCCTGATCAGGGTTTAGAATAGACGCAAATGCTATTATAGTCGTGCTTAGCGGGTTAAGGGTTAATACATAGTATTGTTTGCTCTTACCCGACCCCATGATTTCATAATTGGGCATGTAGGCAGGCAAGGCCACAAAGACAAAGCTGGTATTGCTCTAGCCCGCCAGTGCCATTTTTGAATTGATAATCCTTCATTCGGAAAAACATATGCTTTTTGGGGAATCATTTAAAAACAGTGGAATAATTTTTAAGGGACGGCAATTCATTTTGTGATTCGAGCATTAAAATAAGTATCTAATGATTTATTAATCCAATATCAGTTTGACGTTATTCCGGCTTTCATTTAATTAAATAAAACTAATCTAATAATTAATATGAAATACAAACTATGTAAAAATAATAATAAAGTAATGGGATGCTGCTAGTTTAAAACTTATCAAGATTGCTGTGTGTCCCTTTAATACAAATATATTGTAAGTAAGTAAATAGTTTATTAAAGTGACATGTGCATATACAATTCAAAATCAAACATATACTAAATAACTGAAAATTAAGCACCCGGCCCAAAGGCACCCGGCACAGAGCTAGGACAGTAAAAGATGGACTTGAGTGGTTAAAATATTAATTAATTGAATTTTGGACCCCCCAAAATGGTTATATATATATATATTATATACTGAAAGGTAATGGCCAAAACCACCAACAGTTCTATACTAATTGTTACTTCTCGGTACGTAAGATAGCCCGGGCAGCATAACCTGCTCATGTCACAAGTAGAATTATACATATATCCAATAATACATAAACTGAATATGGATGAAAACAAAACTCTCTGTGAAATTGTCGGAATTTGAGACACATTTTACAGAATTTAAAGACCAAGAAGCATTCCAGAAGCAATATTTATAAGAATAGATTTCTATGTGTCAAATGTAAAATGAGTTTATGCATGATGTTGTTTCTAAGGGCTAAAATTTTAATTCACCGTATATTTTTAATAAAAAATTACGTGTAAAATGCTTTTACAAATTAATCTTGGTTCATAACCTACATGTAGGATAGCACATTTTTACTAAGTAACATTGTATTACTGTGCAGAATGCGTTTCCTTTTTAGATACAGAGTGATTTTTAGTTTATTAAGTTTGTCCCTTTAGAATATAAAACATGATTATTTGTAAATTATAAGTTGCACCCCATATGAAAACCCTGTTGAACCCCCTTTAATGTATAAATTTACTATTAAAGGTGTACTGTCCATATAAATTGAAGCATGTGACAGTGTATACTGTATATAGTATCTCAGAAACTTTTTCAACATTTAATGGATTGAAACTTCAGTCACACAATTAAAGTTGTTTATGTAGCTCGGAAACTACATAATGGATTGAAACGTCACACATCTATTCGGCATCAAAATTCATTGAACAACATCATGAATATGGACAGGTTCTATAAGTAACTCGTGTTTTTCTTTAACAACATTTTGGCCCCTTACATACTTAGAAAAAATTTGTTTAAAGTAGGGTATGTAAGTTTGTATTGTGGAAACTACATACATGTAAATGGTTGAAACTTCACACGTATCTTCAGCATGATAGAGACAGGTTCATAACTCATGCCTTTGTTTAAACAAAGTTTTATACTTATAAAAAATAAGACATTACGCTTTACCTCTTGTATCTTGAAACCACGTTGAAACACATGTTATAGAAACTAACCTGCCAAATAACGACAAAACCGTTTATCAAAACTCTATGCAGGTGTTCAGGCCATATATTAATGTATATGTGCAGTTTAAAAGTACAGACTTATTAACAGGTTCTTAAAATACCCATGATTGAATATGTGTAAAAGGAATTATGAGTTAGTAACTCGACACTTCAGTTTTGGGGTTTGGTCTGGCTGGTTAAAGCGGTTTATATTGTGTCTATATAGTTTGGATTCTCCAAATATTTAATATATATATATACCTCGTCCTTAGTACTGTAGGTTTATAAACTGTATACATCTATTGTAAAATGTTTGGCTGTAGTTGGCAGGATAGCTACTTTAATAAAATAATTAAATGCGAATCCCCTTTAAAAGAACTGAAGAAACATCACACACGTATTCACTGTGAATAAATCATAGAGTCAAGTGCATAATTCTGAGTGACAAGCAATTAAAGGAACACATGGCATTCTTGAAGCTTGTATCAAGCATTATAATTTAAATATTAATCAAGTATCTTTCTGACTTAAAATTGCATCTACTTAAATAAATGTTGGGTATTCAATTTGGGTATTCAATTTTAACCGGACTTTTTCTAAAATGATCAGCAGGACATGATGTTGATCCTTGCCGAAAGTTATTTTGATTTGACATTAAACATGGCTCTTGATATCTAGTTGATCCTAGATAGTTTTATTTAATTATATGCAAACAGTTTTAAAGTAAAATTACGCAGGATAACTAAATCGAGTTCCAAATTTAAATCTTTGAATAAAACTCAAGATTGCCATGTGTCCCTTTAAGATAACGGAAATAAATATGACGTTGAAATTTGGCCTAACGGCACAAATGACGTCAATCAACAAGCAGACGAAGTCGCGCTAAAATCGGTGCATTAATTCAGATATTATAATGATGTATTCGTAAAAATCAAAGTTATAAAAGTGTACATACATTTTACTGCCCCTGTCTAGCGTAAGTGGGTAACCATAACAACACCAAAAGCATCTTATATATTTTTCAAATTGAATATAATTTATTTATTTTGTAGGTAAGGTATAAACGTGTATTTCATGGTGATATTAAGACATTTTATAAAGAGATATTTTTTTACAGCAACAGTCTCATTATTTCTCGATCACCCATCGTATATATATTTTTACTTATTAACAAAAAATATATTAACTCATGCAGATTAAAAAATGTCTGCCTAATGTCGCAATATTTATTGAAGAACTAAAACGTTCTAGAAATCTTGAGTTGTACTCATCATACATATACCACATACTAAAGTCAAATCATATTAAAGCAAGATGGACTATTGTTCAAACTATGTTGAACAATTAAGGTTTTCATATTGCCATTGTATTTGATAATTGAGGTACTCTTGATGTCTGAAAAAAATATTAAAAAAACACACAAAGAAATATTTATCATTATGTATAGAGTTAATTATACACGTAAACTGTCCATATAATGTATCATTTCAATACACAGAGTCGGATTAACCGTGCTCTCCTCGCGCCCCGTTAATATAATAAATTGGCTTGTGACTTGAAAATACGCAGCAATAACACAATTTATATAGAATATGCCACAGGTTTCAGCAGCCCCAAACGATAAATTGTAATTGAGAGAAATTTGAAGAATTATGTCTCAAAAGCACTAAAACCGCCAAATAACTGCAACATTCACTACAAAATCGTTTATCCAAACCCTATACAGATTTTAGGTCATACAATAATGTATATGTGCTGATTAATAGTACAGGTTTATTCACGGGTTCTTAAAATG